>WBMW01000802.1:5233690-5483148 GCA_013396635.1 Penelope pileata
TAAAAAAAAAAAGAAGGGGGGGGGGGGGGGATTGAGTGGAAGACTAGATAAAAATGTAAATCCTCCAGGAGGTTTTCAACAAGTACAGAATAACATGTACCTCACCTGCATAGGATTGAGCCTGGTTCTTTAAGGACCCACTGTCACCTTCTCATTGCAGGGAAATCTTTGCCTTATTTTTGTAACTGCTGCCTTGGTGCTTGCTTAGCAGTGCTTTCATTTCAGCAGGAGAGCAATCGCTGTTGTTAGATGTCAGAGCAAGACGGCAGAGGGCTTTGGTTTGGAGTAAGGCATGCAGAACGATGATTACAAGCTCAAGAGATGGGCAGAGTGCTCCTGCAGTGAAGGACTGCCCCTCTGGAAGTTAAGCAACTGACAGATGTTAGAACACTATTAACGTATACAAGAGCTCAGGCCCTTCTTGCAAAGTTCATTGCTCTATGCAAAATCAGCTAATTCAAGGGGGAATTGAAAGGCATATTTGCATGCTGCGATATGGCTTCCTCCAGCTTATCTCATGTAAGAATGCTGGACTGAAAATGAAGGTGTCAACGATGACCTTCCAAGAACACTGGCCAATTAATCTTAGCAGTGGAGACTTTTAAATGTCATCCAAATCTCATCCATGGGGGCATGCCAAAAATGTTTTGCACTTCTGCATGAGCTAGCTCTGCTTTGCTGGCAGTGCCCTCTTTCACATCAGAGCAACAGAGGAGTTCTGCTGTTATCCCCTGTGAAACAAGCAATTATTAATCAAGTGTGAAATTTTATTGACAACAGGCAGTGACAAGAATGAAGTTCATGCACAGAGTTTAAACCACGAGAGAAAATTAAATTGTCTGGTTTGGTCTTCTGTATATTTAGGGAGCCTAAAGGAAGATGAGCTGTGAGTCTGGAAAGAGGAAACATGAAATTCTGGTAGCTGCAGCAGTGACTGCCTCTTTGGGTGTGAGGTGGGAGTAGAAAAGAAATACAGTATTTAGACAGACTTCCTATTTTGTGGGGAAACAGAGACTGACTGGGAAAAAAAAAAAAAAATGTGGGATAAGAAAACTGAAGAGTGAATACCAGGACTTTGACTCAGCTGAGGCCAAGAACAGTACTTCACCAATTGGAGGACACACCCTGAGACACCAGATCTCATGTATTTTTCTCCTACTGGTTAATACTCCATAGCCCCTGGCAAAGAATGCATCTTATCCCTTTTACTGCAGACATTGACAAGGAAGTCAACAGTGGCCACAGAACTGCTGCTAGCTTTATAACACTGCGGCAGTGTTACAAACATTCCTGCTACCCCAGGAATCTGCCACTTTTGCACATGCAGTTACAGTATGAACTTGTTTTTGAAGCACGTCTTTGCCTACCAAGTAGAAAAAAGGCTTGTTGTGTTTGCTCCCTTCATTGTCTGATTACCTCCATGAGAGCAGACATTATTGCTAAAAACGCAATAGCAAGAAGTCAAACACAGTCAGCGTAACTGTGGAAGAAGTCCTGGAGCAGAAAATGCTGGCCTCAGATCAAGAAAGTATCTTAACACATTTGTCATATTTATTATTTGGGAGTTTTTGATAACTATTTACATTGCACCTACTGTGATATCTTCTCCCTAAGCGTTATTTTTATTATTGTATTTTTTCATAATCTTACTATCTCATTTAGATTAATTTTTTTTTAAAAAAGTCTAGCTAAACAAAGTCTAGTTAAATAAATTGCTTGTGTCAAGGAAACAACATGAAAGTATTAAAGATGGGCTCCAATCTGTCCCTTACTGCCAGTTACTAGCACACAAAGTAAAATAATTTGTGGTTGAATTGGTCCTTACGTGGAGCTCTTCTATTATGTAAGAGACAGGAGAAGGAAGACCTGGTTCTGTGCATACCTTTTCCTGGTACAGTGCTGTCAGCATGCACAGCCTGTTCCCCCTTCTGCTAAAGGAGATGACAGCTTCATTTTTTATCCCCTTGGCATCTTCCCTCTCATTACTATGTAGGAAAATCTTTTTCCTTCCTCAAACAAATTAAGCCTTATCTCATCTCCATCAAACACCTCCTCCCATCTCATTTATCATTAACAATTCCCAATCATATCAAGAAGCAGTTTTCACTTACACCCACTAGTGTGCAAAACATCTTCCTCCACAGGACAGAGTAAACTCAATCAATATACATACCTAATGGAGACAAACAAGTGAGTCCAGGCCTGATAGCAATCAATCACGGTGAGGACTAGGTGACAGATGGTGGAGGATTTGGCACAGCTGACTCCGACCCAATTTCCTGAAAGGTCTGCAAGAGCACTGCAGCCTGGCAGCGTAGTGTTGAACAAGCTCCAGATGCAGAAACCTGGAGCAGCAACATCACGTCTTTCAATGCTCTTCCCCCAGCTGAAACATATCTGCTTGGCAGCCAGTCCCTGCTCCATTCTGTGGATGGGGATAATAGGATATTTAGTAAATCCCCAGTTTCCACAGAGGGAAAATAAGTGTAAATTAAATAACTCCATGAAGGAGTTAAAAAGAAAATAAAACCTTATCTCTCACCCAGCTAGAGAGCCTTCAGAGGACAGCCAGGAATGCCCACTGTAGACTTTGTCCTCAACATAAAAGTGCTCTAAAATGACTTCTAAGAAACCTGTCAATGTGGGTGCAGCAAAAGAAATTTATTTTCCTTTTTCACCACATATTTCAATGTAAATTGTAGAAAATATTTTATCAAGCAGTTACAAATGGTATGTTATTGTCAAAAGTAATAAAGAGATAAAATATAGTACTGAGCTACACGAAGCACAAACAACAGCATTACAGGTTGCCCCTTACATCCCAATCGAGTAAAATAAGCAAAACAATCAATTATCTGTCATGGAATTAACTAGTTCCTAATTCTCATTAAAAATAATTAGGTATGTTAACTTGGTTTAAAGATTTTTTTTTCCATCAGAGAGAATAGAAATAGTTGAGATTGACTGTCTTTGGTAATCTGATGTTGTCATTCATCACTGAGATTTAAGTAATCTTAAAAGAGATAAGATTCTTTATAAGTGTGAAGCTGTAATTAACAGTAAGCTTCTGCTGGTGTCATCCTTCCCATAGATTTTCATGTCACTCTTTTTGATGAATTGCAAACAGTTGAAAAATTAAAATGTTAATATTTACATAGTAGAACCTTGGAATTATGTATTTATAAGTGAATCTAGTGCATAAAAAGCCATGCTAAATTGTGATATTTCAGGAGAGTTCAGCTATTGCAGGTATTTCTTCATTCAGAGGCATAGAACTAGTTTGCTTTAAAAAAAAGTAGGAGAAAAAGGATTTTTTCTGCCTGAAAAGAGAGCACGAGTGTCATTTGTAAATGACAAAAGATGAAAAGTATAGTCGACATGGTGAAGTTGGAGTGGAGTAATGTGCAGAATTATATGATCTTGAAAACGGGAGAAATATTAAAGAGGTCAAGGTTATGCACATAGGGAAGAGAAATGGTTTCTTTGTTACAGACTATGGGCTTCCTGGCGTAAGTGACAATGAATGAGAAAGAGGTAGGTGTATCAGTCAATCATGAAATGACTATAAGCTATCAGTGTGAGGCAGACATGAAAAAGGCAATTGTACTTCTAAGATATACCAGGCAAAGTATTTTCCATAGAGACACAGAGTTATTAATGCCATTGTACAAGGCACTGGTAAAATTTCGTTTGCTATACTATATATAATCCTAGCCACTGATGTTGAAGAAAGATTAACTGAAATAAGTACTAGGCAGGAAAAAAAGATATTGACATGATCAGAGTAGACATCGGCTAATTTCTGAGAGAAATGAGCAGCTTGTTTAGCCTTGCAAAACCACGGCTGCAAGAGGTAAAATATTTTCTTGTCGATGAATGCATCAATGAAGTAAAGACCAGGTAAGAGAGAAAGCCATTTAAGCATAATTGTGATGGAAGAAAAAGGTGAGCCTAAATTGGTCATGAATAAGTGTAAACTGGAAATGAAAGAAAGGTTTCTAAACTATTGTTAATTCCGTTGGGATCTCCTTAAAGATGTCCTCTCTGACATCTCTGGGACTGAGGACCCTTCATCATCTTAACAGGC
Organism: Penelope pileata; assembly: GCA_013396635.1. Lineage (NCBI taxonomy): Eukaryota > Metazoa > Chordata > Aves > Galliformes > Cracidae > Penelope > Penelope pileata. The sequence continues at coordinate 5,237,778 of WBMW01000802.1, forward strand.
ATTAAATACTGGACCTTAGGGTGTCAGATGTTTGCCTTTTGGAATCTGCCAAAGTTCATTTGTTGATTTATGAAGTCTAAAGCTCAGACTTTGGTTTTGGTCTTGGGTTAAAGAGACAAATTAAAAAGTGATGAGTTGTACTCTGGCAATATTTCTCCTTCACAGCAAGTGAGCACAGCAGGGCCCCTCCAGGCATAGGCAGTAAAAAGCAGTCACTTTTGAGAAACCATGAGTCAAGTGAAACCCTTAATTTCAAGTTATAGCTTTAACTCCTTATAATATGTATACCACTAAGACAACAGCTGGCACAGTCCAGAAATTATTCTCTTTCCTGTCTAGAAATCATATCTGAATGTATTGGTTGTTTGATTATGTCACCTAATTCCTGAAGTTCTTTGGCAAAGCACGTAAATTGCTTAGTTTAGGTGATCTGAACAAAGCTATGTTGATTGCCTCTGATCAGCCTTTGAGATTAGAGCATGATTGTAAGACTACTTAGTAGGCAAGCTTTAATCTTACCAGAAGACTCCTTTACTTACTGCTTACATTTCCAAAAGAAAACCAGGGAATTCTTTTTGCCCTAAGGAATAAATACAGTCTTAGGAGGGAACAAGATTATTCATAAATTAGGTTCAAGCCTATGCAGGTTGAAAAAGAGAAACACAAATAAGGGAAAAACAAAAAATAATCATTTTTACACTGAAGAAAAATTGAAGAGTAATTGAAGAGTAATTCCCCTTACATAATTTTGAAATTTTGAGAAGCCTTTCAGCATTTAAAGGGAACTTGTAAACAAGATCAAGACTGATTTTTTTACACAGTCTGATAATGATAGGACAAGGGGGAACAGCTTTAAAGTAAAAGAGAGGAGATTTAGGTTAGATGATAAGAGGAAATTCTTTACTCAGAGAGTGGTGAGGCACTGGCACATCTGCCCAGAGAAGCTGTGAATGCCCCATCCCTGGAGGTGCTCAAGGCCAGGCTGGGTGGGGCCCTGGGCAGCCTGAGCTGGTGGGTGGCAACCAGCCCATGGCAGGAGTCTGGAACTGGATGGGCTTTAAGATCCCTTACAATGCAAGCCATTCCATGATTCTGTGATTCACCATTCCTGTGATGGCAGGGGGGTTGGACTCGATGATCTCTTGAGGTCCCTTCCAACCCCTGCAATTCTGTGATTCTGTGATTCTGTGATTCTGTGATTCTAAGATTCTAAGATTCTATAAAATTGCCAGACATATTTTGGCAACTTCCAAATATTTTCTTCTGAAATTGTCTTGATGTTATCTTTCAGATTAATCAAGACTGAGGGGTTTTTCGCCCCTAGGCTTTTTTTCAGGCACTAACTACTGGAAGGCCAGCCCCCCAGTTAGGCAATGGATATCATTTGATGGATAAATCCTGTCCAGACAATTGCAATGTTGGTTGCTCCACCAAGAAACTGCAATCCTTACAATTCATCTTTCTTTCACCACAATTAGGCACTCTCTAGAGCTCAACACTGCATGCAGTCAATTCTTCCAGAAAGCAGAATTATCGACAGTTTTCTCACATCTATCCCACTGTATTTCCATTTATCTGAAACTCCTTTGCCAGAATTAAGTAATGTCATATTTTATTTTTACCTCTCTCCTGAAATATGCTGCCTTGGCTTAGTAATGTCAGCAGATGTTGGAGAGTACAAGAAGGCATGAGAGGCCAGTATTCCAGTCCTGCTGTCCAAACAGATGGACATGAAGCAAGGCAGCCAAGAGAACAAGCCATGGGCACTTAGGACAAGAATCTCCAGTTGTGGACGCAAAACACTTCAGTCCTATATTTGTGGTATATTATGATCACTATCACTGAGATTTATATTTCTTTTGAAGAAAACAAACCACTGAATGGCTCTGGTGGTTCTACAAATTAATTTTTTGTCTAGTTGCACCGTCTGCAATGCAGTATTTTAATGATATGTTCTATTAGCCAGGCTGTATCCTAAAGGTCTCTGTGAAACAAGTCATCAGCTTTCTGCTGGCTGAAATTCAGGTGTATAGGTGACCTAATTGCATAAACCTAATCCAGAGTTTTTAAAGTGTACAGAAGTGATACTTAATGACAGGACTGCCATATAACCCATCCAACCAAAGAAAGAAAAAAAAGGAAGATAGCTTTCAAGACATTTGTAATGTCGTTTAAAAGAAGGAATATGTTTTGATTCCTTGCGTAATATTAGAGCAAAAACTCTGACAACTACCTTTGCTGTTCCAAGGGCTTGATGTGGACAACTAGCAGATGTATTTACAATCCTCTAAATTAACTACACTCTTCTTTCAGTTGATCTTCCTGACCAAATATTTGTCAAGTTCAAAAAAGTCCAAACCGTGTCTTGGCTTTAGTATTGCATGATCTCTCCTAAGTTTTTATCAAACCAGCTCATTCAGGCTTACTTATTTTCTTTTCTTAGTTCTCATAACCTCTTTTACCTACTCCAGCATTCTCTATCATTTCCTCACTGTGGATAAACTATTTTAAAAAAGAAAAAAAAAATATAAAAAAGAAACAACAAGATTCAGCCTTTACGATACAGGAGAAATTCATTTCTGCATATAAATAATTCAGGAAATATATTGGGGGAGATCTTTGCGTTATGTTTTAGAACAAAAACCAGTAGTTTTTACCTACTCTAGTACTCATTAAACAGCATCAGCTAGCCCGTTGGCAAAAGCCATGGCCAGCTTATTTTTCCCAGTTTGTATATTATAGCTAATTTCTTTCATATTTAATCAAATTGTCTAGCAAAAATGTTACAACCAAAAAGAACAGCTCCAAGGAGAATTTTAAAAAAGTGCCTGAAAGAAGCGGATACACTGTATATTCAAACTACAGTCACAGAGAATTGCTGCAAACAGTGAAGCAGTTAAATTATGTAAATACCTAAACTGACCCTTATGCAGCAAATAAAGAACAAAGTTCCAGTGTTAGTGTGGTGAATCGAACAAAGAAAATCCACTTACAAGGAGGAAGTCTCCATCCAGCTATTTTGGTTCACATCATTACATTTTCTGATACTAACAGTGCTGAGGATACCCATGGTACTTGTACTACATGTCTATAGACTTTCACACTAACAGTGTTTTTAACATAAATGCATTTTCTAAATGGTGAAGTAGGAGAGTATGAGCTGTCTGCTTCTCAAGAGTCACAGAAGTGGAATCACAGAAGCTTTTGTTGGATGTTGCTTGAGTTTGAGACCCTGCAGGCATCTTTAGAAACCACCCTAGCAATCAGCCTCACTCAGTAGCAGTCTTCTAAATGAAGGAAAACCTGTCAATTAATTCATTTTAAACCTAACCATTGTTATGGTAAGTTTTATCTTTGAATTCCCATGTCAAATTGCAGATTCAGATGTCATGAAGAATCCATTACATCTCCTTGCAATTATCAGACCTTAGTAGGAATGCTTTCCCAGAGACCAATGTTGATTGCTATTACTTTTTTTCTGAACTTATAATTCTTTATTAATTGATTCATGCACCAGCCACTTTATTATTTAACTCATATAGGGTATTCAGCTTTTACTTAGGCCTAAAATTACCCAAACCTTCTCTATTTCATCTTCCAGTATTAAACAATGTTAGTATTCTGCCTATTTTCTGAAGCTTACTTACAGACCAAAGCTTATTAAACAAATTTCCTTGGTTGGCTGTTTAAAAACTCTTGCACTCAAGTTATTTCAGATTGCTTTTTCAAATAATTGGGTTTAGTAGTAGCTGTTTTCCATTTCAGCAGTAATTGAGAAGAATATTAAGTGCCATCAAATATATTCTCAAATACATTGAACATAGGCCAGAAATATCAATTACATCTTTATTTCTGTATTGTTACTAGCCTATCTACTTTTCCCACTTCTGTCTAACTAACATCAGTTAGTGTTTCTTAATATATATGTTTCCAACAGTATTTTGGCCCCACAATTCCTACTTGTTTCCCTAACTAGTTTCCTAGCTTGTTTCTGAGGTCTCCAGTACCTCTTGGACTCCCCAGCTCTGAGATCTGAGATATGTTGCATCTTGCATCTACAACTGGAGTAGGATGATAGTACAAGTGATTTCCCTGATCTGCTTGGTCTAGCATTACAGAGCATCTCTGATAAACAGCCTGCAGCTGTACCATGAGGATCAAAAGTACTTAAAAAGCACAAGGATGACAAGCAAGTCTTAACATTACAGAGCTGGAGATAATGTCTTGAAGGGATAACATCCTAGGAATAACCCTGACACATTTCAAGATACTGCGTGGGTGACAGAGTGATGGAACAATTTGCCCTGAGAAGTTGCCCTGAGACCTCCCTCCTTGGAGGTCTTCAATAGCATCCTTGGCATGGTCCTGGGCACCCTGCTTTGTGTGGTCCTGCTTAAGCAGGGATTGAACCAGGTGACCAACAGAAGTCCCTGCCAACCTCAAATATTCTGTGATGCTGTGAACTCAGAATAAGTGGCACCAGAGATTGTGTTCCCAAAGCAGAAATGTACCAATATGCAGCATTTTCCACTCTGTCTCAAAAGAAGCATAGAAAGAATATTGAATTGATATTAGGATGAAGGTTCAGCTTGAAGTTTATGGGTGGCTCTACTTCATCTACTTCTTTTCACGCTCGCAGTCGCCACCTTATATGACTCAGCTTGAGGATGTAAATATTTTTAATTAGTTTTCCATAAAGGGAGCTGATATCACAAAAATCAGAATAAGCCAGACATGTAACTACAGAGAATGAGGTAGCAGATCAATAGTCAGGTCAATACATCATCAAGGAAATCCTATTAAAAAAAAATCTTACTTTAGATATTCAGTAAATAGTATTGTTACTGCTCGATTTGTAGAGGCTGTACTCAATTTACCAGTTGCTACTACTACATACTTAATCTCCCTCACTGTGCTGGTAGTGAAATTGATAATTTTCTGAACATACCACACTTTCTTGGAAACTTGATATTTTCTTTCTCTGACATTTTTTTTCTTTCATTTTGAAGTCATGTAAAACCAACAACAATAAGGGACAAGTTCAGACCACAATCTACAATAATACCCATATTTGAAACATCATGTTTCAAGCCTTACAGGGGAAAAAAGTGTCAATAAATGATGGGGAAAATGTATAAAGTAAATTAAAAAACAACTAGTGCATAGCTTGTATTAGCAGACTGCGCACCCTGAGGAAAATATGAATGTTCTTTGCCTTTTGTCCAGACATCCTTGCACTCCAAAGTCTTCTTAACTGATAGGAAGGACTCAGTTTTCCTGTCATATAAACAAGCTGAAGAAGCAGCAAAGTTTTCAAATTCCTTTACAGTAAGAGCTTGTTTCAGTTACAAAAGAAATACAAACTGTGTAGGAAGGTTATCATGTACACATATCCCAGCAATGCTGCTAGAGCTGCTTGCCCAGCAGGTATTTAACTAACAGTGGACAGAGAAAATCAAGGGTGAAGAAATATGTCTAAAGACAAACATTTCAGACACAAAAATTCAGGAATGTGTTCATAGTGTCCAAAGAAATTCCTGTAGTTTGTAGTCCTGTTCATATGAACTGTTTATGTCCATATATTTACATTTTTGAACTTACTGGCAATAATTTAATGACTTTTGCAAAGATTTTAACATTTATTTTGACCAAGAACAGATGAATGGTTGTAATGTGATGAACACCACACCAGCAAAGCACATACCAAATCCCAGTGTGTTTCCTACACTCATATCCTGAACCCCCCCAACCATTTGTAAGGTGTCTATGCTGCATCCCTGATCTTGTTTTGAGTAAATGTATTGCAGATACAGACAAGTGCCAATTTTGTTGGCCAGCCCTGGCCTGAGGTCTGCGATATGAGCAGGGAGCAGCAAACTGCCCCACCCNAAGTTTGATCCACGCAGAAAAATTGAAATAAGCATTCAGGCAATAAATATAAAAAATTCCAGTCTAAACAAGTTCTATAGGAAAAGGAAAATGGTGGCTCTGATTGAATCATCAGTAGATCAGAGCTCCTCTGCTGAAGATGTCCATGGTATATCTCAGACACAGCACATCTGCTTTTACCATATGCTTTTTACTACCATCTGACTCTTTACCTGTCAGAAGGTGTATAAGAGGCCCATAAGAAAGAGGCACTGCAGAGAAGCTGTCTGCGCAGGCTACAGCCTGGATTTCATATGGAGATAGAAGTAATACTGAATCAAGAGTGCTAAAGAGGTGCTTTTTTTTCTTGCAACAGTTGGAAAATTAAATTCCTTTAAAAGCCATTTTTGTTCACTGCTGAGCTACAAGCCAGGACTGGTCCCTGAAGCTATTTGCTCATCACCCCACTGCAGGAGGATTAAACTATTTCTCAGTGCAGTGAGCCGGTTCATTTTGTTCAGCCAGTGCAGCTTCTTTCTGGGCAGGGTAGAATTACAGATTTACGATTTTCATTACCTAGGGCTAAAACTGTTAATGAGGTTTAAGTTGGCTGCAGGGGGCTGAGGGAAGGCATGGCTCTGCTTGCATAGCCAGACTCAAACAGCTCTTCGGAGAAGATATCAGCTATTTCATTTGTTCAATATCAGTACTTCTTTCCCAATTCAAAAACTGTAGTGCAACCATGGAGCATTTCCTTACAGTTGCACCTCTTTGCCCAGGTTACACAGGCTGTTTTCCCTAACAGCCAGCTTTAAATCCAGAGTTAAGAGGAATGAACACATCCCACCTGAAACCAGGCATTCTGAAAACCCCTACTTCACCACTGCTCTATCCTTGAGGGCTTTCTGATTTCAAAATTGCTCCAGCATATAGAGTCGAGCCTCTGCACTCAGAATTACCCCAGAATTCATTGCTCTGTTCATAACTGTCACCTGTAGGAGACAGTTGTAAGCCCGCCATAGACCTCAGTCCATGGCACTCACATCCACTACATCCTTTTCAACCCTTGTGATGAGGGCTCTTTTTTTATTTGAATTAGCTGAGAAGGTAGGAATCCCTTTCATATAGCTATCAAATGCTCCCCTGAGCAACGAGACATCCCCTTCTAGACTCTGAGCTGAGCTCTGTGAGAAGCATTCAGCATTTTTCCTGCTGAAGTTGCGCCACTGTGGGAAAATAACTCACAGGACTGCAGCGGGATGGGTGAGAAGAGCTGGCACAGGTGCTAAACTCATCTCCTGGACCTGCAGGGAGCTCGTCCTCAGCTCTGCACATCCCTGCTACAGCTCCCCATGGACCAGCTGCTGCAGCGATGAGATCCTCTGGGCTTCAGCTGTCTCAGAAACTTGAACGGCTTTTTGTGAGCAGAAGATGACTCTGTGCACACAAGGGGAAGGCATTCTTCGCAGCTGGAGACGAGGGAGCTCGTAGCCAGCTGCCTTTCCCATGTGTGACCCACACAAAGCAGTGAGTTACAGACAGTGTTCATGGCAAAAAGGAGTCTGAAAATGCTTCCTATAAATGTTCCTCCTAGATAGGAAACAGTTACTTATTTCCATGTAAATAGCCGGTACTGCTCTATTCAGAGGCAGCGAAATGCAACCTCTGGGTTGTTGATGTAACTGCCAAGGAAAGATGAACTGCTGTGTGGAGTAAGGATTCGGGGCAGTTCTTCACCAGACCTATTCAACAATACATTCTATTTAATATATTTAATTAAATACTAAATAGAATAACAGAACCATCCTAATTCCACCTTTCTAGCATGTACCAGAGGACTAAATGCATGAAAATATTTCCGAGTTAGCTACCATGCCTACCTGAATAGAACAAAGATGACAATAACTCTTCATTTCATAACACACAAGAAAGAGTCATTTTCATGAGACAGATGACATTCCTGAGTGCCAGGGAAGGATCCAGCTTCTGCTGCATAATATGACAGACAGCTCAAACTTCGTATTCTTGGCTCACTCCAGTGAGCTACAAGGCTCTTTGGAAGCCAAAGTTCAGCGCTTTCAGTATTTACACTGCAGGGAAGCTAAAACCATTTAGTAAGTTGATTAAAAGAGTTCAAAGAAATAGCACACCGCAGGCACGGGGGCAACTCTAGAAATAACAGAGGTGACATGGAGCATCCAGGAGTCCAGGTTTCCTTTATTTACCCATTTTCAACTTTTAACTCAGCTATGACTGAAAAGTCTGTATTTTGCAGACTTCAAGCAAAAGGGTTCTGCAAGCTGTTATTGTTTTAATCTGGCAATTCACCTACTCAGAGAATTTGGAGCAAAAAAAAAAATTAAAAACTCTGGTTTGGGGTATATATTCATATATTACTGAGCCTAAAAAATATCTGCTGTGTAAGTCAGCTGTGCAACAAATGTGCTCTTGGGCCAGGTACTGGGCAGAAATGCTGTGAGGTGAGGCAAATTTTGCTTCAAAGAATGAAATAGCCCAGCTGTGATCGAGAAAATATATGGTCAGATTTGAAAGCATAAAAGATACAATAGCAGGGTTCCTTGAATTCAGCCCTTTAGAAAATACATTTTAATAACACAGAAAAATGGAAAAGGAAAAAAAAAAACCCTACTCTGAGGCATTTTGCTATAACACATAGAAACAGGTGTTTTACAGTGAGCAGAGCATTTAAAAATTCCTTGAACGTAAGTTTTCTATAGCCAAAGCATCACACTGTGTAAAGTTCTGTTGACTTTATCATGGAAAGAAAAATTACTCAGGTTTATTAAACTAAAACATGCGTAGGATATCACTCAAGTTACACAGCACAGGAGAGTGAAGCTGGGTGAGGCTGCTGCTATCAAGTTAAACTGCTTCAGCATGACCAGCAATGAGCACTTCATCCGGCTTTTTAACTGTGTGTTTTTCTCCCAGATACAGTGAAAATAAATTCAGTGAAATGTTATTTTTATTCAAAGGATAGGCTTGTGGTTTTTTATAGAAGCTTGTATCGGGGTTAGTTTACAAACTCCTGTTGCGTTACACTTCAAAATAAGCATTTAGTGAAGAAAAATATATGCTCTCACCCAGAAAAAAGTATATATATATGATTGCTGTATCTCTGATATTACCATTTTCCAGAAGTATTCTGAGTACATCAAGAATGCTGTCAAGGTAGCAGACACTTGTAATTCATGCAAAGGTAGAGATTAAAAGTGGCAGAGGCTGATGGAAAAAAACTTAAGTGCCTGTTGAATCAGTCCCAATTGAAGTCAGTGCAAACGTGCTTCTTGGCTACAACAGGTTTTGGTTGAGGCTTTAAATGGGAATCTGGTATGAAACGCTTGCTGTCATAACCATACATACGCAGCTGCCAACGGTTACACACCTGAGCTGTGAAACAAGAAGCAGAACTGACATATAGCACTTCTGTTCCATCTGGAGGAGTTGTGTTATGGAGGTAATTTAGCTACCATGATGCGCGTCAAAGTGTTCAAAAATATTATCATAATGAACAGACTCACTTCCTGGTGAAGGATGGAATGACAACAGAGCATGTACGTGCTTGAGCAAAAAAATAAGAACTGTAAAATTTGTGGTTTGATTTTCAACGTCTGCATTTTCATGATGCAGAGATCTTATCAAAATTTAACAAATACAACCCAAAAGGTGAATCATTTATATTCATCAGTTTTACAGAAAAAAAATAAAGAGCATTGTTATCCTTAGTATGGAAAATACCTTAAGCACAGCTCTGAACTTTGAAATATAGCGATTCTGAGTATTTAATTAATATTTAGATGTATAGGACAGATTGAAAATATTTTAAAAGTTCAGACTGAAAATACACAGCTAAAATTGGGTGAGTGAGAACAAAACAGACACCTTACAGCAGAGCCAGACTGAAAATGGTAACTGAAAATTAAAAACAAGACAGTGGCTGTCATCCCTGAACACTTGGCAACCCAATATCTCCTGGAAATTTACATCCTGGGGATGTTTAAGCAGAAAAGGAGATAAAAGGAGATAAAAGGTATTGGGGTTCTGCTAGATTGCTTTGTTTCAGAAGAGCATAAAGAGATGAGTGGAAGAAAATGAAAAGTGGGAAATAAGGACAGGTGCTACCATCAGAGATTGAATACAGTCAGTGCAAAGGCCAGGAAGGTTAGGAGAGGAGCCTTACTTTGATCTAAAGCAAAGGGATGATTGCTAATAGATTCAGCCAAATGTATATTTTTTTTATCCCTAACTTTGATCCAAGTGATGTTAGGCATTGCTTAACATGAAGCTTAACAATACAGCATTTCTGGTGCCCTCTTGGTCTTTCAAAAATACATTTATGATTGTAATCCAGAGCTCCTCACTCATTTTTTATTTGAATAGGGTTTCAAGCCAACTGCTAAAGTAGATTTCAGGAAAGAATCTGCTTTGCTAGTTAAAGTCTAACCCTCAATCAACTTTTCATGCAGTCTTGATTTGTATCTGACGTCTTCACTTCATTACAAAAATCACGAAGGAGGGACTTCTTCAACCTGCTGGTGACAGAGGAAGATTCTGTACTGAGCAGTGTGCTACAGTCATGCTGGGAAGAGATAACTTCTGACATCCTATGTAAAATGTTTCAGTCAGTTAATTCTTCCTGCTTAATTCCTCTGTCAATTCCCATCAAAAACACGGGAAGAACACTAAGACAAGTAATAGGCCTTGCATTAAGACAGATGTCTTACCTCTTTGTAACCTCTACAGAGAATCCTCTTAAACTATGTATGGTTGCAGATAAGTTCAGATAAAACAATCAAGTAAGCAAAGTCACAAGATGCCATGCTGCACTTTTCATATTCAACACAACTGCTACAGCTAGCATCCCCCGATTTCATCAGCTTCCAACTCATGAAGGCAGAATGAGATGATAGCATCTTGGTTAGTTCACTTCCCTGGGGACAGCTGGAGCTTGCTAAGGACCATTCACATCACTTTCAGTGAGACTTTTTCAGCCCATACTGGGAAAGTGCCACCAAAGCACAGCCGTGATATGGTCATTCTCTGCAAAGATTGTTACAAATCCCGAATCAGTGACAGTGCTAACTGAAAATCATGTCCCTCCTCTCAGGTGGTTGCATTACCTCCTGCTGTACGTGGTACAACTGAATCCATGGCCCAACTCACTGCACTTGGACTGGGGAATGATCAGCACAGAGGGATGCTCTCCTTGCTTTTTCCAAGTTGTTTGTCCAATCAGCCCTTCATGTCTGAATAAAAGAAATCAAGGAGAGAACAGCAATGTAAAGAGATGCGTCTCCTTTTTTTTTTTTCCTAAAATGAAAGGACCACAGCAAGTTGTGGAGATTAAGCAATACCTGGCACTCATGCAGAAAATTCATTTTTTCCAGGTAGAATTTGTTACCCAGAACCTGCACTACTGCTAAGGGCAGAGTTTTCTTGGAACTGTGGCATCAAAGCATGACGGCAACAAAACACACGCCAAACTGACCTTGCTCTTGTTTCTATTTAAAGTGTGGAAACCAAGAGTCTCGCATGTTTCCAGCATGGCAGAACTCCTTCATCCCAGTAAAACCAATGATAACATCTCCCTAAGAAAATTCTATAGTGCTCTCAGCCTATTTCTCTGCTAGATATTTTTAATTTGGTTTTTACTTCACAGTCCTAACTCCACTGCTCAACCACAAGCTAGAGGTCTAAATGACAGGAAATAAGCCTAAAATCCCATATATCTTTTCTAATTTTTGCCACTCACTGTGCAAATCAGGGCTATTTGTTCCAGCATCACTAGAAAAAAGAAACATAGTCCTTCTGCACGCTAACTGCACCTCTGCCAAAGCCCTTAAATCCAGCTCTCCAATGGAAAGGGTTTTATTAATTACAACACACAGTTTGTAATTTTGACATCGCCACTGGAACAATGCTCCTGGTTTCTGAGCTACCATCAAGTCATCAATTTGCTCATGAACCATTGCCCTACCTGCATCTGCTCCTTCAGCAGTCTGCGCCTTTGTGCTCCAACTGAAATCTGCTACCGTACAGGCGCTGAGTCATAATGATGATTTCCTCCCTTAAATTGTCTCTATCTGCCCCTGTTAAATGAAAGGAATGTAAATGGCAAAACATGTTCACTCACTGGAACAGTGGAAAAACAGCGCTTTAGCAGCATCTCATTGCCTTTTTCATGCAAGACATTCATATAGCACCTAACAACTACGACTTCGGTCAGTCTACAACTGCCATAAATTGGGCTGCTTTGACTGAAGGACAGAGTCTCATATTGGGCCTTGAACAACCATAATTTAGGCCAGAATATCTCTATCTGAAACTCAGACCCTCACAGCTCTTTTTTCTTTCTTCCTCTCACCACATTAACCATTTTAGTGGAAAGATCACCAAGTCAATAAGGTTTGGGTTGTGTCAATAAGGATTGGATGGCAACCCTGTCCATGGCAGGGGGTCAAAACTAGATGATCTTTAAGGTCTCTTCCAACTTAAGCCATTCTACGATTCAATACATTATGTAATACAAAAAGTGTGAACAAAGAAATAAGCAGCATACAATATATCTGTTCTGGGAAGCAGAGCAGCCATAGCAAAGAATATGGATGAATAGCCCCTTGACACACTGGAAAGAATGAAATTATCAGATCTTGATGGAAAGATAAAAATTTAAACTGGAATGTTTTTGGAAACATGAGATGGATTTCTACTGACATGTTAAATTCATACAGTATAATTGCCTTTTCCACTGTTCCAAGTGCAGTAAATCCATAAAATATATTTATTTCAGTTGTTGCTTTGTTTGTTGTTGTTTATTTCTGTTTTTCTGAGGAATTTTAATGCCATCTGTATTACTATGAAAATGTTTAGTGTAGAAAATACCAACATTTCTGGGAGCAACATATCTGGAAAACAATTCCCTTTATGAACTGAGAATGTATGTGAGAAAAATCAGGCTTCTTGACACCTCAAATTCTTTTTTTCCCCTTCAGAACATTTTGTACCCTGTGATATAAAATCACCTAGGGTTTCACTTTAAAGCTTCACAGCACTTTTATGTTTCAATTCCAGAAGTCCTAATAAAGATTTGGAGAACAGCAAATTGTTGGAGAGAGAATTCCCTTCCAGGATTTGGCTTGGAGCTCTCATGTCAGTTTTTCCTGTGTCAGATCTCGCCTGTCTATGTGCTGGCCTGGAGCCACAAAGTGGTGAACCTGATTTTAAATCCAGCAGCAAAGCTGCTCCTGCACAACAGCACGGTTGGATCTACTCTTAGTGAGCTAAGAGTAAAATGAAAGCAGCACTCAAACACCCAGTGAGACAGATTCGGGCACCTACATTCAAGTGATGCAATTTTTCTTCCAGCCAGGTGGCTACTCGTAATTTATTTTATTTTAGTTTATCTTTGTATGGTAGGACTGTAGCTTTTATAGGGAGAGTAATAACAAGTAGCTATTCTGTGTACGTCTGACCCTAAGGTAATGTTATAGTACGGAGAAGTACAGACCTGTTTCAGTAGCAGAGGCTGTCACCTGTGTAGGGACTACAGCAGGACCTGTAGAGGAGCATGGGCATGGGATGATAAAAGATGGCCCCATACTATAAATGTCTCATCAGTGGTGAGTCAAAGTGCAGACCTGGAGCCAGACCAAACCTATTTCAAGTGTAACACAGACAACAAAGCATCTCTAAAAGGCACCGTGTATAGCAAGATCAGACCAAACACGGAGTGCAGACAAACAAGGGCCAGAGTGTGCAAGCACAGTAGCAAACATGAAAATCACCCCAAATGGATCTCAGTACAAGGAAAAAGAAACCATTACCATGGCATCCTTGTTCTCCCAGCTGATGCCTCGCTGCTGCCCCACACCTGCACCAGGCTGAGGCCATCAACCTAAGGACCCAGCAGGGCTGTGGAAGGGACCCCAGGGAAAGGGGAGCTGCTGGGAAGTGTGTGCTTCACAATGTTAACTGTTTTGTTACTGAGACTTTTTCTTTATGGTCGTATTCATTTTCTTTCTCTTTTTTTGTGTAGTGGTTAAATTTGGGCTGATACTCTTTTCTGGATGAGACTGTTAAGATTTAATTACACTAAACAGAAGGACCTTGGTTTTTCCTTCCTGCACACAACATGATTTTAACTGTAGCAGTGTTCCTATGCTCTGTCTCTCGATCAGCATGCTGCCTGATAGACATTTCATGTTCGTCTCAAGCACACCAACAAGTGCTCCCCTTCTCAATATGGTTTTAATACTCGTATCCGCATTCATCTAATTGGTGCAAGCCAGATTTTTAAGATACATATTACTTATGATTTCTGCAGTGAATTTTTATTTTCCCTTTCCTGTAGGACCCCTGCAGTGATGCTGACTGGAAATAATTACTGCAGCACATTTCTAGCAGTTCCTTTGCAGCTCCTTTCCCCAATGCATTGTAGTGAAAGAAGAAAAGCGGTTATGATACAGAACAGTTATTCTGCCTTCTCAGAGGTCTACATGTCTAAGAAACCAGAACTTATAAAGCTGAAAAAGGCAAAAGCAAGGCAACTGTTGATAGTTTGATGTGCCAGTAATCGTATTTCAACCAATAACTCAGAAACTAGAGCAGCTTACTTGAGAAAGAAAAAAAAAGCAACTCAGCAAAGGGACTTCAGCTAATTTTAAAATTAAATTAACTTCACCATCAAATTTAAATGTTTTCAGTCAGCACTTTAATAAACCTATCCAAGGCATAAGTACCCATAAACATTTAAAAGAGAAAAAAAATTGTCCTTGAAAGAACACCTCTGTGACTGTACACACAAGTGCGGACACTGAAGCACACATTTTTTCCAAATAATTTGGTAGTTTTAATGTGGTTGTGTCCGTCTGGGTGCCATCTGCAAGAGCTCTTACTTGACAGAAATGTGAACTAAAATAATGAAATCACACCACCATCCCTGCAAAAGGAGGGAAACCTTCCTGCCACTGCAAGCAAAACCAGCAAACAAACCTCCTGCTGAGAACAAACCTGTCTTCGTGCTAATATGCTGTTCCTGCCTGGTTGTATGCAGAGCGGTTCTGTGTCATTAGCTAACACAAATCCAGGTTCAAAGAGATCTTTGAAATGACAAATCTAAAATGACAGGGGATGGAAAAACAAACTGTACCCAGTAAGGCAGAGCTCTCTTGAGCGACGAGTTTAACAGGAATACACAATACAGCAGAAATATGAGCTCAAAGGTCCATTGTACAAACAACATTTGATGAGTAGTTAAAAGTTAATGAATGATATGCGTAGGGATAGCTCAAAGGGTGCTAAATTCTCCTGACAGGACTCCTCATGCAGGGACACTAAAGCCCATCACTTCTAATGTTAAAGCCCTCAGCTTGTCCAAATTGTCATAGCTATTTTGCTGGTAATGGTGCTGTGAAAATTTGCATCAGTATTGGGTTTGCCTCATTGATTTTGTTGGGACATCTTGTATACACCAGGGCCTGAATTAGAAAAGGCAGGTCCACAGCACATAGAGCAGCACAGCCATAGGGAATGACAGGAAAAAAAGGTTGAGAGAGTAGGAGTAAACACTCAGATTAGGCTCAAAAAGGACACAAAGAAGTAAAATGTATTTATGTAAGGCCTGCAGAGAAGTTTAAACATGATATGATATTCAATGAGAGCCATTTGTTTCAGTGTCTTGTACCCTGACCTTGTGCAGCTGTCCAGGCAGCAACCGCCTGCTCTCTGCTCCCAGGAGCTCAGCGCCAGCAGTGTTCTCACAGAACAGTATTTTTGTAAGAGCTGATCTATCTGGAGCTCTTAAACTAGATCTGGTCTTGCATGGGATTTTCCTAAAGCTTAAAATGATCAGCTGGGATATTAGAGTGACAAAGCCCAATGTAGAAGCAAAAAGAAGTCTCATGGCCTCAAGGAAAGCATCTAAGCCCTGAGGCTGTGGGCACGCAAATAAGTATGTCCTGTTCTCTGCTATTAATTGTGTGAGGTCCAACACAGGAGAATTTCTGTGGGTCTGCTTTGAAAACCTCTTGTTGCAAGTCAGATATTCTGTGGTACCTAAATTAGGGGATTATTTGAGTGGCAGCTGTCAGGAATGTCATCATCTTGGGCCAGACAGCAAGACCTCAGCAGGTGCTTTGCGGATTTCAGCAACATGTGAAGCTCGGCTTCAGTGTCTAGCATGGCAATATGCTGCCATAGTCCCTTTGTGGGTTTAGTTCTACATGCTTAAATACTTCTGTGAATCTGAGCACTGAGCTTTAATCTGTGTCCTTTGTTCCTCCAGTGATGAGCACTTTGTGATCACTCTTTTGTATAGCCTACAAGGACTAATGTCAGTTATTATTTTCTCTGCTTTGGGCACTTTAAACTCAGAAATTAAAGAACAAGAAGTTACCAAGGGCATGTAATGTAAGGGCGTGTAATATGCATCTGAGACCTGTGAGTCAACATCAGAATCAAGTGGTTTAGCAGCAAAAACACTCCTTGAATTTCTCCTTGAAGTCTCCTAGTAAAAAGAGGCAAATTCTATGCCTGCTTTAAAAGAAGTTTCAAGACAACTGGGATTTAAAGATGAACTAATCTGACTTCAAACAACAGCAACTGAAAGTGGAATAATAAAAGACAGTGATTAACATTACACAAATTTATGAAAACTATTTGTTCTTTTTCTCCCTTGTTAGGGAGAACATAAATAACAGCAAATAGTGAATAGCAGGTGTTCCCATTTATGTTTTCTGACAATATAGGAGCTAAAGAACATTCGATTACAATGTGCAGCAAAGCACTAACTCTAAGGAACTCTTTGTCACAAGACATCACCAAGATCAAACATAGAGCTGGTTTGGCATTTTCTAGAGGAACCAGGTTTTCATCAGAGAATTGCTGCTGGTTGAAAACTAAAATAAAACTTCAGAAACCAGTTCTGACAGGATTAGTTTTCCAGGTCCAGGCTGGAAATCCTGATGAACAATAAAGAAGAAAAAAAACATTTTTTATCTGTTGTCCTACCAAACCAGCTTGCTGAGCAATATGCCTTGTTGGTGTGTAAAGCATGTTCAGAAGTCCTGTCACTCAGAAGTTGAATATCTTTTCTTCCCATCTCAAGACAGTAGCCTACAAAACAGGCTGTGAACCTTTCCTGTGAGACCAAGAAGGTAACCTGCAAGTTATAGGAAACAGCTGATAAAAGAGAGATCAATAAGGGTAAGGAAGGAGAAAGGATTCAAACTGCAACTTTTTGTGCAAATACATACTTTAGATACAAAGCACAGTGAACTTTCCTATTCAAAAAATGTTTAGAATTTTTTTCAGTATAATTTTTTGGGGATGTTGACAGAGTTTTTTTGGAGGAATACGCCACTTCTTTATCAACCATCCTCAGCTCAGAAATGCTGAGAAAGAATTGGCTATCACAATAAATACTTGGACCATTAACAAATACTTTGCATACGTTTATACTCTGCTCTAAAACATATTGGGTATACTCCAAACACAGTGGCCAAATAAAGCAGCTTTTGGTACCTTCTCATGATAGATTGTCCTTCATACTAATTCCTATTTGCTTGCCATTGCCTCCTGACAAAAATAGAACCAGACATCATTACAGGTCTAATCCAGCATGACTATCCATTTACTTAGAAAAAAATACATATAAAAGGAGTAGTACAAACTACCATCATGTAGCTGTAAAATGTTTGTGGTACTAACCAAAAACCAGTATAATTTTCATTCACATATTTCATAGTGATACTAAAAGGGGAGTCAAGTGCTAGGCCTTTCTTTTCCTCATCTGACAGTAAAAATCATAATCAGAAGCATCATCTTTATAAGTACTGATACTTATGCCAGGCTGAGTGCGATATAGTGTGTATCTTGGGAAGTATTTGCAGATTTATGACCTCTGAAATTCTGTTGACTTCATGTAGTTCATATGTAGTAAAAACAAGCTGAGCTAAGAGTACTAAAATTGAGCCTTTTTGCTACCACTGAAAAGATTTTTGTAAGGAGGGGGACTGATTATTACAACAATCACACAGATTAAAAGAATGATCACATGGTAAAACTTCAAATAAACTTGTGTAATTTCCACTAACTCTGTTTAAGCAGAGGTTTGGGCAATTGCTCTACTTTTTTCATGTGGAGATAAGAATATAAATAATTCAAAACCAGCCTTCATGTGCACTTTAAATCACAGAAAATAGAAAAATGCATAGAAAAATGATGAATCTCACTCATTTCTAATTGGGCTGTGAAACCTTGCCCATCCAATCACTCACCTAAATGAACTTTCCTGCTCTCAAACAGAAGAAGATCTGTAATGATGTACACAGACAGACACAAATTCCAGAAGCAATTCTGCTTGTCGTGTATAATGGGGAATTCTGGATTCTCCATGCCTTCCACACAGAGATGGAAATTGTATTAACTACTGTAGGAGCAGATGGACTTCATTTTAGAAACAGACAAATCAGGCACGCAAAACAAAAAGGCAAATGCCATCTTTGAAATATATTTAGTGTTATGGCATTCTCTGTCTATAATTACCAACTTTTTTTTTTAATTGCCTGTTAGCCATGACCAGGCTCTGCCTCACTGATATAAAATTAGTAGCATTTCACTGGAAGATTGAGTGGCTCACAAGACTCCATGGG
Organism: Penelope pileata; assembly: GCA_013396635.1. Taxonomy (NCBI): domain Eukaryota; kingdom Metazoa; phylum Chordata; class Aves; order Galliformes; family Cracidae; genus Penelope; species Penelope pileata. Next base: position 5,256,317 of record WBMW01000802.1, read on the forward strand.
CAATTTTCCTTTTCACAGAAATACATTGACTTCCTGAGGAATGATGAAAAGATCTGAGTGCACAGTTGTCTAACTGCACTTTTCTTTGATGTACTTAGAAGTGTCATGCATTAAAAGACTAAACAACCCCATAATTGCTAGATAGAACTGAAGTAGGTCTTGAAGTTGCATTATGTCATGAAAATTGTGACAAGAGATGTAAAAAAATTACTTTAGCTCAATCTTCCTCACAGTCTGGCTCAAAAAAATGAAAGCTTGAAATCATTGCTCCAGATCTCGGAGCCTGGATGACTCTGATGCTTTGAGCTAAATGGATGAATGTGGGTGTGAAAACAACGTTTTAAACAACAAGTTTTCCAGGTCGGTAGTTCAATGCTTCTCTAGGTAATCACTCATGTGCTTTTATCCAAGACAGTTGCAGTTAGTGCTCTTAAAGCATATTTTCATTCCCTGCATCAAATGCACACACAAAAACAAGTGTCCAGAGTCAGATTTTGGCATTTGGTTTAAATTAGTGCAAACTTCTCCAGAATGAGAAGTTGGCTTTTCAGAAATACATAAAGAACTGATTTTTTGCAATAAAATACTGTAATATAGCTCAAAGCATTGCTGTAAGCAGGTTCTGCAAGGTATCCCTATCAAATGTTTACCAATAATCTCTACTATGTTGGACCTTCCAGATATAAAGAAGAGAGAGAATTATTTTCACATAATTAACAGAAGTATATATTTATTTGCCACAGGGTCAATTTTTACACCTGAAGCAGTAAGAAGGTATAGGCAAGTGATGTCCATAAAGTCATAGTGCTTCCCTCATCCTCCCAGCAATTCTTCTCTAAGCCTTTGAAAGCAAGTAGCCTGGAAGCGAGCTGAAGGCGTCTTTCAGCAGGCAACTAAGAATGCAAAAAGCATGTATACAGAACAAAAGCAAAAGGGGAACCTGACCATAGCACAGCATTTTCTAGACTATATCCAACCATTAGGAGGGGGAATGGTAATTCTGGTGCATTTACCAAACGTTTTGTACTATTCACCCACCAGATACTAAAGATAAATAATTCCATACTCATCTGTTAGACCAGGTTCCTCAACAAATTCACAAGCCAAGAGGAAGGACCATTCTGTGTGAGTGATTTTGCCAACAAAGGCAACCAAATGTGCTCCATGCCCTGGCACTGGCCATTGTCATTCTTTATGTGGATATAAAGCAAAAAGAAGATTTACAGAGAGATAATATTAAAACGCCTTTGTATATGTCTATAAGGAATCACCAGAATCACTGTAGCACATGAGAAAGTGGAAAATGCAGTCCAGTGAATGATGATATTTTGATATTGTAATAAGAGCATGAAATGAGATTGGGAGATGCTGTGGAGTACTTGAAAACACCTGATTTTTCTTTGATCCTATCATAATGAGGGACCTAGTAAGGAAATGTATCTCAACTAGTGCTAAGGTAAATAATAAACTCTCAGTCTCAGACCTGAGCCTTAATTTGACATTGACATAATAGATGTAATAACTATCAATCTTGCAGGGAAAGCTGGACTTATAGTGAATGTTTGTGAATACACAAGTAAAGCTGTATCACTGATATATATGACTGGTTTCCATATACTAGTTATATGTTATATACCATATACTGGTATATAATGGTCATTCCATTTAATGACTGGTTTCACAGCATGGAAAGTTGTCTTAGTTTCTAACAGAAGTTACGCTTCTCGTAGTGTCTAGTATGAATTTATCTTGTACCTCAGAGATACTGATAACATCCTGGCAGTGTTGAGCGGAGCCGAGGACATAACTCACTTCCGCATTCCTCTGCCAGTGAAATAGTTAAGGGGGGCATAAGGAGCTGGGAACTGGGAGGGGACAGGACCAGGGCAGCTGACCCAAATTGACCAAAGAGCTATTCCATCCCATATAACATCATGTGATTGGTTCGGAGGGTTTCCGGGTTCTCTTCGTTTCGGAAGGGGCTAGCCAGGAGGAAGGGTCACCAGTGGCTGTGAGCCCTTGCTCTGCGTATCCTCTTTGTGTATATATATATATATATGTACTGTTATTTCTTTTGTTCTCTTTACTATTTTAGTAAATAGCATTTATCTCAACCCACGCATTTTACTGCATATCTCTCTACTTCTCTCCCCCGTCCCATTTGGGGAGGGGGGAGGGTGAGTGACTAACTGTGTGGAACTTAGCTATCTGCTAAGTCAAACCATAACAAAAGTTAAGGGCAATACTTTGTCCAGTTATGTTTTTAACTACTGTAGTATTGGGGAAAAGTCAAGTACAGGCCTAGTTTGAGCGGGTACGGTGCATGCTGAAGACACTGGGATAATACTTGATAAAGACCTATGGAAAAGACATGTAGTCATCACAGTTTACAAAGCACCACAGCTGGCTCACTGAATTTCAACAGCACTGGAGTGCCTGATTCCTTCAAATTCTCTTGAAATCCACAGAACACAGTCCAATGGTGTTATAATACAATGAATTTTCAAATTATATCAAATTGAAATTCAAACATGGCTGACTGCACCAATACATACTAATAGAGCAAAACACTCATATCCCTAATCCTCCCTGATGCTACTTGCTTACATTTTTCCGTCTAGTGTCTTATTATGCACGTTCTCACTTCCCTTATAAATTTTCATTGATGTCTCTTCTCTCTTACTTAAAATGAAAACATCTGCATTAAAGCCACTAAATTCACCCTGTCAGTTTTGCATGTATTCAATAGTTTTTAAAACCAAGCTGCCAGATTCTCTGCATTTTCAAACCTCCTCTCTGCATTTTCAGACCTTCATCATTAAGAAAACTCAAACTCCCAATGGATGGTTTGACTGTTTCCAGTCATGCTCCTTTGAATGATTTGTGCTGGAACATAAATTCAGTCAATCTGGTTTGGTATCTGCTAGCAAGCTATAGATTTAGAAATAAATAGAGCTACATGGCTACATACCCTACATATTTTATTAACAACAAATAGAATTGAATTGATCATCAACATCAGCAAGCTTTTCTTACTTTTCTTAGGTCTGAGTGAGGTAGGTGTTCCTTGCTACTCCTATGCTCAGTGTCTGGCACCAGAAATGGTGGTGGGTCTTAGCCCAGATTAGCATGGAAAACTTTGTCCAACTATAAGATCAGTTCCACCACAGAATTTTTTTTTTTGACACCAATGGATTATCCTTCCTATAACTCTCCTTAGTGTGTGGACACCAAAACTGTATTTCAGATTTTCTTTCTGATTCTTGCTTTACTGAGACATCCTCCACAGCAAGGCATCTAAAAGGCACAACCAAAGCAGAGAAGCAGTGTCACAAACAATTAGAAGGGAATTATCAGAGAATCACTAAGAAGTGCCGGCACTGCTCGTGGAATAAAAGCTTAATAGAAACAAAACACATGAAAATTCCTTTTTAACCACAGAGAAGACTGGAGCCATCCTTCAAATCAGACAGGAAAACTATCCATGCCAAGCACCCTTATCCAAAAAAGCATTACCTTTCTTCTCCAACATCACCACACAAAAAGAAGTCCACGTGCCAAAGTAAGGAGGTCAGCCAAAACCTAATATTAGATTCTATCCAGAGGTTTTTGATAGAAAAATTCTGGCATAGTCTCACAAGGCCCGTATGCACCCTGACTGTGTCTGGGAAAGTGACATTTACATTCTCTCTTCATTGCACCTCCTCAACAGCTTTCTATAACAATATCTCACAGTCTCAGAGCAGCACAAATTACTTAGGGCTTCTGTACACCCCAGAAGTGTACAAAGTAGAGGAGTTGGTCAGAGTGGAGTTGCAGGAAAATTTAGCCAGGTTGTGCAACAAACAGGTATCCACATTTGCAAGAGTTGCAGAAAATAAGTGCTTCCTGTTCCACGGTGGCCCTGTTTTATGGGGCCTTCCACAATGCTTGGGCACATGGCTGTGAGATGTGCCCTGGCTATTGGTTCCCAGCTGTGGAACTGCTTGAAATTGTGTTTATTCAAATTGTAATTCAAGTAGAGAAGAGAAGCAGGACTGTAATCAAAATGACTTCAAGTCTAGTATGTCACTAGGCATCTCATCTAGAAACAAGTGCTATCCATCACTGATGGCTGTAAATCTCCACCTCGCATACAACAGTCTTTATTGTCCCTACCAGTTAAGAAATGTTTTTTTCTCAAACTTTCTGTTTTGTCCTTAGACTAGGAAGGATTTTTGGGATCTGTTCTTTTTTTTTTGATCCAAAATGGAAGGTGATAGCCACCAAACTATCAAAAGATTATTAACTATCTATTTTCAACGCCTAGAAGTGTTCCTATTATGTTCTTCATTTCTCAGTACAAATTTTAAGGATCTCAAAGATGCTAATGTGGATTTTGTGAAGTCTGTGACTGCACCAGCTGAAACACTGAAATTTATATGAACCAAAATGATAAAATCCTCTACCTGAATGGGGGATTTCTGTTCAGGCCAGACCTGTCTGAGAGTTTCAAGAGCAACACTGAGGAGGCCATATTATGTCTTCTGCCATTTCTGCTCTGTTAGCACTTCATATGATGGCATCATGCACAAACCTCTGCAAAGTCATTTCTTCCTTCCCCAGCTCAGACCAGAACTGTGGCAACTGACATAGGACCTGAGCCACCAACAGCTTCAGACCCCAGGAGAGGTCTACAGATACCTTGTTAAGACCTCTTTTAGGTCTGAGCACTGACTTCAGAATAAGCATGGGAAACAAAGACACCCATTACCTCCTGCTGGGATTGTCCTGGGGTCCATAAGTGAGCAGGACATCACCGATGGCATTGGCTTGTTTTACAGTTTTCTCATGCTAAAGGAAAACAAGCAAAGCTGCAGGATTGGAAGTTCAGCAAACTGCTTGGCCAAGGCAGGGTAATGGAAAAAGTAAACACAACATCAGAATTCAAGGTTTTTGCAGACCAAGGATTAGCGAAGTTTTAGAAAATAGAAACAGAGAAGAGGATTGATCCTTCTCTAGTTTCCTTCCTCCAGCTGTGTGGAAGCAGACACCAGATAATGCTGCAGGGTTTCTGCACATAATTGTTTTACCACTAACTTTTAGGAATCACTCTTTTTCATGTCTCCGATAATTTTTTTAAAACATTGTTTCTCTCCAGGCCCTGGCTTATTTGATCCGTTAGAAAGCCCAGTTCCAGGGCTTATTTACCAGTCGCCAGTGGACCGTGCCCAAACAACACAGAAAGAGCTAAATCCTTTCATTAGCTTGAGAAGAAAAGCCAATACTTTCTCCAAGAAGCTATTCAGACTGTATTAGTCAATCTGGGATCCCAGACATCTCAGATAATATTTATGAAAGGGCTGTTTTATTCCAGATGCTGAGCTGCCCACCACAGTGCGATATGGCTGAGATTGGAGGGTCAGTCTGGTGTAAGCTACAGACACACATTGCCACATGCAAGTGGCAGACACAGAAGGAAATTATCTTTCCCTATGTTTGTTTCAGTTTATTAAAGAAAATAGAGAGTTGAGCGTAACATGAAAAAAAAAAAAAACATACAGACCACAGAATTATAGAATATCCTGATTTGGAAGAGACCTACCAGGGTCATCGAGTCCAGCTCCTGACAAAGCCACAGTGTTGAACTCTTCACTGTCTTGTGCACCAGCATGACATGCCAAGTGATATGATTCGTGCTCTTCCCCAGGCCTGCATTCACCCTCTGAATTTCCTATTTTCATTGTTGATATGGATCAGGTGGCAGCTGGAGAAAAGAGGCCACCTTCCAAGTGTTGTTGATCCTCTCTGTGTTAGTGTTTCTGTGCTAGTCACCAAGCATTTGCATACAATGTGAAAATCCCTTTTCATGTTCATCAAAACTTTGTAAATTCTGTTCTGTGTAACAGTTTTGAAAAAACTAAGTTCCTTGAAAAAACTAGGAAATATTGTCATAACTTCAAATATTTAATTTTATATCTATTTTTAAGTTACTGTATATTATCTTAATTTTTAGGTCATTCCCCTCTGGTAAATAGCAATCTTTTCAAAATGCTAATAATGGGTGTTTTTAATAATTTCAAAGTGATTTAGAAATAACTCTATAAAAAATCATGAAACAGGTATCTTCCTATATCCAGGTTTGGTTTCAGCTGATTATTGCCAGAAAACATGAGTGAAAATGTCCTGATTAAGTCTTGTTATAAAATGTCAGGGAAGAAGTGTCTGCAGGGATGAGAAGCAATTAAACATTCAAGTAAAACAATCAAACATAGGAAAATGGGCTCTGGAAGTCAAAAGTCACAGGGTCAGCAGAGAAAATTTGGAAAAAAAGAACAAAGGTGACTAGAAGTTAGCAATAAATAGAGACTTTTGGGGACTCTAAGGTGTGAAGAATTGATTAGTCTCCTTTGAGAGGAGAATAACTGGAAGATAAAACAGAAGAGAAATACAATTGCCAGAATGAAGATCAGAGAGATGTGAAGCTGACAAGCTATAGAAAAGAGATTTAGAGACCAAAAACAGTAAAAAAATTAAAGTACCACAGTATGATGTTATTTCTCTGTAAGAACAACATAGTCAGCTACTATAGCTGTACCATAAGACAGAATGATGCTTATCAGCTGCAGTCCAAATGTCTCTAAGTTTTTAAGGCTGCTGCCATCAAACTGTCAAATGTTGATATTTTTAGCAAATTAATAATTTCATGGTTTTAGGCTAATAAAGGTATTTTACATTTTTTAAGAGCATGCTGAAAGGAGATGATATTTAGTTGATAAATTCAGGCTGATGAGGTTCCTTTGCTAGCTAAGAGATTCACTTTCATTCAGATCTCAGCACATGGAGTGTTATATCAATAGCTACCAATTCTTGGCCAAAAGATAACAAAATGTATGGATTTCAAATTCAAAAAATTTTCATTTTCAGGCACCTTTCTCCAGTACAATAGGGAATATGTATAATTCATATTGAGATAAAGTTTTACTCTTTGTGAAAGGAAAGCTGAACATCTAGATGCATCAAAGATGAGTTAAATTAAATCCAGTCTTCTAAAATTGCTGTTATCATACATTAAGCAGATGAGAGAAGTAAAAAATCAAAATAAACTTTTAAAATATTGATAAGCCTGGAGTTGCTGGGACAAAGATTCTTTGCTTTTCCTTTAATTTTATATGATAGTTTCTCACATACCACTGGCTTTATTTGTTTAGAAATATATTCATGTCTTACAAAGACTTTTGAAAAGGCATAATGAGTTCTGTCATTTGCATAAAGAAAATTGTATATAGAAATGTCTGTTCCACTTCTGAAAGTAATAGAAAAGAGTTTCTACTCAGCTGCATTTCTTCCTTCCATTCTCTGTGAAGGATGAAGGATTCCCTTTGATCACTCCAAATCAACTTTTTCCAAGCTTTGCTCACTTTACATTCAGAATCTTCAGTTACGTCTATCCTCTCCCATAGCAACGTTAGATTTCATTTTCTAACTGACATTAGAAATTTTGACATCTGAATGACATCCGAAATTTAAAAAAAAAAAAATTGGAGATCTGTAACACTGCAGATAACAGGAAGTGCATGCCTCATTCTTTTTCTCCAGCGTTTCAAACTGGAGAGACAGCAGGCACACCTCTGGTACGCAGTCTTCCCTCACAACACCTGTGTGAATTATACCACTATACATTCCAGTGAGATAGCTCCCTCTAATCTGTTTGCACAGTATGTGCAGCAGGAAAACAAGCTCTTTTCTATTTGAATGTTATTCTGGTGAAATATGAGTATTTTACAAGAAAACATGTTGACTACTCTCAAGTGAGGCCACAAAATATGCATGAACATGGGAGTATAGCTGGGGTGTGAAGTGACATTCACACCAAGAACCTCCTTAAGTTTCCTCCTCACGTAATTTGCTGCAAATTGTGAGCAGCAAGGGGGCTTTCTGGCTAAGGGGGGGAACAAGACAGATAAGGTGGAGGGCAGCTCAGTTCAATAGACAAATCATTTCATGCATGCATGAGTCAGGGACTCCAGCTTTGAGTTCTAGCTATGACACTGAACCTTGTTAAGGAGAAAGCCTAGCACTGTCAGAGAACAGAAGCCATGCTCCTGCACAGCTCCTGCATGCTCCAGGCTAATGGCAGGAGAAATTAGCCCTTTCCTGGACAACAATAAGCAGATCAGATGTGCGGATGGAGGAAGGGCAGACACCCTTCTCAATTTCCAGGGGAAGCGCGGGAAAAAAACTTTCCCCACTATCAGTAGTTATCCAGAGATCTGTGGCTCAAAGTAAGGTTTCATGGCAAGAGAGGTGTGATCGGTCTTTTCCCTTCTTTACAGTGAATTTTCAAAGCAAAAATATGCTCTTTTGGTACAAAGATCTTTAAGACACATGGAGCAGTGTCTATGGAATAATAAACATGCCAAGTACATGATTAAAGGTTCTTCATTCATCTTCGCTCCATGCTACCCAAGTTCTTTCTACGACACTGTCCAGGAGATCATGTGTAACTTGGCAGAAATAATTTTGATTTATTCTGACCTTACTCAGTTTGTCAAAATCTACAATTGTCAAGAAGTGGCAAGCAGAGTTTTTCAATTTTTTTTTTATTTTTATTTTTTTACTTTGTGAAATATTTTATATGCTGATACAAAATGTACCAGGAGCAAAACAGAAATCATGGTTCTGTTGGACTAAAGAGGCTGTGACAGGAGAGGCTCTTTTAATCCTTTCACTGAAACCGTGCTCCTGTCTTAGTGTTGCTACGTGTCCATGCTTCTTTTTAAGTTGCTTTTTATTTTACACGTAGATACAAGTGAGTTGTAAATTTCTAAAATCACAGCAGAGATCTTGCTCACAAGGATGGCAATAAATTCCTACTTAATTTTCAGTGCCAAACATAAGTCAACAAAACATCGTAACAATCTGCACGGTCTTTCTGAGGTATTGCTATTCGCGCTGACCTTGTAGCAAGCTGGAATGCATGCCGGGTGCTAACTCTTCTGAGTGACTGTCAGAGCAGAGCAACATGGCATTTTGCAATTCTAAACAGAAAGATGAAAAAAAAGTCTTGGTGTTAGAAGCCGTCTTGAAAAGTATTCATATTTCTAAACTGCTTTAGGCTCAATGTGAAGACAATACAAATTTGAAGACAGGGATAATTCTGTGCACAGAAATGAAGGAAGTAATACATTTCAGCTGCAGCCACTCTGAAATGATCTCTAGTGCATTTTGGTTGCACCAAAGAAAAGAGCTCAGCTGGGAACCCCTGTCCTCCTCAACAAAACACCACAAGTGCCTTGTGTATGTCCTTATTGGCCCTTTGATAGACTTCAGCCACCTTCCTTATTAATGTAGTTTCTGAGTGTTTATTGCATATACTCTCAGGCTGTCCATTACTGCTGTTGTATAGGTATAATATTTAAATTTCTTATTTTTTATATTTTTGTACTATTACTGTACCCTACCATGAAATTCCTATATTAGAGAAATCCTAAGAGCTCATTAAGATCATTACAGCAGAGCTCTGATGAGGAGAAGAAAGAAATGTGATATTTAAAAAAAAAAAAAAAAAGGCATTATTTCAAGAATCCTTTCCCTAGAATTACTTTACCTTCCTGGTTACTTTTGACAGAATGTTGTGGAGGAAAGTGGTTCTCTATGCATGACTGAGCTCTACAGGGTCTATTTTGTCACTGGCAACTGCTGGCTCCATAGGAATATGTCCCTATTTTCTTGTCTTCACGCTGAGGAGATGATGAGGTCTAGCAGCATTAAAATGCACAAAGGATTCCTCCACCCCGGTATGCCCAAATAATGGAAACTTGTGCCTGAGGGTTCTGTAATGCTGCTTCAGTGCTGGGCATCAGTTTATTGCATCTCAGGGTATTTAACAGAAGAAAAACTGAATGTTGTTCCTTAATATCATGCCTGGGATGGAGAATCTCATCATGGTGAGTGGGCTTTCCTTCGTGGCAAGGGGGAATAGACATCCCTGGTTTACGCTATGTTATTATGCTATGGTACAAGTATTACGGTTTATGTTATGGCATTATGGTTCATGTTATGGCATTATGTTTTCCCACCTCTGTTTCACTGACAGATGGAGTGATGAACGTTGGACTTGCAAAGTGCTTAAAAAATTATTTCCTCTTCCAAAAAAGCACTAAGTATTGCAGTCTCATCCTCATGCAGTCTTTGTAATGAAAAATATTTTTTTCAGAAGCTACTGTGAATATTTGGCAGTTTAACAAACATTTATGTTAACATCTTCCTTGAAATCCACATAGAAAGAAAACACTGTTTAAAACCATATTTTAAATCCATGTGTCTCTCAAAGGTTGTCCTGAATTAACAGGCTACCATGACTGATTAACATGAAATTTTAAGGGATGAAAGCAGTGAAGGTATCCAAACCAAATAACCTACTTAAAACAATAAAATCAGCCATCTAACACCTATATTTTATTTTCTAGCATACATAAACTGCAATTGTAGCATCATGAAGAAATAAGCTACTACAACTTCGGGGTTATTTTATGGTATATTTTTAATGCAAACAATCTGCTACTTTAAAAGTCTGAGTCCAGCCTTGGACCACAGCAGACAGAGGACACTTCAGATCTTTGCAGATTGGAGCATCCATAGACCTAGTCCAGCAACTCCTTGACACGTTTGGCTTCAGTTGTTCATGCGGGGGTTAGTGCCATCCCAGCAGGTTCTCAGGTGAGCAGTTGGGTGCAGCACTGGGGCTTTGCTGGAGCCATCAGTGGTTTCGAGATTCCTCCTTCCATGATGCCTTTGAGTAACACTTCAGTCTATCTCCAAATTAAACTAAGTGAAGGTTTCAGTTCGACAGCTGAATTGTTCATAGTCACCCATTACGATACCACTGGGAAGACTTTGGATCTAGACCTTACAACACATATGGCCAGTCTTCAGTTAATGGCAATAGTTTTGTATATAAAAAACATCTTTTGATAAGCAAAAGTTTCCTTTGTGTCTGAGAGCTAAATAGGTTGGCGTTCTAGCTAAAAGTAAGAAATTTTCTGCTACTGTTTGCACAAACACATTTCTCCAAATCTGACAGGTCTGCTGTGCTCCTATTTTCCTCTTCAAGAATCTTAAAAACTCCAAAATTTCGTGAACCAAATTATCTTCCCAGTACTTTTTGTCTAAACCTCATTTTTACTATCAGGATTATTCCACATTTACCTAATTACAAAGAACTGATTTTTTTCCAGCAATTTTATTTACCTGTCAAGCAATCGTACTACTGAAAAAGAAGGAATTATGTGGAAATATTTTTTCTCCAAAGGAACTGTGATATATAATCACTGAAGCATTTCTTTCTGCACTAAACTAAATTACGGTGCACTAAACGAAATGCTGAGTAGTATAGGTCTTATCAACTGTAGCCAAATAGAGTCACGTTTAGCCTAGTGAGACACATGATCTTCTATTTGTGTGTAGAATTAAAAAAGTTCACCATGACAAGCATTGCTCATGTGTCTCTTCTCCGTCCATAAGTGTGTGTGCAACCTGCTCCTTGTCTGAGAGAGGAGAATGGTAGGGCTAAGCCCTTGTGACATCCTATTTATTCAGATCCTTAATTACAGATTTGGGTGCCTTAAAAGACTCTTCTAAATTTGGAAACAGTGTCCCAGACGTCTGCATATAATCCTGTAAGTAATTACATTCATCCTCAGCCCACTACAAAAAAGGAGCAGGACATCTTTACACTTCCACTTTGGCTTTACCTCAAGGGCGAAGGACTTCAAGAAGCTAATTTTTTATTATTTTTAGAGATGGGGATACTGCCTCCATCTTCCCTCCTTCCCTGCTCAAAAACTTCTCCAATATCTAAAATTGGCATGCTATCTGACGAAAGATCTTTGAACTTATTTTTTGTTTTCTCAACACTTTTAATACTTTGATCCACGTAGTAACTGGCATTCTGCCCTTTTCTGTCTTCAGTGGACAGTGCTTTCCCTCATTCTTTTTCCATCTTTTGTCCTTTTTCCTTTCTTTAATGCCCCAGCTAGCTTTCCCCTTTTATTTCACATCATGCTCTTCCCCATTTTAAACTTCCTTTATTTTAGCTCACCAGTTTTCTCTTGTCAGCAAGGTTTCTATTTTGCATGCACACAGGCACACCGAAGAATGTCTGATTTGAAATGTCACCAATAATCTTGTTTTCAGTTTCAAGCATTTTATGAATTCTTCCAAAATTTGGTGCATCACATTCTGTTCTCAGTTTGCTAACATAAATCTCATTTTCATATTCTCATCCTGGCAGTAATTCCAGATTTACAGTGGTATAAAAAAAAAAATAACACATTTTTGCACTAAAACTTTATTTGCTAGAGATTCTCTTTTATTTGAGCAGTGATATGGGAGATCAAAATCTCTAACTGAGAAATAATGCAGGAATTTATGTATTTATGATAATGTTTAAGAACCTTAGCAAATATCGTGAATCCTTTTTTGCTAAGACAACTAACAGCTATAAATAGAAAAGGGCTGATTTCTTATCAGAACAGTATGAGCAAAACAAGGAAATTAAAAAAGAAAAAAGTAAAATGAGCTGTTCAAGAATCTGTACGAATCAGTCTTTAGTGAAACTAATTCTTGCAAAGGCCAATTCCGTGTCTTAGCCACACTAGCTCTCCCTCACATGGATTGACTTAAACTTGCTCCATACATACCAGAGGGAATTTTTACTGTTTCAGTTTTTCCTCCTGCCATGATTCAGTCTCTGTCTTCCTTTGAAGCTGAAACTATTGCTGAATTGCTGCGGCAGCCATAACACTACATCTGCACCATTGCAGTACCCTGACAAGTATGTTAGGGAGGCATTTCCAAACAGACTTTAACATGAGTACTGTTGTTACATATTGATTATCAGTGTCAAAAAAAAAGTCTGGTGTGTGGGCAAATATTCAGAATCCTTCCACACCATAGGTTTCCATGGTAAGTGTGGTCTGAAAGAGTGCTCAAACTCAGTCTCACCAAATTGAAGAAGACAGCAGATACATTTTCAGAGAAGGCGCTTGGACAAAGTGGGAGGACAATACTCCTGCTCTGATGGGACGATCTCTTTTTTCACAGGCTGTGCTTAATGTGTGCACATTGGGTCTCTGCTGAGAAGATGGGATTTTGTTCTCAATTCATGTGAATATTCATATGGACCAGAATGGCTCTTCTTGCAGGTTCTTCTCCAAGATGATGACCCTCTCTGTTTCTTACACTGTTGCCTATGTACCTCCATTCACTGGAAGGCTCACAGAACAGATCAGTCCATCAGACTCTCAAAGTGTGATCCCACACAAAACTTGCTTAAACCTTTCCTGACACAGCTGTAAACCATACAAAAGGGAACGGAAGTGCTGTTCAGATTAGAACAAGGCTGGTGGCTCTCATATTCAAAAAAAAATTGTGCAGGAGTCTATGAGATATTGATCAGCTAAGAGAGAGTGGAGTCCATAGTGGCAGTTCATTTTATCAAATTTATCATATATTTATATGATATAAATATATTTATTCATTTTATCAAATACTCATATATTTGGAGTTATTCAGTCCATGACACCTAAGCCTGTACTTAGATTATGTGAATGTTTAAAAAAAAAGCAGTACAAGCTGATTTCAAGCTCTCAGTAATTGCTTTGCAAAATATTTGGCATTCTTTCTGGAGCCCAAGCTCCTAACTCATGTCTGTACATAATAATCTCAGCTTTCGTTTGAGGAAAAAACTATAAGTTTCCAAGTTCCTGTGGCTTAAGTAGATAAGTGGAAAATGTACAGCCTAAAGGCTTCCACACCAGAAAAACACATACAAAAATCTCAGAGGTGATCTGCTTTAAAATCATATGATTTGTAATCTGTTCTTGTGCCATCTTTGGGCTCTGACTTAATTGCTTCTTAGAAGCATGGGGCTATAAACACTTCTTTTCCCACATAAACTGTCAGCAGGGTTCCAGCCCCAGTTCTGCTTGTCCTATGTTTTTCTGGTCTTACAGCTCTTGGCTAATTACACTGTAAAACTGGCCTGTACAGTATCTCTAGGAGTGTTTCTTTATCACCTGCTTATCATTAGGCATTTTTAGATTCTGTTGATGGAATGTGATTTAGCTAGCATTTATCACCGGTGAAAAATAACATTGCAAATAAAACACCTAAATAGGATATTTTATACTTACTCCTCATCTCAGCGTCTGTGGCTTCAAAAAACAGAAATCATAATTTTAATGCAAATGAAGTTACCTCATTCCCTCTCCATTGCTGTACAATCAAATAAAGTGGGAAAGAAAATTACTGCAATTCCCTGAACTTGTATGTTTATGCACAGAAACTTCTGAATACATATCGTGTGAGGCAGTAATTATCTTCCTAACTGATTTACTACCTCCACTGGGGCTGCAGCTTCTGAGCCACCCTAATTTGGCAGGAATCCCATATATTAATCTATTACGAGACGCATAATACCCTGAACTATTCCACCTGCTCTTAGTTTAATTTGGAGATTAACCATGAACACATCTGGGGTTAGGCCACGGCTTTACACTACTAGAAATAAAGATGCTACAGAAACCACCATGAAAAATCTCTCAACAAACCAAAAGAAACTCAAAACAAGAATCTTTTACAGAGGGATTTGATGTGAAAAACAATGTGAAAGCAGTAAAGGTGGAAGAAATTGCCTTTGTTTTTATACAAATCCCAAACGGTGATTCAAGAGACTTTGGACACCAACACTGTCAGGCTCTGAAAACCTGAAAGGCTTTGAGGTGGATATTCTCAAGACACACAGTAGGGTGTGAAGCTGAGGATGAGCACTGTGACCAGCCACGTACTTGGGGCAGGGATGGCAGCAGAAGATAAGAAACAAACGTCACTGGGCCACTGCTGCCCACCTGTGTACTGAGATTAGATTCTCCCAAAGACCATATAATGTTAAAAGAGCTACACAACTATCGGGCCACAAACATAACGTCACTGAGTTTCACTGTAGTAGTGATACTGTGATAGCAAGGGCTGATGATTTTTCTTAGTTCTGTTCTGCTAGACAGATTTTTTTTTTTTTTGCATACATGAGCTGTTTTTAAATAGAGGTTATGCCTGCAGCTCATGCACACACACTCGATACCTCCAGGTATAAAAAAAATTGGCAAGAACGATTCCAGATTTGGAAACATTTACTTGTGTTCTCCACAACTACCTACAGTTCCTTTCTACTGCAAATGCCAAATTCTTTGTTGATTCAAAATTTGCACTCAAGAAGAAAGAATAATTTATCTTTAAATAAAGGCAGCTATAATAACTTTGTCATGTCTTAGTCCAGTCATGTCTCCTTTATTCATTAAAATTCAAAAGGCTGTGGGTGAATTTTAGTATATTGGTGTCATGTTCATTGTTTTCTTTTTTTGCTGAAACTATTGTGTTTTATTGAGATGTCTAGAAAAGAGAGATAAAAAGGATCAGATTTCAGGACTCACTGATATATAAAAGATTACTAACCAACAACTATGAAGTCATGAAAGACTATATGATCACATGACTATTTTAAATTCAGCTTATCACTTGGTAATTTAGTTAGTTACTCTGCTCCCATTACAGATGGCCTAGGCAATTTCATTAAGAAACTGCACTGTTCTTTCACTGTTTATTTCTAATTACCAAACGTGTATTAGCTGCTAAATTGCTAAGCTGATATGAATGAAAATTTTATGGTAAATCATCCTAAGCTGAAGTTCAGTGATATCAGTGAAAATACCATCTGGGAATGGAAGCAAAGAATCTGAAATGGGAAATGGAGCCGTGCCATGAGGTTTTCAGAACTCAGTCAAAAGAAGAGTTGGTTCAAAACAGTTCCACCATTAATTTCTACAGACAAAAGATGGACCAAAAGGGAGTGCAGAGCAGACTTCTATTTTAATATTTATTTTGCTTTGTTTAACCTGTGTATGATATAAAGTGTCTTCCTGTTCTGAATGGATTTATCCTGTTTCACCTAAGTATCTTCTACACCTTCCAAAGAATATTGTTGTTTCTTCAACAATTTAGTACAGTCAAAGATGTTTCAAAATAACATGCATTTCCCTACCAAGACTGTGATTTTTCACTTGGGAAGACCAATTACCGTGTTTCAATGGCTGTTTAATTATAATGGATGGTAACTGATTGACAACTATGTTTGTCAGAAGTGAACAAAAATGTTTCTATTACTTTGCTACCATGTGTTCTGCCATTGCCACTGATGAATGTAAATAGCTGATGAAAACACAGAGGAACCTGCTCAGTGGATGGGAGGAATTTCATTAGGGCATGGGAAACATGCTGTATGCCAGTGATTTTTGTTTTAACAAAAAGCATAGATGAGTACGTGGCTTTCACCTAGCAATATTTTTTGTTAGCATTGTCGATTCATTTCACATGGATCAGAACACTGGGGATAATTCCCCTCACTATGTCCATTACACTTCAATAGGCATCGGTTAACCTTCAGCTGAATTGTCCTAAAACAGACCTTCTCTGGAGACCGAGTCCACCAGTACTGCCTCAGTTTACCAGTGCTTGCTTCCTCTTGTAGTTCTATTGGCAGGTAGAGCTGCCCACAGCTCAGAAGAGTAGCTCCTTCCACCCAGTCCATGGCAGTGCAGATGGTGACACAAGGAGCCCTACAGCAGTGAACTGGGTCTTCCAACAAACCGAGGAGCTTGCAGATCACCACTGGCCCTAATCAAGTCAAGAAAACATCAGCTGTGTAAGGGAAACACTAGGTCACGGCCTGAATCAGTGACTGAGCACCTGGCGAAGGGCAGTTGTTGGCCTAAGGAACACCTGTACCCCCCTCCACGTGACCGGGAGGGGTGGACCCAGGGTGGGGCTACCCTGAGCTCATTTAAGAGCCAGCCACCGAGGGGAAAGGATCTCTTCTGTGGGCTCTGGCTGTTCCTCGTATGGATGGGAGTTCACCATCAAGTAAGTCTAATATCTTTGTTTACAATCATTAAACCATTTAATACTTTACCTGGGATAGCTGGAAATCTACCTGAAGTAATTCTGCTTCCACGGTTGCACCACAAACTGTGTGAGTGGCAAATACTATGGTTCCCCCTAGAGCTAAAGCAAGTAACTTCTTTTCTGTGTACCTCAGCCACAGGAATCCAAACCAGAAGACAAATAAAGGCTGTTCGATGGAGTTATAAAGGATATTTTTTCTTGTATTTATACACTTTAGATGCAGATTCTTTTCTATGCAAGAAGCTACATCTAGAACTACATTTATCCAGAATTCTTGTGATACCCTCCAACAGAGCAAATGCTTTAAGTGGTTTGACAACAGCTAGTGAGAAAATGTATATAATTTAAGCCATTTTCTAGATAATTGCTTTTCTTTTTCGAGGTAACAATATTGGGCTGTTGTACATGTAACAATAAAATTGTATTACATGTCCACAACCTTTTCCTGACACCTTTTCTGCCTTATTGTTATGGTTTGATTCAGCAGATAGCTGAGTTCCACACAGTTATTCACTCCCTCTCCCCCCTCCCCAAATGGGACGGGGGAGAGAAGTAGAGAGATATGCAGTAAAATGTGTGGGTTGAGATAAATGCTATTTACTAAAATAGTAAAGAGAACAAAAGAAATAACAGTACATATATATATATATTTATATAAAGAGGATACGCAGAGCAAGGGCTCACGGCCACTGGTGACACTTCCTCCCGGCTAGCCCCCTTCTGTAATGAATGGAACCCCAAAAACCGAGCAACCAATCACATGATGTTATATGGGATGGGATAACTCCTTGGTCAATTTGGGTCAGCTGCCCTGGTCCTGTCCCCTCCCAGTTCCCAGCTCCTTATGCCCCCCTTAACTATTTCACTGGCAGAGGAATGCGGAAGTGAGTTATGTCCTCGGCTCCGTTCAACACTGCCAGGATGTTATCAGTATCTCTGAGGTACAAGATAAATTCATACTAAACACTACGAGAAGCGTAACTTCTGTTAGAAACTAGGACACTTATCTTCATCCCTCAGCATCACATCCAATACCAGTTTACTAATTTCTTCAAGACCTCTCCAGCACACTGCTCAGTGCTGAGGGACATAATGGGAATTTATTAATGTGTTAGGTGGAAGAGGATTCCTGTATATATTTTTCTGGTAATGTATGCAACCAATACAGCACAAGCAGTAACTCCAGTGCAGACTGCAAATAGAGTAAGGAAGCACACTGGATTCATTATCCAGGTTATCAGTCACTGGCCCAGCTGCATCTCTAATGGTTTACGTGGGGGAAAAAGGCTATATACAGTAAAATGCTGATTATATGCTTTCAGCTTTAATAATCTAGGCATCTAAAACCTGAATGAAAGAGAACTGTGAGAGTTTATCTATGTGTTGTCTTCCTTAATGTTTTTCTTTAAAATAACATTTTATTTTTTAATGCATTAAAAAAAAAAAACCTCTCTAAATCTCTGCCTAGCATGGAATATTCAAAGTAGAGCCTCAGCTTTTTTTCCTCTGGTGGCTGGCTTTGTTCTTAGCCTCATATATTAGAGAAAGAAGCTCTCTAATGAGGGAGAGCAAATCCAAACTCTCCATGTTTGATGGCATTCCAATTTATATATTAGAGGATTTTCCCTCCGGGTCACTTCTCAGCCTTCCTGTAGGTAAGTGAATCATATTTGTTTCCAGTTTTCTTCAGAAACCATGTTTTTTTCCTAGCTTCACAATCTTTGTCACTGCTCTTGTTCATTTCCTTCCCAACCCAGGCTGCCCCACGCTGAATAGAGCACTCCCACTAGGGCCTTGTAAAGCACAAGGATTTCTTTACTTGTCTCACATGATACTTTATCAAGTAAAACATTTGTTTATTTCCCAGCATTCTGGCATTATTGATTTGTGCCTGATGTCTGGGCCATTCTCTATGATGGATCATTTTCCTGAGGACAATTTCACTGGCAGCTCCTATACACTTCTTTGATGTCTTCAGACACTTTTGCAACTCTTTCCATTATAATTATTTATTTTAGAAATATGTAACTTTATTTCTACTTCTCAGAGAGGAAATGCTAGGACAGCAATCAGTTCAGTGGCGTACAGATGCATATAAAATTAATGTATGTTTTAAATAGGAAAACAGAATAGGAATTCATGCTATGGTTTCTCACAGCTCTAGGGAAATTCATTTTAAACTTTCAGGTTTTGTGAATATCTGTTCTTAAAAGAAGGAAAAAAAACAAAAGAAAAAATAAAAATAAAAGCATTTAGTTCTACAAAACTTGGGGTGGGGAAAGAATTTTAAATAAAATCTGATGTTTAGAAAAATGAGATACAAACACAATTACTTACTAGTCATTTTCACAGTATGATCTCGTACGCTGGTAATAACAGTTGCCAGTTGCAAAGCCCTAAGACCTTCATTCAGTAAATAAGAGCTGTTTTTCTGAATCTCAGAATGTTTTTTTTAAAAAAACACAAGTATAAACAGCTGGATTATTAAACATTAATTCAGATGCACTTATGAAAAAGAATCAATTTACCTCCTTTGTGATTCTATTTACAATAAGCACAATTATTACATTTTATCATTATGCTGCTATCAGGAGATATGGAAATAAAATCTGCTTAATGGAAAATGAGGCTTTCATAAAGAAAAGGCTTATTTAAAGTTCATTGTAACCATACAAAGCTATCTAAAATGTCCAGGTTCAGACAATGAAGTGAGGAGGGTCATCTTTGGAGAAAGCTCTGTTGCTAGGAGACTCAAGCCTCTAAGTGTCACAATAGGTTGTAATTTACTCTTTTTGCCAAGAGAAGTCAAAGACAAATGTACTCCCCAGAATGTGTGACACTTTTACCAGGTGTGATTCATTTCCTGTGACAAGGAGGGACACCAGCTCTCCGCACTGCTTGGTATCTCTCCTCAAATCCCTGTACTCACACCATAAGGAGAGTTGCACATTTCCATTTTCTCGTTTTGCAGTACCACTTTTCCAGGTCATCCTGGTGCATTAAGATAACTGCTTTCAGTGGGTGAGATAAACAGGGGCAGGGAATGGTCAGCTGCTGAAGAAGCTAGAGTTTAAAAGGTTGCCCAGAGTAGGAGGAACAGATGGGAGCAGCTTGCAAGGCGTGACTAAAATATTGCCGAGCCTGAAAACAGCCCAAACTGGAGGAAAGCACCAATTCTTTCAAAGCTGGTAGGGAATATGTTTGGGGATTTTCACCTGGTGGATCAGCCTCCAGACACACACCAGCAGCAGCTCAGTGCAGCAGCCTATTCGCTTCTGTTGCCCTCAGGAATCTGATATCAAAACACAACCACTTTGTTTTGAGCAGTGCCACCAGTACAATACTTTCATTCATTCTAAAGGACAGTCCTAGGGCACAGTCAGCCTCATAATGAACAAATACCTTCAGAAATTATTTTTAAGAAGTGAGAGGAAAATGCCGAAGGCAGTCTATCCTTGACATTAAAAGGCTACAGAGACTGGTGGGCACCCTGACTGCAGAATTACTGAGAGAGTTCCAGAACAAATGAACGAAAAAGGATTAGGAACAAATGGAACAAAGACATCATTTTAGGGACAGGTTGTTCAGAAGACTCTGTATCCCTAGACGGACCAATTCCAGTAAAATTCTAGTTGCAGAGGGGAAAATGTTAAAAGAAAAAATGAGAGAGATTATTTGGAAAAAAAGATTCTGACTCCAAAGGACAAGAAGTGAAGGCACAATTAGAGGTTAGAGGGGTGTCTGCAAGACGAAGAAGCTGGGGCGAGGAGTCTGGGGTCTGTAATATAACCAAATGTAATACGATATTAATTGAATATTAGAGATGAAATTAAATAGAGTTGAAGTTTTATTCATTTGTAAGAGCTTCTGCCTCTGTAGTTAGTTTGGATGAACTGTCAGACTCTTCACTGGCATAAAAAACTGAAGTAGGCTGATAATGAGGTTTTATTACCAATCTTCATTTGGTTAAAAAAAAACTTCTCTAGAACTGTCTAGAATTGTGCCTAGTGTCAGCCAGAAAACTTTTTTTCAATAGTTTTTCCATTGCACTGGCAGTTTGGGATTTCATTTCTTCCCATCACCATTAATAGTGAGAAATATGAACACATAAACCACATCAGTATACAAAAAATAGGACAGTATTTTCTTAACATTGCCTACATAGAGCTCTTCTGAAGTCAAAAGCCTCAGTAAAAGCTGTAAAACAAAAATCAGTAGAATGAATATTCATTCATGCTTCCTCTCCTTTTGTGTTTCCTGTTATATTCTCTCCCTTCTTTTTTCAGCTTCTTTAACACAAGCTTGCAGTTAATTATCTTGCATTTCTTGCCTGTTTTCCTCATTATGTTGAGTATTGGGAAGCCATATACAAAAATTTTGCCTTTGTCCAGATGGCTATCCAAATGGAAAGAACACAAGAGGTTGGTGGAAAAAAAATTATCAAAGTGCTGGATAATACTGAGAGGAACAATCTGCACGCTGGACAACTACATGGTTCTGCAGACTAAGCAGGCAGGAAATACAAACAACCAGGGTGCTTAGTGGGTTAATAAATGTGTTGTTTGAGTATGTGATGAGTGGCATCCTTACAAAATGGCCATTATCAAACTGTAATAGTTTATACGAGCTAAAGTGCTCAAAATTAATGAGACATTTGTTCTCAGGGAAGAACCTTGCTAAGAAAATGCTTTTTGTTTTTTTTTATGCACAATGAATCATGTGGATTAATTAATACCAAATGGCCTCATTTTTGCAAGGATGTTTTTCGCTTTCCTTCTGAATTCTGCCCCTTTAGTCTACACAGGGGCTTTAACAACTATGGAGCAGCTTAACAATGATGGCTCATCAAACAACAGATTTGCCACGACAGCAGCAGAGACCCGTGTACTTCAGCACAAGCTGTACAGCTTAAAGCTTTTCCACTCTAGCTACAAATTGTTAAAGTTCAAAGCCACTTCTCTGATGTGGAAACTACAGGAAAGAGTCTTATAAAGGTTTAGACTGAATGCAGGACTTGACTTCATCTTGATAACTAAGTTGTCTGAATTGCTATGTTCTGTAGAAGCACAGGAGCCAGAAGCTTCAGGTAGAGGATGAGATGTGTGCCATCAGCAGCTCATCTGTGTATGGGGAGGTCTGTGCCAGAGGCATAACAGGAGTACAGTCCTGAAACAGAGTGGGGTAGAGAGATGAACAGTCATGGAGAGAAAGATGGAGAAGATAGCCTGAAAAAGAAAATTGTAGACACCCATTCACAATTTGTTTTCCACTCTAATGCCTCTCTAGAAGCCAGTAAATGAAGATATAAGCACCACACAACTACCAGATGGGTAATTTACTTGCTGCGCTACAACATATTATTAGCTCTCTTCAATTCCTAGAAGAAAGCAGCAAAGTGGTTACTGATTCATTGCCCAACCTAATGGGTTTGAAAGGCCTGTAACAGTTAATGTTGAGTCAGTCTCCAATGAAAACATAAAAGGAAGGCCTATAAGGAAGCGCTTTAGCAGAACAAGATGGTGAACTCCTACCTTCTTTTTCTCTTGCGAACTGAAGCAAAAAACACATACTCAGGACTAGAATACCACAGTCTGTAGCCCTGATTCCATCAAAATAAATAGGTTCATGTCCCTTGCTTCAAAGCTATTCCTAGAATAGGTTCTGTAACACCATCATTCTTTGCTCTTTCAGACTAATAACTGCCACTTCTCTGGTGAGCGCACGACCCAGCACTCTCATTCCCTGTAATAAACAACAGATCTCACAAGAAATTCCTGAACAATTATTTGAGGGGACGTTTGCTGCACCTCCTCCTGTGTTATACAGCCAGGAATATCCTCCCCAGGGAAGGTAACATGTCATTGATTACTACTCAGGTAACACAGGGTCTGACTTCCATCCCAATGTCAACATAGAGGTCTGGAGTTCTGCTTAGCTCTTGCAGCTGCCCACCCACCGCTGTGGTCTGAGAGCACAGCTTATCAGCTGGAGGAGGACAAGCAGTTCCTGTTTCCAGTGGGTGATGTCTAACCTCAGATTTTGCTGAGGTTAGACACCAACGGCAAAAGCCCCGCCATTCAGGCACACACCAAATTATATTTGACAACACGGGAGTGAGAAAAGCATTCACACTAATTCCAATCACACTCTGCTAGAGTGAAAAAAACTTGAAACATCTGATGAAGCTTGGGTCCTCATTCATATCCTAGTCCCTCAGTCCCTCACTGTCATTCACATCTTCATTCATTTGCATCTGGAATATAATTATATTCAGAGCAAGATCATGGTGCATGAATTAATTGTATTTACCTTTTGGTCTCAGAAGGTTCATCAGCTCACACACCAGAGGCAGCTTTAAAAGTGTTGGTACTTCAGCACCTCCACGT
Organism: Penelope pileata; assembly: GCA_013396635.1. Taxonomy (NCBI): domain Eukaryota; kingdom Metazoa; phylum Chordata; class Aves; order Galliformes; family Cracidae; genus Penelope; species Penelope pileata. Next base: position 5,279,704 of record WBMW01000802.1, read on the forward strand.
CAGGTTTCTTCTCAACCTGTAGTAACTCTGCAGGGACTTGGGGTTTTGTCAGCATGAGATTCTCTGTTAAACATCTCGGGTTAGCTGTAATTATGAAGCCATTTACTTAGAATAGTTTTTGACACACATTTTCTAATTTATAGATGCCTTGAAGATAATTCCTTAATTTCCTTAAAAGTACATCTGAAATGGGAATAGATTGGACTGCTACAGTGGTCATATTTCACTTTAATGAAAAGAGATATGGACATGTTTTAGAAGTAAACAAACTATGGAGATTTAATGAGTATGGCCACTTAGGCTGATTGAAAACTGAATAAATATTGGTCACTTTAGTGTGGGCAAAAGTGGCTTCCCTCTTGAAAAATAATTATGTTTTTCTGTCCAGCTGCATCAGAGTAGGTGGGGAGCTTAGATTGTTTTGTTTGGTCAAAAGATGACAAGAATATGGAGGTAGATCTGTACATTTAACTTGGGCTCATTTTTAAATATTTTCCTCCACTTTTTGTGGGCAAAACTATTTACCAGGTTGAAGCTGAACTGGAAAAACAGCTTATATCTCCCTCTACAGATCATTTTTAACTGAATGTACTACTGCTACAAAACAATGTCACTCTTGATACTGAATATCATATATGCTTGAGCAGGGGAGGTTGAACCAGATGACCTCCAGAGGTCCCTTCCAACTTCAACCATTCTAGTCTGTGATTCTGCCTCTATTAGGAGCATAAATAAATCTTTTAAAACTCATTGTGTTCACAACCAATAATTTTCATCAGTTATACAACCATATTACATTTTGCTCTGAAAGACAACAGCTATTATTCTCCAAGGATATGGCATCTCATGAGCAGCCCATCTTGACAAATCAGAAAGCAAAAACGGCTCAAGTGGCCAGGAGTGAAGCTATCATTTGTGCTTGCCTTTCTGTTGCCAGCATTTTTCCATACTTATTGTCATTCCAAGCATGGAAAGAGAATATTTTATCTTGAGACCTTTCTTTTTTTACACCCTGACCAAAGACCATGTCCTTTTTAAAGAGCTTACAAAATAGATGAGACATAGCTACATTCTTTCCCACTTGCCATCACTGGGACTGGAGGATTTCAGGTTGAAATTCAGATAGTTTGGCTCTATAATAGCTACAAAGAGACAATAACCAGGAAACTTCATAAGCAAAAACACTGAAAGACGCAATGAACACATTGCCACCCTGCTGTCCCAATGCTGTGTTAACAACCATTTGATGCAGCATCTCACAGCTAAGTTCCTCATTTTGAATGGAGTTAAAGCTGAATTAATTAGTTTAAATATAGAATTATAAATGAATTCAAAGGATTCTCTAAGGCCAACATACCTGAAAACACTGGGAAAGATTTTAAATTGCTCCAAGCAGAATGTGAACTTTGTGATGGTGTTTGTATAATGTTCATGATAGTTACCTTACATTTATAGTCTGACTTTCCAAGCCAGGACCCGTTTAAAATGCCATAGAGGATCTGAAATGTCTCAGTTTAATACCAAGAGAAAATGAGCACTGAGAGGTCACTGGAGGTATACAGCTATGGCAGTGTGCTGACCTCCAGAATATGCTACTTGAAATCATCAGATACAGCTTTGTCACTTCAGAATTGAATGCCCAGTTAGCAAGGATGCAAACAAAGGAAGCACACTAAAAAATGTTCATTGAGCAAAAGCAGAGCATCAGCCTGTTTGAGGGAAGCTGACATTCTGCCCTCTCCACTGGGAGTTAGTAAATGCATCAAACTATTCATCCATCTAGCTCTCTACAGTAGCAGAGGCAATGCTGTACCTTCAAGCACCATCCCACCACTTACTGATTTTAGACAGCAGAGCCCTGATCTTGCACTATGGGACCCAGTGCAGCATAAAACCTAGTCCAGGAGGTAGGTAGAAGTGGAAGGAAAGCTGAACATACAAAGAAAGGAAAAAAAGAATGAAAAAAATCTGACCTTTCCAGAACTGGATGTCCCAGTCTAACTAAAGCCCTGCAAAAGGAGAGACAGCACTGGGAGGCAGAGTTCAGGCCTGGGTTGGAAGACCCAGATAAGTGCATAGGTGGGTTTTTATGTCTGCTTTCATAGACCATCTTCCAACCCACTGCCCACAACCACCCCAAAAATCTAACCATATAGCTGTTAGCCAACACATCCAATAAGCCCAGAGAACAAAAATTTCTCAAGGCAGGATGAAGATAATAGAACATCAAAAGATGTTGATGCTGGCCAATGTCTTGTTGTGGGGAGAAGAATGAGTACGGTAATTAAAATAGTATCACAATACATATGCACACATTAGCCAAATTAAGCTTTCAGGCGTGGTTTTAATTCTGGAATGTCCTAGGCTTCTCTTTTCCATCTTCAAATCTCTTGCTTAAAGCAAAATAATGTTTCACTTTATAGATATCCATCAGATAATTAAGGCTCTTTTCTGAGTGACCTCAATATGTAGGGCAGCTTTCCACGTTTCAGTATCACACACTTAAGAAAAAATAAAATAATCATGATCTGCCAGTGAAGGCACTGAAATCCTAATTCGTGGAGTTCTGGGATATCTGTGCCCTGTCTGAACTGAATGAGGCAATATAAATGAAGCCCAATTGGAGAGTAATATGTCTTGTGGGGTTAGAATTATTTAAAAATGTTTTTTTTTTATCAAGTACTAACATAGGAAATAAAATCAATTTTCTTTTATATTAGCAATGATAGAACAAACTGAAATTATTGCCTGTAGAAACAGGACTAGACTGCAAAACTCCACTGAATGGGTATTGCCTACAAAAGGTGTATAGCTTCTAAGATTTAGAGCAACGTAGGTGAAAGGACATCTTGAAAGAAAATAGCTTCAGCTTCCATCTTCACACAGGTTCGTGAAGCTTGCCAGGATGCTCATGTGTCATAGAGTATTAAGCAGTGAAATTCTTTCTGAAGGAGGAAATGCAGCTATTCTCATTAGCTGGCCAGGTATGAAATCAGTAACATTCATTTTAAACAAAAAATTAAACCAAGCATAACTCTGGACAAGCATATCTGAGTCTGCTAGAAAAGTTACAGGAGAGGATAAGAATGACTTGCAGATGGCAACTTTGCCTTACTGTACATCAGATAATCAGCAACACTGTACATCTCACTTGCCTACTGTAATCTTTTTCTAAGATCTTATCTTTTTCTAAGCATCTAAGTCACTCCTGACCAGCTGGAATGATCTTCTTGTGATACAATGCTACTGCTCAATACCGTGAAAACTATAGCTTAATATTTCTGGACAACAGCTCCAAAATAAAGATACTGAAATATTTGCTGAACAAATTTCTTATGGCTAAATACAGTGGCTTATGTAATACTTGCATGTCAGAGTTACCAAAGGGTTTTATTACTGAAAGTCAATGCTGAATACACAATTTTGTCACTTATTCATGGTTCACCGTCTACAGTGCAAGTAAGGTGAGCATCAGTGTTATAGAACTAATATTCTGTTCCTCATCAGGAGGAAGGTCTTCTCGCCACAGAGGAAACTAGAACTGCATAATCTTTTTCCTATAAGAAAATAATTTGTCTTCAATCCTATCTGACTTCACAGATACTAATCAGTGTTCGCATATTAACATTTCTTCATAAGCAGCACACGTGTTCTGATAATTAAATCTTTTAAAAAATGGCATTCAAATATACAAACTAACAGATGCAAAAAGTAAGTTAGCATTTTGAAATCCATCTCTACGCTACAAGGGACACCAAGCCCTGGCTCTAGGTGGTGGTCAGATCCCACGTCAGCCCCTCAGGCCTCTTGGTGCAGTGGGTGCCCAGGCAGCTTGGAAATACGGCCCTCACATATTCATCTCAATAAAGAGCCAAATAGAGCTGAATAAGCACAGCAACATTTTAGTGTCAAGTGGGCATCAGATACAAGGTTGGAGCTCAGGAACTTGACCTCCTCACGCTGAGTCTGTATATTTCTTGCACTTCTCCAGCTAATGGTCAAACGAGACAGATGTTTGGGTGAAGGAGTTGGTGCAAGAGCTGCACTTCCTCTGCTCTCCAGTGCAGTGTGTCAGCAGGGATTATACCTGCAGACTGTGCAACTCTAGAGTAGCTGTGTTTGAAAGAAAGAAAGAAGATCTTTATCCATCAATCCATCATTTGAATGTTCAAAACTAGTCTCAGCTGGCCTCTCGTACATCTTACAGCACTGTCTGTGAATGGGAGCATCAAAGCAATGACACAAAGCAGGTAATTACAAATGCCATTGTCTTGTCAGAACACAGTGCACACACAAAGCTGCACTGCACCCATTTTAGCCCTGATATCTAGAGAAAAAAGGGCTGTTCCTTGTGAAAATCAGATATTCCTCTATGTGCAATCCTACCAACTGATCTGCATAGATGCATCTCACTGCTTTGGTCTGAAAGCTGTAACGCAGCAGTGTTTACTGAATGGTACCTGAAAGAGGGGAACTGTTCACACTTGTTTATTTTGCTCAAAAGCCCACAGGTTTAGAGGATGATCCTAAAAGCTTTGTAAATTAAACAACAGCTGCGATTTGACTGAACTGGCTCAAATAATCTTATCACTAAAGCTGTTTATTATAATAACAACAATGATAAACTTTGGTTGGTGACAAAGTAATATTTTAAAAGATTCAGCATATCCAAGAGGCCAGGACCCTTGGTGCATTCTCCCTCTCTCAAGCTGTCAGGTGTATGCAGTATTCATGCTGAATAACATCTGATCTGTCTGCATCAGTCCTGAAGATACCCTCTTCTGTTTCATAAATGAGTTTTTCAGTTCAGTCAAACAAAGAATATTTGTGAAAAGTTCATTTCTAAGAAGGACAGTCCTCTACCCATCACAGTGACATCTAGAGAAATGAGAAATAAGATGGGAAAATATATTACCCTGGTAAACCTTCCATGCCCTGTGAGCCCCCAGCAGTACTTCAAATATGAATTCCCTCTTATAAAGTGTGCTCATTTTTATTATTAACAAATCCTCTTCATTTTGCAGTATAATTCATTATTTTGTTCACGTTTGAACTAACACGAGATAAAGTCTCCTATTTTCTCTACAAGATAAATGCCTGCTTTTTCTACCACTTACTCCTAGGTGACTCCACTGGTAGCTAAGGAGACACTCCTGATTTTTGCTCACCAATATATTAAAAAAAAAAGAAAAAGAAAAAGAAAAAGAAAAAAAACCAACACCAAGAATCAGAATTATAATTTCCTCAGTATTGTTAGATTTATGAAGTCCTTGGTTCTCTGAATATTTCTGCTTGGCTTTTATCCATTATTGCATTATATCTGTTAAGATTACAATATCATCTTTGCAGGGAGACAAATAGAAAGGAAGTCATGAATACTCTGGCTATTCACATGAAGCTTTAATAACATTCTCTAATTCTTGCTCAATAGAACCACTAAGAGCATAGTTTCCTGGGGGTAGGGTTCTTCTAGAAAACAAAGCTATACTTTATTACAACACGAGATTACGATTCATTTTCTGCTGTAAGTCAGGGCACATAAAATACTAAAAAAAAAAAATTCCATTCTAAGTGCTAAGGCATTTTGTTAATCTTCTGCAGTTTTGTAGTGATTTTAAAAGGTCGCAATCTTCTTTATAAACTTTGTAATTGTCTTAGTTTCTAACAGAAGTGTCTGGTATGAAGCTATGTTTTGGTCTAAGAAGAAGAACAAAACTGATAACACCTGGCAGTGTTGAACACAGCCAAGGACATATTTTGTTCCTCAGTGAAGCAGTTAGGGGGGTATAAGGAGCCGGGAATTGGGAGGGGACAGGACCAGGGCAGCTGACCCAAACTGACCAAAGAGCTATTCCATACCATATAACATCATGTGATTGTTACAGAAGGGTAGTCTCTTGCTCGGAGGGAGGGACTGCTGGCTGGCTGGGTATCGATCGTTGGTCCCTTGCTTTGTGTATCATCTGTTGTTTCTTATATATATATATATGTACTGGTATTTCTTTTATTCTCTCTGCTGTCTTAGTAAACAGCTTTTATCTCAGCCCACAAGTTCTACCATATTTATTCCTTAATTCTCTCCCCCATCCCACTTGGGAGGGGGGAGGGTGAGTGAACAACTGTGTGGGACTTAGCTATCTGCTGGGTCAAATCACAACAATAATACAGTGCACTGGCATCTTTCCATCATCCAATACAACGCAGCTCTCTCTGAAGTCAAATGGAGCAACACTTATTTCTACAGAACATTAGGGTCTCTTCCTCATGAGTATTGCTGTTTTTTATCACTCTCATGTGGGGTGTTTGGGATCTCATTCTATTTCCTGCCTGATTTTAATGCAACAGTAAGGATGATACTGTCAATGCAGAGTATCTCTCTACTAATAAATAGAAAGAATTTGTCATTTTGGTTAGCTATTATACCTCGTTATTTCTGTGCTGAGGGAGTAATAACAATCTTTCCATATGGCCAAAGTAGCTCCTTAATAGAGATTTCCTAACAAGAGAGCTTTGTCTTTCTCACTGGGATTATATTGCATATGACTTTTGTTTTCTCTTCTGGTTTCATGCCAAGAACTTTTAAAGTCAGAATAAAATACCACAGAGGAAAAAGTTTAAGCGTATCTAACATACCCGCTATCCTAGCATTAAGGTATTTACAACAAAAATCAATACCTTCTAGTAACATTGAAACTGTATGACAAGAGCATATGATAAAATGTACCAGAAATTAAGACCTAATAGGTGAATTATTATGTTATTTTAATGATGTGTTGCCAGCCCGGACTTTGGCATCTTTGTAGAGTATGCTGAACATATACAGAGAAGCTCTAAAACACTGACTGCAAATGTTACATCAGCTTCAGTGGAAGAAGCAAGTAGACTCCAGGCCACATGACAAACAGGGCTATGCAGCTTGCTAGGTGCATTTATTTAAACACTTATTTAGGTAAAACAGAAGGAAGACTCTCCTTGCAAACATGACAGATTCTTATCTGTTGGAAATTGACTTGCAGCTCTCACAGCCATAGGACCCCATGGGTTAGACGGGGCATCAAAAGAAGCGTGGCCAGCAGGGCAAAGGATGTGACTGACCCCCTCTATTCTGCTCTTGTAAGGCCTCAACTGCAGTACTAAATTCAGCTCTGCGGTCCCCATCATAAGGACACAGAGCTGTTGGAGTGAGTCCAAAGGAAGCCATGAGGATGACCAGAGGGCTGGAGAACCTCTCTTATGGAGGAAGTCCAAGAGAGTTGGGTTTGGTCAGCATGAAGGAGAGAAGGCTCTGGGAAGACCTTATAGTGGCCTTTCAGTACCTAACTGGGGCCTACAGGAAAGATGGAGAGGGACACGTCATCAAGGACTGAGAAACAGGACAAGGTGTAACGGTTTTAAGCTAAAAAAGAGTAGATTTAGATAAGATATTAGGAAGAAATTCTTAACAATGAGGGTGGTGAGGCACTGGAACAAGCTGTCCAGAGAAGCTGTGGATGTCCCATCCCTGGAAGAGTTCAAGGCCAGGTTGGATGGGGCTTCGGGCAACCTGGTCTAGTGGGGAGATGTCCCTGCCCATGGCAGGAGGTTGGAACTAAATGATCTTTAAGGTCCATTCCAACCCAAATAATTCTACGATTTTTTCTAGTAGCCTAGTTGATGTGTTGGGACTCCTCTTTTCCAGGTCTTCCACAAAAAGGGAAAGATGCTCCAGGAATTTAGAACCGATGTGTTAGATAAGGGATGAGAGACAAACACACTCCTGCTACAGACAGATGGCAACAATACAGTCAGCAGAAGACAGCAATCTCAGCCTGCCAGTGGTCCAACCATCGTCAGGATTCAGCTATAGACAGCTGTGATGTGTTCATGAAAGGTACCTGGGCATCACACAATTAGGGTCAGTTTATACTACTTAACTCACCAGTAGCTCAGCATAAACAATGAGTTCTGAACACCATGTTAGAGACACAGCAACAAAACTATTGGGCTGGCAAATACATGGCAATTGTTTGCAAAAATCCTGACATGGGTAAGATGAGAAATGACTTTTCAGGCCAGGCTAATTTAAGTGACTACAAAACATAAATGAATTTTGGGGTACACTTCTCTTAAATGGCAGAAGGAAATGCAGAGGCTGCATTTCATCAACAAAACTCTTGCTTAACCTTTCTAATTAGCAGATAACAGAGAGGCAGTGAGCCACATGAAAAAAAAATACATTTGGGGATTATGTGCTCTCATAGTTAACTGTCTTGCATATTAAAAGAAATATTGTGGTCAACACAGAAAGGATGAAGTTGCCTACATCAGCGGCATGAAAGAAGGAATGAGGGAATTAACATACCTACTCCATGACATTTTGCTTACTGCAAAATTCTTACTGCCACAGAAGGTAATGACATTTCAAAATACTTCAACAGCAAATCTGAAAGAAAAAGCTATGCAGTAGCTTCCAGAAACAGCTGAATGAGATGTTTTGTGGGTGATGTGTGAATTGTGTCCCTCTGGATTTGTTTATTAATCTGAAAGAGAAATTGTGGAATGGAGTGAATCCTATAGAAATAAGTTTCTGAAGGGCCTAATCAAAGCACAATGAGGTGGGTATGGAAGACTGCTGTTTCCTTTAATAGCCTTGCCATGAGGCACTTATTGAATTTCTTCTGTGTGCCCATTTCAGTGTTTATCTGCTACAAATATTCTAGCTATTCTAGGACTGAAAAATGTGGTAAGCTAATATTCAGATAAAAAATGTGGATCTATGATAGTATAGGCTCCACAGCTACTCAATTTTAATACTAGAAAATGTTCTTTTAATTAGGGAATGTGGAGAAAAAAATGAGATATTTCTGATAACCTAAAAATTGTAGTAGGAAAATGAGAAACATTTATTAGCTGCCTCTGGGTAGAGACAGCATTCAGCAAATCCTTCTGTATTTACATCAAGGCCAATGATATGTTCATACACAATCCATAAACAGAAAACAAACTCCTGCTTACTCTGACCTATCTTCCTTCTTTACATAATTATTTGACCTGTCCCTAACATTTTAGTTTGTCCAGTATGACTCATAATAAATTCTCCTGGTTAGAACAATTTCAGATGTTGCTGTTGACACTTCTGGTCCTTCAAATCACACATATCCATTTTGAAACCTTCCTGCTGCAGCTGAAAAGTGAAGAATTTACCATACCATGTGATTAGGAGCCTAAAGAAAATATGCTACATGATATCCCTTGCAAAAAGGGGAGATTAGAGATAATACATATTTAATGATAAAAAGTGAAGAGGTTTTGGAATCTAGTCTTTCTCTCATCAATACCTGTGGCAGTGGAAGGTCATTTTTAGTATCACTGGCTGCAGGGCTTCACAAGCTCCTGTGTTAACATAAAGTCAGAAAAAGCATCTCTGCCTTCCAGAAGAACGATAGTGTTTATCCCTGTAAGAAATATGTTCCCAAACGCCAACAGCAGTTTTCTCAGCTTCTAGGAGAAAGCAGGCTAACATTTCTATTCCAGTCTCACCGGCTGGGTGAGGGGTGAAAGTCTGATCCATTCTTCTTCTATGGCAAAATGCATATCTGCATCACTATGTAAGTCCAATGGCCAACAGATCAGAGAACAGTTGTACATGTAGAAATAGCATACCTTAAATACCTGGCTTCAGCAACACTCCCCATCCAGTTAGTTATTTTAGTGTGTTTTAATACCTTACTTGCAGCACCATAATTCATTTTATCAGGTATTACTTTTGCTATTATGAAAATAATACTTCATCTGCTACAATCTTGGAAATAATTTTGCCATGAGTGCATTGGGAAGAACACATTTTACATGCCAGAAAACTCTGCTCAGCACTTTCCGAAATTTCTGCTATGCAGAGATCTCCTTTGACCATGACTGAGATAGTTGGTCCTCTTATTAACTGCAGAATAATGCTTACAGTTGGAAAACAGTAATCGCTAGAGGAAGATGGATAGAGTAGATGGATGGGATGGATGGAGCATTATTTCTCCAGTATTTCAAATCCTCAGGATATTGAAATAGGCCTAGATTAACCTGCATGCCCACAACACCACAACTTAGGGCTGAGGGAGGGATTGATACTTCTTTGACTTAAGTACTCATAGCAGCAGCCTCCTATTCTGCAGAAGAGGAATAAAGTCCTAGAAAGCCCATTCCCCTCCCTTTGCTCCATGTGGTCTTGTTTCACTAGATAAGCTGCTGCTTTGTGGAACGCTTTGTGTAACAGTGAAGATACGTGACAAGAAACTTGGCATGGGGTTCCATGGAAAGCAGTCCCATATGCCCCATAGTGCAATGTGTTTTGGAAGAGGATTTTCCAGATTGCGGGGAACGATACTGAGCATTGTGCATGCACTCTTCCTCCTCAGCCTACACAGACACTGTTGACTGCACCCCATTGCACACCTCGGTAAAAAGGAAGATTACTCATGTTCACACCCACCTTGAAGTAATGAAAACACAAAAGAGGAAGGAAATTAAACACTTGGAAGCAAATTCTGTTAAGAAAATACAATCAACTCATCTAATGAAATGTTATCATCACTGGAGCTCCCAGAAAAGGCCAGAGGAGTCAGACTGCACACTACCACAGAGACTGCTAGAAGCAATGAATGACAGTGCATAATATGCAAGAAAAAAATCTTAGCTCAATCACGAATAAAAAGCTACGTAGAGAAGATATATGCAAATGTATTTTAATCTTGGGATTTTTTATCTAGAAGAAAAGCGGTGGGGAAGTTTATCTATAAAATGAGAAAAAAGAGGATAGCAATAATAAAAAAGCCAGCCAGAAAAATTGTCTTCTCTTTCACTTTAGTGTGATACTTTCTCCTAGTGAAAAGAGTCCAGAGCACGGAGTGTGTCTATTTTAAGCACCTGCAGTGTTAAGAGTTGAAACTTGTGACATTTGGGGGAAAAAAAAAAAANCTTCCTCTGCAGGATGAGGCCCTCTGATTAAAAAAAAAAAGAAGAAGAAGAAAGAAGGAAAGAAGGAAGAAGGAAAAATTTCACTGGTTTGGAAAAGCATATTACATTTACCTATGCATTATTCATTAGCAAGCGCTTGCTTTTCTTTGTGCTGCAGTGGTTTTAAGTGGGATGCTAATCCCATGCCTGCTATTATTTGTCAGCAAAATCAAAGGTCATCAGATCAGAATAACAAATTAGACATCCTGAGTAGTCCAGGTAGAAGTGGAGGGTCTGGCAAATGTGGCACTTCCTCTTCCCAGGAAGGTCTGTTAAACTGGCTCCCACCTCTGCTCTGGGCCCCAGCCATATTTGAATTTCCCAAATGAACAGGCACCTGGTAATTACATCAAGTCAACATCTACTGTGCTCCTCCTTCTGAAATACTCCAGTCATGCACCTACTTTCCACAGCAGAGTAACACCATTCCCATTAGCTGCATAATTTGACCATGATACCTAGGTCAGTGCTTGTTCAAACCATCATACAAGTGGTACCCTTCAGCCAGGCTGTCCTCAAAGATCTAGGTGAGCCAAGTACAGCTGCCACTTCACTTCAGTCATCTTTCATGTCTTACTCTTTTCTCTCATCTACAATTTTCTTCCAGATGAAATGCAGGAAGTTCCCTACAGGGAGAGACCTCAAGAGATGGAATTAAGTGCAAGAGAACTGCTCCATTAGTAACTTCCTGAGCAGACAAGTTACTGAAAAAAAAGCAGCCACAGTTTTCATTATGGCTTTGCTAACCACCCTTGTAAAGTGCAATGTACTCAAAAAGCACTGGATAAAATATAGGTGCCATAGCTACTGTTTTCTGTTAGCTGCCTCAAGGTGAGTATAAATGTGGCCCTAAATTTGGCAGACACCACTTTATACCCTCTGCATATCTTCAGTTTCTTGTACCTAGCTTACCACTCATTAGTGATCCCATCTGGAAATTTCTATTCCCATACAAGACAACTATATGAAGGTAGGATTGAAGGTAAGAAGAATGATACTGAGATATGCAGTAGGTCACTGGCATAGACACAGGTATGCATAACAAAGAACTTGGTGCCCCTTATGAAAAGTGAAATGGATGAAACTCCTACAGCTTTAACCCCAGCAGCAATAACATTTATTTTAAACAGTACGTTAGGTTTCCACTCGAAGGAGTGGAAACAAAGCTAGTCTCATCACAAATTTATGGGAGTGGCAGACTGCAAAACACTGCTACACTACAACAGAGTGAAGACTGAATACCTCTTCACAGATACAGAAGAAAAAATACACTGCATTCAAATAAGATTTTACCATGTTACACGTAGCTATCTAGGTATAACATGATATACTGAAATACAGCCCACAGGTAGATATCTATCTACAGCAAGTAGACAGCCAGCCCTGATAGTTCATCTCCTCTCAAACATCTGTATAACCTCCTACTGTGGGATGCTCCGCTACAGGCTCCAGCAGGAGTTCAATTTTGTATAAGGAAAACAGCAAGGAAGGAAGGAAGGAAGATTAGTTATTCTAATTAGCAGCCAGCCAGGACAGTGCCAAGCCTTAGGATTTCTATCAAGGTAGTCAACGACATAGGAAAGAATCTGTCAGAGGCCACAGCACACAAAAAGAACAACAAGGCCTTGACCGATGGAGCAGCGCTGACATCCTCTGCTGCAGGAAAAGGTGGATGAGAGTGTTCGGAACTGTTTGAACCACTTGCATTGCTTTGGTTGCCACGGCCATAGGGTGAGCCTCTCTTCTGGCTCTACCCCACTACACTTCTACACATTAACTGCACAATCTCAGGACGCTTAACCATGTAGAGCACCAACAATCACCAATGTTTTGTGGCAACATCTCCTCCCATTGTCTCCTCATCTACACCTACCACACCTCTGCCACTGCCCTCTGATTATAGTTTTCCAATTAAAGCCACTTCACTCTCTGAAGAACGTATTTACTCAAAGAACTGTGTTCTAATGCATCAGTCTTATTTATCCATATCCCAGATCTTGCTTTTCTGCATCTCTACTTGGCAGTTGTGTTAATTAATTTTCAAAATTAATATAAAAAACAAATAGCTGAGACAGGTGAGTGTCCTGGTAAGACTAAACAAAAAGAGGTTAGAACACTGTAACAAACTTTAAATTTTTCCATGTTTTAAATATAGTACAAAGAACAACCTACAACAAAATCTAAGTAGAGACAAGAGTGTCTTATTCTATGTAAATACCCAACTTAAGCATCAAAGCTAGTAATTTCAAGGTTAAGGGAAATACTACTACTTACATAAATTGTTCTGAGAGCTACTTTGTACAGTGGTTAAATAAACACTTTATTTCTGGCCTGAAATCCTCCAGTTTCAGCCTTCAGATCTGGGATTTTGTTGTACCTTTCTCTGCAAGGTTGAAGAGTCACCTACAGTCAGACTGCTTTTCACATGGGTACATATAGACACTAATTAAGGCTTTAACCTGCTCCTAGACAAACTGAACAGACTGAATTTCTGGATCCCTTCATAGCCACCTGCTGTGAACCAGTACAATGTTAAGCTGTAAAAAAAGATAAATGTGATTTCTGAAGATCATTAACCAGAGATTCTAAGGAAAGAGGAGCTGCTCCTTGACATCATTATTTCTGGGCTAGTGTAATGCAGTCCCAGTTCACTGTTATGGCCATAGCTACATAGCTCTCTTCTGCCCCATCCCCACTAAAGCTGGCTTTGGCCATAACCTATTTCCAAACATAGGCTGATGGGCCCCCCTCTGGTTTCTTCACAAACTGCTGACACACCACTATAGCAAAGCATTTCTTCCTTGTGACAAATGAGTAATAAAATCCTACTGGAGATGTCAAGCATATCAATGTACAGACACATCTTCAGCATTGGAAAAAATGCCCAAGGAATGTCAGTCTGTGTCATGACTGCATATAAAATACATTGTAAGAAAGGAGCATCACCTTGGTTGCTTAGCAGTCATAGAACCATGTAGCACACTGCTTCTTTGAATTTATATACAAAGCGCACCTGTATGGACAACGCACGTCAGTGTGCCACATAAAACCCTGAATCATCTCACTAACGTCAACAGAAAGAGTATTTTAGGCTTGACAGATCCCAAAAGTATTAGTTTTTGTGCACTTTGACCTGGAGTCACATTCACTTGAATTTACATTAACACAAGCCAACATTACATTTTGCCATTCTGTCAAAACAAAACAAAATAAAAACCTAGAATGGGAATCTCTTTGAGGAACTGAAAACCACACCAAACTGTAAAGGAATACAGATGGTTCTGTACTGGAAGGTAGAAATCCTAAACCTCCTAACAAAAATATTGCAAAGCCACTGAAAGAAAGCTTTTTTTTACCAGTATTTCCATCCTCTTCAAAACTTTTCAGCTAGAAATAGATGAACTATTTTTTTTTTAACTGATGTTTCTGCCTTATTTTAACAGGATAACTAAATTTTGAGACACAAAAAGAGAACAACATATTCTGAACTATTTGTTGGAAAATACTTACTGTTTGCCAAGTAGTCAGGCTTCCTGGTACTTGTGTCTAGAGTGCATCTCATACACCAGGCCCTGACGCTCGAGTGTATTACTAAGCACCACTATAGAACAAGCAGTAAATAACAGCAGCAGCTTACTTCACATACCTCTGTATGTTTTCATTTTACACACTTAACTATATAAATCACAGCTATAAGGTGCTGTGCAGAGGATTAACTGGAAAATTAAATTCCTACTCCAAGCACTCAAATACTCATATATTTTCTTTTGATGCCAAAGCCCTATTTGGGGACTGACACGATCTCATTATGATTCCATAAAACTTTAGATTTTTACAAAGCATCCAAATTGCAGTTGAGTCAGTGCTTTCTTGTATTTAGTACCTTTTGTGACACTTCAAATGATTTCATACATTATTTTCTCCCCAGCAATAAACCCACAGGATGGGAGAGGCAGTGCTTGTGCCATACGGTTATATACGAATGCTGTATCTTCCTTCGAGGGAAACTTGGTTACGGCTCTGCGGGAGATTGTAGCTGAAACTGCAGTGATCAACGTCAGAATCAGAACAAACATATGAGGCTGTCACACCTTAGGAACAGGGAAAGGACTTATAGAGCAAAATAAAGTTAAACTTCTAATTGAGTTTCTCCATACTTAACACCACTTCTATTTTCCACAACAAAGCCATTAGTAGGGCAGCAGTGTCAGCCCTCTGAAAATCATTTCCAGAATCAACCATCACCCTCTGCCCTAAACCTTTCACTTTTGGCTTGAGTTTTGTGACACTGTTTCATGTGGTCTAATTCAAACCAGGAATAAGACAAAGTTAGCATGGTATGGTCACAGCAATTTTACTTTCTGAAAAATATTATTTCTGGAATGATTCTGGGCTTTTGGGAGGAAGTGTAAAACTTCCAAGTTCAAAATCAAAATATTACTCTAGTTAAGCCCTTCCCTGTGACTGTCACTAGTCTGTTTGTTTGCTCTGTGTATTTGAGATAATCTGACTAACATTGTGCTCTATCTTGCACTTTGTATTATCTTCTCAGAAATTTCAGCATCCTGGCAGGCTTCCCTGTTTGCTTTCAGGGCAATTTATTGTGGCTGAAAATCCTGGAACAAAATGCCCATCTATTGACATCAATGAGAAAGATGCTATCAAGACCAGAGCTTCATACAGAAGAAGTATTGGCTGCATATGAAAAAAAGCAATATTTAGTAGGAAAGGCAGTACTGGGTAAGATCAAAGGCCCAGGTGGCCTAGTATTCTGCCTCAGTAGCTAGAAGCAAAATTCAGTACAAGGATGCTTTTCCCTCACTTCGCAGCTTCCAACTATCTCCAATTCAGGGAATTCCTGGGCTATTTGTGCTTTCTTCTGTATTTATTTAGCCTCAGTGAAGCTCTCTTTCATGAAATTGTCCAGTATCCCTCTGAGCCCACGACAAATTCAAGCCCTTTGAATTTGCGCGAAAGCAGCCACAAGATCATGGTCAGCGATGCTCAAAGGTCTTCAACCAGCTGTGTGAAGAACCTGACTGATTAGAGTATGGCAGCCATAATTTTCATTCAGTCTTCCTACTTCTTTTTTATATAGAGACAGGGAACAATCCCCAACTTATTTTTCCAAATCTGCTGTGATTTTGTGGCTTTCACCCCTACCTGTTCTTTTCTAGTCAGAAGATTCCCAATTTACATCATTGTTCCTTGTAGAGGAGCCATTTCATGCCTTTGATGCTTATTTGCCTTCTCTGAACTCGATCATGCCAAACTCTGACCTTCCCACTGTGCGCTAATGTCAGTTTGGAGCCCATTATGTGAAGTTCACATAACTTTTTTCTACGTTCATCAATTTATCTGCACTTAATCCTATCTGACATTCTCTAACTGAATGACTTATCTGTTCTTTGTGCTGTTCCTCACACTCAGCTAGCACTTCAGTACTCACCATCATGAATAACTTAGTACCTCTGCAAACTCTGTGCCCCTATTGTTCTTGCCCTTTCCCAGGTGAGGAGAGTAAGAAACCCCAGCAGCATTATGGTGGGAATACATAAAGGACAAGATGTTTCTGTCACGATGAACATTAAGGGCAAATTGCAAGATTTCTCCTAGCAATTCCATGCATTTGACTTTATTTGTCTGCTGTCACCACACAGGCAAACATGGTCTTATGAAAATGTCATGTTGTATACAGAGGAGAGCTGTGTATAAGGAGTTAAAAAGAACACCTGAAAGGATTGGAGTGGTTGTGTACAGAGAAGACAAGAGTGAGAAAATGTAATGGTCTTGCAGCACGCTAAAGACTGCAGTAAAGAGGAAGACAGCAAACTGTTACCCAAGTCCACTGAGGATAGGACAGGGAATAATGAGCTTAAATTGCTGCAGAGGAGAAAATGCTTTATCATTCAGGATAATTGAACACTGGAAGAGGCTGCCTGGAAAACTGTGGATTTTACATCACCAGAGGTTTTTCAAAAAGCTTAGACAAGTGTCTGCTAGGAAAAAATGTATTTTTCATCTCACCTTCGGGCCACAGATGGCATGGGGTTAAACAAGCAGGCTTTCTAGTGACAAAATATGGCAGCAGTGTTCAAATTTCCCTGGTTAATAGAAGGACTTAGGCCCTCTGTAAACATGATCTGTTTTTCAGAGCTGCTGAACTCCTTTAGCTTTCGGTAGATTATAAACAACAGGTTGGTATTCCCACTCTTGGGCATTCTGAACTCATTTCGCTGTCTCCAGGTCTACCTAAACCTGATTCTACCATCAGCTACACAGGAATTAATTATTTTCCTTGACTTAACTGGAGCCAGGAGTTTACCCAATGATCCTTGCAGGTCCCTTCCATTTGGGATTTCTATAATTTTATGATTCTGTAAACAAGCAACTCATTTTACCTGTGGGATGATGACATGAGCATTGAACCTTTGCCTGATACAGTGTTTGGGGTTAGGGAAGAAAGAATAATTTCCACAGTTTTGTTCCTGAGACAGAATGGGGCTGTGGTGAGTCTTTGTGTCTCTTTCTTTGTTTTAGAGAGGTGTTTTTGTTATTTTTGTCTTCTGTTTGAAATGTAAAGTTCTTTACAAAGAGAAAGTAGCCTTCTTTCATGCAGTGTGGAGAAGCAGATAGCAACAATATATCTGCCTTTGTGGGCGCATTACGTAAATAATGCTAAATGGAAAACATGCTGAGCGCGCTGAATGCTAACTAAACAAGGACTGAAAATCTCTGTGCCTCCCAAGCACTTGTTAGTACAAAGGCAGGAAAATACAATTACTTCTGCTCTGAACATCCCAGACAAAAGCAGACACTCAACCTGGATATTTGTATGTTTATGTGATAATGATGAGTAAAAAAACACCTGTAAATTTCAGACACTGCCATAAACAAAACGTAGTAGAGTATCTCTGCAGTGCACATAGAGTACCACAGGATGCTGTGAGTTCCTCTCACAGGTTAGGATTCAGTGCAAAGAAGAAAACAGCTGAATGTAATTGCTACATTCGAACACCTGCAGTTTCAAGGGTGGGGGGAAATCTTTTAGATGAGGGGCTTAGATGAGGAAATAAATAAATAAACAGAAGAAGTGCAATCAGAAGCAGTGCCAAATCAGTTGAAGCTGGAACAATGCTGCTGGAGTCACTCAAGCTCCGAGAACTCACAAAAATCAAGATACTGGTCTAGAATATTCTCTGAACATAAACCTTTTTCATTGTGCTCTCTCCCATTATCAATGCAGAAATTGCTCACAGAGTCAGAAAACTTACGAGCTCTGAAACAGACACACTTCAGCCAGGTTTGGGAAGACCTTGGGCAAGTTCAAGCCCCTCAACTCTGAGAATCCAGCAGGCTGTTTCTGAACCTGCCTAATCTGTCTGCATTCAAAGGAGTATGTTAAAATTAAAACTTCTGACAGGTACGTATGAGAGTTTGTGACATTCTCCTGCATCAGCTAGAAAACATCGATGGTCCTTTTGCTGTGATACAACTAAAGCGTGTGAAATGAAACCTAACTTCCAGTTCACCTGTCAGTGGAATAGGAAAGGTCTAAGCTCTTATTGAAAATGAACATGCCATGGATACAGAAATTAACCTTTTGGGAAGGATGGGTTAATCCATAAATTGGCTTCAAACATTCAGCTGAAACGCTATCTCGATTTTTTTTTCTCTTTGCTAAAGCTAGAAGCTGTGAACCTGACAGAAGGCAGACAAGGTTTCAATCTCGTATAAACAAAACACTCAGATTTCTAAAAAAGCATTTCAATCAATGCCATATAACAGACTCTCATCTGAAAATTCTGGCACTACCTAAAAATTAATGTTGCTTCTATAAAACAGATTGAAAACATTCAAATTATGGTTAATGGAGCCACCATCACATTAGGATGTTTGCACGAGAGAGCCAAAAAAAATGAATCCTGGACAATGCTGTTACTCATTGTTACAAATGGAAAATCAGTAATAAGTTGGAAAGTGGCAGAGTTTATTAGACACCAGGCCAAAGCAATTAACTTTATAAACAATTACTTCATTACTGGTGCAGAAATGGTTTTGCTTTTAACGATAAATAAAAAAAAGGTGTTCCTATTCTGAAAGATCAGAAATGACCTTTTTGAAATCCATTTCTAACTTCCAGCATAAAGGAGATTATCAAACTTGCCTCAGTGTAATCATACCTGAAACAGAGCACATCCTTTAGAAAATCTGCATTCTTGGCTCACAATTGCCAGTGATGGAAGATCTATCAAACACTTCATAATTTGCTCTACTGACTAATTGTCTTCATTTGTTTTAGTGAAAAACAAACACATACTCACTCAAATACAACGTTGGTCCTTTTATCTAGCCTAAACGGAATTAGGTACAGACCTCTAGGCTTCAGGCTTGGCAGCATTATTTGCCTGCTTGACAGAGTCCTGGCTACAATTAATGGCGCTCCAGCAGAAGTACAAGGTAGTGCATAGCACCCAGTGTGACTCTCAGAACAGGAGCCCCTTCCACTCTTACTGCCTTCTGCAAGACAAACTAAAATGGGAATGGCTGAATTCTACACTGTGGAGCTCTGACATGTTTCTTCTATAGAGGCCAGAGTGGCACTACAGCAAATATCCTCTTCTTTGCCTTCCCCTGATACAGAAGAACTAAAGGACTGAGTATGTGAAAGACAAAATATATGTCCACTCTTAATAGAGTAGTGTGTGCCAAAACAGTGTAAGCTTCTTAACTGCTCTAAATTATATGAATATTTCTTCTAAAAGCATTGTGTAATCCACCAAAATCCAAAATCTATATACTTATCTCAGAAAATAAATGTTTTGCTGTAAGCCATCCTTTTTAGGCAAGGAAATAACAAATACCTGACAATTAAATACATTAACGATATAGCAATGCCCACTGGGAATTTATTGTCAGAACCTCAAGATGGCAAAAACAGACTACCCACGTTCCAGGTTCAAAAACCTAAGAGAAAGAGTAAACAGAATTACATTAATAAGTATTGACAGGAGTGAAGAATTTTGTATTGTACACAGATTTTCTAATTTGTTAACTCTGCCTAGTAGAATTGACAAAAATCACATTAGTAGACAGCATTATCTCATGAAATGTCTCTGTGTTGCTTTGAACTTTCTGCATTTGACAATTGCATTCAACCTAACAAAAGGGCTGCTTATTTAAAACTCAAAATATCATTCTGCCCTTTGTCATACCAAGTTAAAAGAAATAAATTAAATCTTTCTAAAATATCGTATCTGCATACTTGTTAATGGACATACATAAGCACTCTGCATTTCTCTTTCTGAATTGGTTAAAAGCAACTATAGCAATGTATATAATTTAAGCATTAAAGCATATTTCTGTGAATCACATTTAACACTTAAATGATAAAAAAACCTTTCATTACACACAGAACAGCTCTTATGATTTAATGTGCTGTTGCTGTGACTTTTCTCTTCTGAAATTTCTAAACATTCTCAGAGGTCAAATTATAGAATCATAGAATGGCTTGGTTTGGAAGGGACCTCAAAGATCATTTGTTCCAACCCCAACAATCCTTTGTTGTAAATCATGGGCACATTTGTTTCAATGTTGATCTTCAGTAAAGCCTGTTGTCTAGTAGAGAATACAGTCTAAAACCTTATGAAGAGTTTAAATTTAACTGAGGTTTCACTTATTGGCTGGTTAAATAGTAATAAATTGTAATGATCGTTCCCTTTCTGGAATTGTGATGGAGTTAGAACTGTATAGGTTGGCTTCCAAACTCAGATGAATTTAACAGGCTCCATTTCTCTGAGTTGTAAACCTGTGCCTGAGCTGATATTTGGCATGTCATTCTGAAAGGGTAATAGTTTGGCTGGGACAGAGTACAATAAATGGGAAAATGCTTGACTTACCAAGAGGGCAATTGTTCCTAACAGATTAACAGATTCACTTAATATTTCTGTAAAGTCAACATCTCTTAGAGCAGACGAAGTGTCAACAACCTGTTTTTGCCATGCTGGATATGGGCTCTGAAACCTGCTGTGGACGCAGGTTCAACCTGGATGCTGAAACTTCTGTCGTGTGAGCAGGGGATATTAACACCTATATCTGCATCCTTCCCTGGAGGTCGAGTTTTAGATACAAAAAGGCAGAGGTGATACAACAGCAAAAAGCATAATGTGCCATGAAATGCTTGCAATTGCCCATTCAAACAGTGGCTTGCATTGCTATCTGACTAAGACTGACAATACTGAAACCTTTAGGATCTTTTATATGTGTTGTTCCATAAATCTGCCAAATAGCCTTTTTAAAGAAGGTCTGACAGAGACATAGACCTGACAAGAAGCAAAAAGATTGAAGGTTTGTTCCAGTCAAAGGGTTGAAAATTGTGTTTCTGAAGCACCAGAGGAAAAGCAATACATTCACACATCTTATTTTCAACACAGTTGAATCCTCTTTAAAAAGTCAATACAGTGTTTTAAAAGCCGTCTTTATGACATTTTTACCTTCCTGAAGGAAACCTCCCTGCGGCTTCACAATATCAATGCGTCTTCTAGTCCTCCCCACCAAATTCAGGCAGGTCACTCACCTGGCCAGAAGGCAGGTCTAGCTTGGATTTGCTATGTTTGATTAAGAAACAACCTTCTTCTCTCAAAAATGCTGCTGACACCCTTCAAGACTTTGAAAGGTATTTTCAAGCTCCTGTGGCACACAGAGAACGATCACTTTCGTGTGCCCTGACATAAACGCTGCTTACTACTAGCTAGCCCGCTCTGAAGTAAATTGAAGTAAGAACACAGTCTGCAAGGAATTAAAATGATAATTTCTTGAAAATCAGATCTGTTTGCTGGGCTTAAGTCAAACTCCTTATTTCAGCATTTCTGATTACAAAGCCAAGTGTTTATACTGGTGTGTTTCCTCAAGCAACATTCGTGCTGAAGGGCATTGACATTTATTGCTTTTGTATAAAAGATAATTGCTGTAAAGAGGCATTCACATAAACAGGTGGGAGAAGAAATAGGAAAGCACTTCTATTTGTTGTATACCAGCACACAACAAGTAGTTGCAAGAGGCTGTGATCAGCTTGAAACTATTAAAGCAGTCTTATAATTGGAGCTTCTAAATTACATTGTGTTTGTCCTCGTTAGGTTGGAGTTATTTAGGACAATACGAGTCTTTTTGGAGGGGTTCATTGAAAGGAGAGACCAAGCAAACATATTCATTTCAGCTTTTAAAACTGATCAGGTGGACCAGTAATGAATGGATGATGGATCACTATGTGATGAAGTGGGATTTGGGGTACCTGGACATCTTCCCAGCTTTGAGGGAATGAGACAAGATGCTGGGCACGAGCTTTCCCATGGAGCACTCTTCAGGCAAACAGGCCATAATCCCTCATGTTCTGAGCATTCTACTAACAATATTTATAAGGAGCTTTGAGATTTCTAAACAACAGAGGAAATTTAAATTCAGCACAGGGGCTAACTTTATTTTATGCTTTCTTTCTGAGGATCAAAAAGTGAGCACCCCTGAGCTGTTACTCACCAGCCCTCAGGAAAAGAATTAAGTATTAACCTGCTTTCAAAGATGAGGAAAAGACAAAGTTGAGGCTTGCTTTATATTTCACTGATACAGGTGTGTATAAGGAATTTAATAGGAAGGCAAGACCTTTCATATAACTAAAAGATAGCTCTTTATCAGTGCTGTTATGCAAGTACACATACAGATGAAATCAAAAGCACAGTGAGAACAGCAAAACATTTAGGCCTAGATTTATCTCCCCTGATTTCAGAAAAAAGAATCCTCAAATTACAGTTAATGTGTAACATTAGTTACAATTCATTTTGTAATACAAGCAGACGAATTAATTTTTCCTTTGTACCTGAGTCTGAAAAATCTGGATTCATTTATACTTCTATTGCTACATGCACCTAATCCACCTGTGTTACTATTCTTGCATTTTATTTTTAATTCTACCTGTGCCTGCTTATGCTTCCCCTATTGTTTCTTAGCCTTCTCTGGCTTAAATTCTTTTTGTTACAATGAAAGGAGCTTGGCTTTTAAGAAAGAGGACATTTTCAGCTGTGCCCATCATCTGGCATAGTTAATACTCCAAATCCACAGCTGGAACAGTTCCAGCTGGCTAAGCAGCTAAAACTAAATAATGTATCCTAAATAACTCTCTGATCACAGAAAAGTAAAACTGTGTGATACCCGTGTAGGACAAGGCCAGTATCAGTATAATACAATTACTCATAGACTTCAGTATTTTTTTTTTTTTGTACAGCTTTTTTTGCAGCTTTTTGTGGACACAGTGTGGAGATTTTATCACCCAGTTGGTTGGAGAACCTGCACTATTTGCTATGACAAGTCATTAAAGCTACAGTTTCTGATTTTTCCACTGGGGTTGATTGAGGAGTGTAAAAAGCAGACATTTGCTATCAGACTTGCACAGCTGCGGGACAATAACATGTCTAAAAACCGGAGGAAAAACAAATTCAGAATTAGTGTAGCCCTGGGGACTTCAAAAACATTGCCCATCATCTCAGCTGGAGCCCTTTCTTAGAAAAGTATTATTACCAAATGGAGTATAAAGTACAAAAGTAGTTTCTATGAAACTACTTGCAAGACATGAACCATTACACGTGGCTGTAAAATCTGCCACAGCAATTTAGGTTGAAGGGTTCTTTGATTGTAATTAAACTCTAATTTCAAGACAGGAAAAGCGAATTGTCATATTCTCCACCTGGTATTTCATTTTCAGATGCTGTTCCTTCACCTTTTTCCTCCGGAGGCATGACTTTGGAGTTCAAATTATCAAAAATGAGCTATAATTTTGGATCTGACAGAAAAAAAAATTGGGTGACTCATAGACACTATGCATCTGTTATCGTAACCCTAAATACATGATTACCCAGTTGATTGAACTCACAGTTTGCACATGAAAAAGATGCAGTTTTTCCTTTGAAGAACACTTTGGTTTCGATAAATAATCATAGGCACTCTTCTTCAGCTTATAACTACAATCAAGGTAAACCATAAAGCATTTGCTAAGTGGTGGATGTCTTTTAAAGAATAATGATGATATGGGCTGGAGAGCTAAGACCCAAGAATTTCACAATAAGATACAGAATTGATCTAAGCTTTCAGTAAAGCACTGAACATGGTTCAAAGCCAGTAATACTGTCTTAACATCAAAAGTTAGAGTTTCAGGCAAAAATTCTAAGAGATTGGAGAAAGCCAAAGCATTGACAGGGATGGCAGGACTATACTTACTGGAACTTCTAAAGAATCAGTCTTGAGACCGATGTTAGCCAACATTTTCATAAAACATATAAACAAAAAGAAAGTATGCCAATGGAGTTTCCTGGTGACACAAAACTTGGACACTGTACTGAAGAGACTCAGTACATCAGATGAGAGAACAGCATGATCTTGAGGAAATAAGCAATAAAAAATACAAATTTAATACTACAAATAAAGAGATCTCAAGTTTACACACAAAGACAAAAAAAATCTAAAATTTTCTGAGCTGCAGACAACATAAAAGAAAATGACAGTTTGAAACTAGTTAGTATAAATGTTGTGGAAGAAAAAACTTTTTAATGGTCTAGTAATTATTATTGGCAATTTAATAACGTTATGATATTAACTGGTTACCATAGCTTCATGCACATTCACTGATTTGTGTTGTTATCTAGTTTTGTAACAGGAAATTGTAACTTCAGCATTCTTAAGCATACCTCATGTCTATTTTTAGACTGATCTCCCTTGGAAATAAGACCTATCTGATCACACCATCTGAATTTCTTCCCTAATAAACTGTAGTAAAACTGGTTATTTTTCTATTCAAGAGGAAATATGAGTTGACATTTCAAATGTTCTTACAAAAATAAGTGGACAGGAGAGCAAAGCTTCTGCAAGCATGAACCCACAATCTCACACTGCAAAGCAGAAAGAAATTCTCCAGCTGTAGGAAAAGATACATGCAGTACTTGCTACCAAAGGAACTAAGACTCCAGTGCTGGAGAAAAATCATTCACGTTAAAAACGATATGGTAGCTATGTGAAAACACAAAAACATTTTCTACAGATTCTGTGTAAGACTCAATGCAAATTTGCCCCCAACAGGGAAAGTGCTGACTCTCATTCCTGGGTAAATGGAGAGCTTGTAAAGTTTTTGGCTATAAAACACATTTAGGAAATTCTGATTTGATCCTCTCTTGGAAGCAGGCAATGTTTCATTGCCCTATAGGGAAACAGTCACAGCAGGGCGAGCAATGTGTATTACATATGAAGATGTCTATTGCTGCATGTATTTTTATTTCTTGTTTTTACCTGCTTTGAATGCTTCTTTTTCCCTAACCATTGAAAGGCAGAGGCCTACCTGGGGCTCTTTTCTTTCTGCAGCCTTTCTCTGCTGTTGGAAACAAGATATGGGAAGGAAGGAAGAAGGGAGGAGGCTACACGTTCCCTGCTATCTAAACTAATATCTAATGTTTATATAAGATCCTTGCAGGTACTGTAAATTATACAGTTCTGTGCAATTGATTTTAAAGATGTCTAATTTGTAAATGGTGCAAAGCTGTAAAGTACAAGTGCATCTCAAATCAGACACTGGGATTACCAGGTAGTGTTTTAGTAAAGGGAGTCTTCCTCAAACACCACAGGTGTAGTGAGAGGAAACAGGAAGACCTCATGAGTATATTTTTTGAGGTATTTACCTGAGATGGGATACCACCAGCAAAATATATGGAAGAGCTCCTGTAGTTTACCAGCAAAGACATAGTTACACAAGTTTTTAGAATTCTGTGTGAATGATATGGGAACATCCCCAGAGGATTTGTGTTGTTAAAAATATTCTAAAAGAGTGGCTAAGGTTCCATTGTTATCCCTATCAGAGCTCGCCAAGACAAAATACTGTGATTTGCATTTCAGTGCTGTGAAAGTAAGGTGGTGTGATGGTTACGAAGCAAGGCTGATTTTAGGAACTTCAGAGCAATTAATAAATCTGCAACAGACTGTCCATCTGTCCTTTGGGACCGCATGCATGAAAAGGCTGAGACACCTCCTTCCAAAATTCAGCCCCTCAAAACTCCTGCTCAGCTTCCACCTAACCCGGAGGGTGCCTATAAAGACCAGGACTGCCCACATATGGATGAGCACGTGAAAGCATGGACATATCTCAGGTCTTAGCCCTGTTCAGTTCTCAGTGTAGCACAGCCCTCTCTCGTTCTCACTTGCAGCATGGCTGATATTCCCAAATAAAACCATCCAAATCACAAAACTGATCCACAGGAGGACAGACTTTCTCAGTGCTCTGTTTATTGCTGCCGTCAGCGCTTACCTACACTGTAAGTAACCTATCTTCCTCCCTCAGCCCTGCATGAAGACACACTAATGCACAGCTCACTTCAAATTTCTTTAGCAAATAAAAGCTTCCTTACTAAATCTAGGCTTTTCAAGTAATAATTTAGAATTTAGAAGGAGAGCAGTTCCCCAGCACATGCTCTCAGTATTTTCTATTAGGCATTCAGTGACTGGAGTCTAGCACTGACCTTTCTCAGGGAAACACCACTGCTAGTAGGCTATAAAATCATTCTCACACTTATTTGCCATGGTCTAGTAAGCATTTCATTATTTTAAATACAGTGGAAGTCCGACAGGAGGAATTGAGAGCTGTGCCCTGTATTGGGGTCAGGACAGCTCTGCAAAGCGAACACTTCTGTTCTCCTCGTGAACTGATTTTTCTACATAGTACAGCTCAAAGGAAAGCTTTCAGCACAGGGAAGCTAGCTGCAGCAAAGCCACACACTGCTCCACACAGACTGCCAGTGGCCCAGCTGACTGGGCCATAGGTAAATGCTCCTACATTTGCTGCTGCTACTGGCAACATCAACGCCTCATAGGTAACATCAGACTCCACTGTGCAGCTGCATTAGTTATGGAAATCACACTTTCCAACAGCAATTTTTGGCTGGCAGAAGAAATAAACTCCTTAATTCTGACTTGATATGTTCCCTGAAGGATTCATGTTTGTTATTTCTCGTTCCAGTTGCTTCCTTGTTCAGCACAAGTGCAATGAATAGGCACCAGGCTGCCAAAAAACCTTCAACACCTTCAGTAATTGAGTGCTATCTCTTAGGCACCTCGGTACCAGTCACCTTGGGATTAACACTCAGGCCACAACAAAGTCGCTGAAGTTTAATTCCCTGGCTCGTGTGAGTAAAGCCCGAGTCCATGATTCAATCAACCTGTCGTCAAATGCTCAGGAGCTGCGAAGCACATGTTCTGTAACAGCAGCCAACCAAACTATGCGAAGATTTAATTTTTGGTTAAAGCCTCTGCAATGTACTTTTTTTCCCTCTGGAAGACTGAATTGCTAGTAATGCTAATGAAACTTTTCCATCTCTATTTGCCCATGTCAAACAATATTTTCTTCAATTTAAAAACAATTGCAGCTGTGATAAATTTGGCAAATCTAATGAACATCCTGTGCATGTCTCCTAGATGAGAGTTGGTTAATCATTTCCTTTTTTATCCCTAATAAAACACATCTATTAAAAAAGATAATTCCAACGATGCAATCTTACTGATAGATTTTTCTGTACTTTGAGTAGTTTCACAATAAGGCATATTCTTACAAAATAATTCTACATCACTGGTTGTGCCTGTTGTTCACAAGGATCTAATTAATACAAACTAATTTCTGATAAACCAGAAAGATAAAACTGGAACTTGAAATGTGTGGAGTTATTCATCTGTAATTGTAATCATCTTCCACAGAGAATGCTTCCTTCTTAAGATGATCCAAAAGTCTATTTATTGTGGTAATCACATCAGTTTCTGCAATCCTTAAGCAAGTCATTCTTTTAATCAAAGATCTGCAAAATGAAGTGTTCAGAAACTGCTATATTCACAATATAGAATTAGAGGATTTTCCACCTATAAACTAAACTCTGGGTTTCCAGTCTTTCCTTTAATATTTCACAGCAGTAATTCAGGTGTCATTAAAGCCAAATACGATATTTGGAGATGATGGAGACCTCTTCCTAAACTGCCTGTGTTGAGACGCCTTTGTGTTTTCCTCACATATACTTCCAAGAGTTCTGCTTCTCTGCTGACAGCAAAGCCTTAATGGTCTCTGGGATCTTGTGGCATGTTAAATAGGTGAAATATGAACCTAAACTATGTTCTGCAGAAGATCTAACTTTGTCCCTTTTTGTTTATTTTCAATAAGCAAAAGTGAATAACTTCTGCTCCTTGCCTGCAGATAGCGCATATGCAGCACAGCCAGAAAACAAACAATGGAGAGCGAGAATAGGAATTTCTTGTCCATCTCATTGCTGCAATTCATAGAAAAGCTATAAAGCGAATTCTACTGACTGTCCCACACAAGGAACTTCAACAGTGTCTTTGGGTCTTCATCTTTAATACCTGTTTTGAAGTTGTTTTTTGCAAAATTCTAATATATAAAACAGTTAATTATTTTGACTTATGGAAAAAATACTCAGTGTTTCCCTAATGTTATATTTACCTACATGGTAAATTTCTGTTACAGAGGAATCTTTCTGGGGGAAAAACAAAGAGCAGCGAGGGAGTTCAGCCAATTAACTGGCCTTACCAGCCTGGACATCGTTTGGCACCTTGTCATTTCTTTTTTTGTTTATAGGAAATACACAAAAAATCTTTCTGTGTACCTGTTTCTCCATGGTCCTAAACTAATTGGGCCAATGTCTCACAGATTGCCTAATTGGCTGAACATTCCTAGCCCTCTGATTTTAATCAGTGACACACAGTGCATATCAATAGCCTGCTTCATTACGTCTGAAGAAGATCCAGGCAACTGTCCACTTTCAATTAAATTGTATTTAAAAAGAACAGCAACTTGACCTTTTACAATACTGCATAATAGGTTTAAAAACTTAAGCTGCTTTTTTCTTTTTTTTCCCCTAGGGACAACTAACAAATAGAAATAAGCACCCATCACCAAGCAGCAGCCTTTGACGCAGCACTGCATTCTTTAGCTCCATATTGTGATGATAATAACACCTGAAAAAAAATCAATTGCAGAAGAGTTGCGTCTCTCCACAGCCTCAGAGCACCCTGTTAGCATTTATTTTATAAACAGACTTAGAAGACACAAAGAAAGAGTAGAGTAGACCAAATCACACATGAGAGGGCTACAATCTCAAAAGGTTCATTCTTTAAATGGACAACTGTGCACAAGAGAAAAACTTACGAAAGGTCTTGCTAAAGGTAAGGAGCAGGTCAGTGACAGAGTTGGCAACAGAATATGCATCTTTCAATTTCTACAATGCCAATTCAAATGGTCAATTCTATTTATTTGTTCTTAATTCCAACTCAGACTGAAGCATCCATAATTCTAAGACTCTTGTGGCATCCCTGAAAGGCTGTAAGGTGGCCAACAAGATTTTATCATCATGATACCTTTCCTCCACCTCAGATTACAGGAGTTCTTTTTGTCTACCTGGAGTGGCAGCCGTTGTCAGCACGGTTCTGTGCATGATCCAAAAGGAGAACTGAATTAAGAGCTATACATTACACAGCCAAAGACATCTGCTCTGGAACTCTTAGCTACTGCATGAGATTTAAAAAGCATCCTGTCAAATAATCAATACAAGATATGACAAGTTTTTACTGTAAAATATTATCAGTTCTGGGAAGGCTGGAAGCAAAAGAAAAATCATGTCCCCCCAGTATGCACTAGCCACATTGTTGAAAACCTCTCTGCTCCCTTAAGCTGTTGGGTTGTGTTGAGCAGCTGACTAACTAAAGCACACTTTTCTTTGTAACAATAAAAATCTGTAATTCATGTGCCTCAATGTTCAGGAATAATATTCTTCCACAGATTGAATGTCACAATGGTTTCTATGAGTGAAAAGTGCCAAAGTGTTATCTTTCCAAAGCTCAGAAAGTCCCACACATACTGTGCTTTTTTATCATTAAATGAGATGAAAGCCTAAGACCAAAACAAACACAACAATACAACGGAAAAAAGACAAAATTATTAACCAAGAACAATAGTCTTACTAAAGAGTACACAGCATCTCTCCAGAGTGAGGTCAGAGGTGATATTATTTTATGTAATTGATCATTAGAGACTTCAATGTATCAATACAACTACTCTCTTATGTACAAGAGTAAAATTTACCCACCTATCCCCATCTAGAAACTTATCTGGCAAAGGCAAGAAAATGACCCTTATTTCATGTTTGAATCACTTTTTCTTTATTGATAGATTCTTCAACGATCTACCCATTATTTTTTAATACATTTCCTTCAAACAACCTGCCTACATGTAGCCAAAGTGTCCCCTTCAAAAAAGAGGAAGCAAAATTAAAACTCACAGAATAAGTATGTACAATGTTGACACTATGGGATATGTATAAAGGACAAGGAAGAACCACTCTATTTTCATTGCTCACAGAAGGAGACTTGGACTGTTTTGGATAAAGTTAGCATTTGTGAATTCTGCCACCTCCCACTGTTCTTCTGTCCCACTTACCTACAAACACAGACCTCCAAACACCAGTGAATATAGTTGAGTGTGGTTTTTCCAAGCTCAGACCTGAAATATTTGTGGATAGTTCAGCTAGTTAGATAAAGGCATCAGGATCCAGGAGCAAGACAAGCTGTTCTGCACTGATGTTTGCAGGTACTCTCTCCAGAGCAACTAACCAGACAAATCCAAATCCCATAGCAGCCAGCTGATGCTAATTACATCCAGGCTAGACAGAAGATGCAACATTTAAGTGAAGCTAATTAGGCATTCCAAAGACTTATCAGATAATATAGTGAGTTTGTTGTCACTGAAAGTCTTGAAACAAAATGTAGTGTCTTTCTAAAAGATGTGCTCTTCATCTCAAGAAGAATTGATGCTGGGATTATGGAGTTCAGTTCTTCGGTCTGGCTTATAGAAGAGGTCAGATGAGCCCATCTTAATGGTCTCTTCTAGCCTCTACATCAGCAAATATTTCCATGATTAGCCAGAAAAATAGCTTGATGCTATTAAAGCAAAAGACTAAAAAGAATGAAAGAAGTTGATTTTGCCGACGCTGCAAATAACTCACCATTTTCATTGGGCTCCTTACCCCCTTGCCAATACAAGTACCTCAAAAATGTCAATTCTGCTTCAGTTCCTCTCAGGAAAGATTAAAAGTAAAAGCAATAACACTTATTCTTGGAAAACAAAATACTATGCTCTGGATGATGAAACTGAAAGACACACTTTAAAAAGTAAAACAAAATAAAGAAATTGACAGAAATGCACATTCTTGCCTTGAAAATTTTGGAAGGAAGTACAGCAAGTTTCAATGAGAAGCTATAAAACAAGTCTCAGCTTTTGCAGGCCCCTCAGAAGTACTGTGCAAACTGCAGGCTGAAAACACCACTCAGAAGAACTGTCTTTCTGTAGGGGACCTCTTTGAGCCTCTACACAGAAACAGAAGATAAAAGGGCAGCAGATAGTAGCATTCGTTCTCTGAAACATTTTCATTTCCTGATAACCTAAAACGTTAGCTTGGAAGCCAGCAATTTATCCTTCATAAATATGCTTTTGTAACTTTAAATCTGATTTCAACTTTTCTTGAGTATTGTTCCTTGTAAAGTTAATAACACAGATGAGAAAGTTGGCCCTAAGAAGCCTTCCTGTTCTTTTCTGTTAGTTTGGGAATTTGGCTGTCTCCAAACTCAGGAGACGCCCAGACTCCACAAATTACTTTCATATTAACGTTTAACTACTTGAATAACATATGATACTTAAGTACTTAAGTGATGTCTTAAGTACTCAATGGAACTCACTTAAACATTTCATTTCTGTGATAAACACCATTCACACTAAGTTCTCAGACTGTGTAAACCAGCTGTTCCTATCTCTTTGAAGGTTAAATCCACTAGTCTCAAAGCACAGGTGGCAGATTAACCTTCATTAAAAAAAAAGTGGAAGTTTCCATTTTCTTTCACAAGACAATTTCACAGTTGCATCTCCAATTCATCTAAGAGCCACAGAAGGTGTGTTCAACTCTCTCATCTGCTTTGGGGATTTAAAATCTGCAGCACTTTCATCTCTGGAGTAATAATAATAACAACTAATAAGCCTAGAGAGCATTCCAGAAAAGATTTATCTGACCAACCAAGAGAGAAGGCATGAATCAATAACCTAAAATGTTAAGAGTCCTGTTCCTATGTCTGGGTCCTAACTAAGAAAAACATGCCCTCAGTCTCTGGGGGACACACAGAAATTTCAAACTTTCTTAAGCAAGGAAAGAAAAACGAGGCCCACCCATTCCAGCTAGACCACTGTTAGAAAAATTCACACTCTCAAGCTGTCACTAATTTCAGTTAAACTCTCTCTAGTGCAGCTTGAAACAGCTGCAAGACGAGGGGAAAAGAACCATCCACCAGCACCACGACAGGCTGCCATACTCACTGCTGCACTGCCAGCACTACCTCTTGGTTCTGGTGTCCAGTTCAGAGCATGATAGGAAGGAGGGCACGCATATATAGCCATCTCAACCAAGGATGGGGAAGCAGCACTTCCTAACACCTCATTGCAGCTCTCAGTTTCTGTGCTGCCATTTGATCCTCTGAAAAAGAGGATGATATTCACAGCAGCACTGGGAAGACTAGCTGGTCACCATCTGCAAACAGAGCTTAAGGCATAAATCCACTTGCTGATCAATATGGCCTCAATCATCATTAAACATGATCAATTCCGTTCTCCCCTCAGGTACCTGCTAGCAAACCAGATTTGCAGTGAATAGAGCATGTCAAATTTATTATAGAACAGTATTGCCCTCCTGTGGCCAAAGACTATTCTGAAGAAATGAATCATGAGATTTATTTATTTATTTATTTGCTTGCTTCTTGGGCAATCTTTCAGATACACTGGGCAATCTTTCTGAAAGGAACTCAGAACCGGCAGACTTACCTCCAAACCACTCCAAAATTTAGATCCAGAGCTGTGCACGGTATACTCTGGCACAGCAGCAGAAGAGAAAGAATAAGTAGTAGATACAATGAGTCCCTCTGGCTCTTTACACTTCTCCTGATGATGATATGTTATTCATATCCTGATATGTTATTCATATCAAAAAATATGATTATCTGGGCTCACCTTCAGTGGGAACATTTAATAGTTACAGCTTTTCTTTCTGTGCACCATCAATTTTTCTGTCGTCTTCTACGTAAATCCAAAGTAGAAGCATATCCTGCTCACTTTCAGATCAAGAGACAGCCCTTTTTCCCTGGGTGTGCGTGTGGGCCTTCCAGACCTTGCCTAAAATCCATGTTAAGCAAATGGGTTCTCTCCAACTTTAATATCTTTGGATTAGGTCCTTAGTGACTTAGAGTCAGATATAATCTAAGAGTTTGCAGACACCCAAAACCATGAATACAAAAAGCACTCTGAAATCTCCACAACGGGGGAGCTATACTGGATCTATATATATAAATGACAGTATGAATCTAGATTAAAGCAGTGTAAATTTCTCACCATTAAGTCCAAGTGCTGTTGAAAATCAAGTTACAGCTTCTGTGAAGATAAATTGCATTTTCTACAGCCCGTGCTTGACCTGACCAATAGTCAGTTAATATGACTCAGCTTTTCTGTCCAGCTGTCAAGACTGGAGAAATACCAATAAGCATCTATATCCTTCTTTTATGACTGTCAGCTATGCAGTGCAAAAATGATCTACCTTTTCTTTCTCACAGGTCATCTTTTTCTGACAGTCTTGTCACTGACACTGCCAATGCTGTAGCAAATTTAAAAAGAGGACTAAACGTAATTATGGTGATTTAATTTTAAACTTTAAACCATGACTTTTCATGTCCGACCCTCATGGCTCTTCTGTGGTATGGAACAGAAATAACCTCATGTGATGAAATGCTGATATAGCAAAAGAAGAGTCAAATCTTATCACTAACTCTCATTTTAAAAACTGCATGGCAAAGACCAATTTTCTAAAACTGATTTATTTTTAGGGTATGGTGACAGGGAAGAAGCCCACTATGAACTTCAATAGGTCAGAATCAACTCCAAGACAATCAAATTTGACTTGATTTATACATTAAATTCATACAGGTGCTTCAGTATTTCCTGCTCCAGGATTTTTTCTGATCAATTTTTATGATTACCTCAAGAGAAACAGCAGATGCCCAGCATTATATTCCACAAGGGCATAGAATACATGATGTGAAAATAAGGATGACATACCCCACTGGGTATACATAGACGGAGGACAGGATAACAAATAACTCTTACTCTCTTGGAAATATCTGAAAGGATTTTTACCTCTGCTTCCCATCCAAAAACCTTTTGTGCATGCAGAACATTTTGTGCATGGAGAACATTTGAAAAGGTTTTACCGAGGTCACAATGAACGTTGCCCTCTTATTCATTAATTCAGTGTAATAAATGTTTATAGACACGTGCCACTGAGGACAACACTAGAGAAATTAGGTTTGCTAGCATTTGGCTTAATTGGGCAGATAGCTAATGCCTTCTGAATGAAGGTATACGAACAACAGCATTTTGCCAGCTCAGACTCTGTTGCTGTGTTGCAGCAGGAATGATCAGTAGCCACATCTTTCAATAACACATCCTGTATCACAGGTGAAAATAGATGTTCAGATTTCATATTGTGAACCCTGAAGACTCCATTCATTTCCCTTCATGTATCTTCTTCCTAACATTAAAGCAGCAAACAGCCATGTTTGGATCTTCTTACTTCTTCCCAAGGACAGCAGATTTTGGACTGTTCACTTTATTTTTCTGTCTTTCCCAATTATTTTTTATTTTGGATACTATCTAGGAAAAAATAAATAAATAAGTGGCTTGCATTTAGATTTCCATTTATTCATATTTTTGGCTGGTAGATTTGTCATCTATAGTGCCCAATATTAGTTAGTCTACATTTAACACTACGCAGAACAATTCTTTTCATTTATAGCCACTTTTCCACCAAAGATAATTTTCTTGACAATTACAGTGATTTCTTCTTCGTTGGTAGTCCATCTTGCAGAAGCAACAGAATCCAACTGAAACAACAGGGTACAACAGCAGGATGCCTCCAGCTTGTGCAGGTTTGTCTGCCTCCCTGCCTTCTTTTTGACCCAGACTGTAGCAAAGAAACTCGCTTTGTCATTCCTCCTGTAGCTCACGCTCACCAGTTATCATGTATTTGTAAGCTCAGTACCATTTGCTCTGTTGTATAACCCTACCTGCACTCCTGCCCAGCATGTCTCCACTTGGATTGCGTATGTTTCAGACAAGGAATGAGTCTTTTTCTCTGGCTCATAAGTTATTTTTCAGGCTGCCATAGCACTATAACAAAATGATGAGAATTGTTCTCATTCTTGGGATTGGTGCAATTTCACCTCCCTTTACAATTACTGTCCCGCTGGGTTCATTCCTCCTGAGCAAACGTCCAGCCTCTGCTACTTAGACGTTTTTCTTTTGAATGCGTCATAGCCAATAACAGTAACAAAACACCCTGAAATCAGTGTTTGGCTTGCGCAGTCTAGCTGAACTGTGGTTTCTCCCTCCGTGCATAATTTTTCTGTGACACCCACTGGGAATCACTAAGATCTCAAACATAGCAGGTGATGTAGATTTTTTTTACCTCTAAAATTCTCTCTTTGCATCTTCTGCAGGAAGAGAAATACTTTCAGCTGGACTGGAAGATCCCATCTGTTTATTTGGCTCAGTTTTCTACAGCTCCCCTGACCCCTCTTCCACCCGAACAGCTGAAACTTCAGGAACAGTAATTAGAACGAAAACTACTCCTTTTACACTCTTGAGTGTTCATGCCAGCACACTAGGAGATGCCAACCCAGCTTTGAAGGCTGCTGACCAAAATTTCAACCCCCATATAATAGTAACGTGAAAATTACTGCTGCTTCACTTTGAGACAACTGTCTGACAACAAATATGCCAGAAAATAAAATGTTTATTGTATGGCTCAACAGATACAAAAAAGATGCTGAGCTGCATCTGAATAACACAGAACTGGGACATACAACTCTTCCTTCTGCATCTAGAAGAGTGTTGGCAGTTCAGTTAAGTTTTGAAAGGTATAGCTATTGCTTGCTAGAGTTTGAAAAGTGTATAGGCAATGAAGAGGGAATGGAAGGAAAATAAAGGGACGAAGGCATGCATTTTGCAGTTATACTTCCAAAGTGGTGATGTGACAATAAAGGAGAAAATGATCAAAGCTTGTGAACGTACCTAAACAAAGAATGACACAGACAATGTTAGATGGGAAGAGGAAGAAAAAGCAAGAGAAACAGAGACGCAAGAGGTAGAAATTATTCAAGCTGGCAACACAGCCAAATATGAACACACGCATACATTTGCTCAGTACTGAAGACCTCCTGTTGTCACACCTCATAGTGACAATCCACAAGATAGGAGTCGTCAGGATTGCTGTCTTACATTTTTGCAGCAAAAAAAGAGATCAAGCTAAACTGCAATACTTTTAAGGAGTCCTTAACAAAATACCCAACCAAAAAAAAAAAAAAANCAGACGCAGCTACTCTGACAGAAACCTGAATAAAGGAGCACATTTTGTCAGGTTTGTTTCTACACTGCACTGCTGAATTCCCCAAAGGATCATTCAGGAGGAACATATCCAGTCAATTATTTGTTATTGGTTTATGAAAGCGTTAGGAAGCACTTGGTATTCAAGGACATGACACTTGGCATTTTTCAGAATTCTTTTTGTGATTACATGTCCTGTTTCATTAAACTGTTCTTGTATTTTCTATTGAACTGGACCAAAACATGAGTTGTACTGATGGATTTCATCTCAGAGAGCAGTTGCATTTCACTGGCAGGTAAGACATTGGTTAGCAATTAGCTTAATTGTTTATTTTGCACCCTTTATTTTATACTAATGACTTACAGCACAGAATCACAGAATCACAGGAGTTGGAAGGGACCTCCGGCGATCATCTACTTAACTCCTCTGCTAAAGCAGGTTCCCTAGAGAAACAAATTCTATTAAAAAAAAACTTACCTATATACTTAATATTAAAAGTTGAAGGCATCTCACAACAGAATAGTAAAGCCCATGCTAGTACCAAAAGGCTTATTAAAAAATGAGGATTTCAGGGACTCTAGTATGAGTGCCTGAGAAACCACCTCTCACTTCAAATTATGAGATTATTCAGTACCTAAACTCCCGTTCATGGAAACAAGTCAAGATTTGACCTACAATATCCATATTATCACCTCTGTGGTTATGAAGAAAGAGCCTTTGAAGCCATTCATTGGAAACTGGATCGAAAGGAAAGTAGGATCCACCGCAGCAGCTAGACATCACCTAGAGCTGTAAGCAGCAGCACTAAGACAAACAGCTACAGATGCCAACAAGTAGTTTATTTCTTCCCAAAACAAGCCAATGTTCACTTGATTCAAACACAATGATTTCTTCCAGAAGGGTAGAATTCATAAGCCGGTTTTGATACATTTACATGTGATACATTACATCTTTAGCACCTGCCCCAAACAGTTTAGCTAAGGAAGCAAGATAACAGCAATAGAAAGTTGTTAACATGTATGAGAATCAACCACTCCAGGGAGTTGTTTCACAGTAATATTACCTCAACATTTGCTTCTTTCTTTCATTAGAATTAAATGCATAGAACAAAGAATCCATTTATGAGAAAGCTCATTTAAAAATAAACTCCAGCCTGGTTATTTTTCTTTAATGTTCCAGTAATTCACAGGAAAGACATAGGTAAGAAGTTAATGTAATAACATTTTCCCAGCTTGTATTTTCTGCATGTTGTGTGATTCATTTTCTTCATTTTCACGTTATTTAACTTTCTGCTTGAATGCACAGAATTAAATCCAAGGAAAATAAAGTTGTTGTTTCAGGAAAAAAAAAAAAAAGCAACAGTAAAACAGTTACATAATTTAAATAGACCAAGAAAAAAAAATTAACTTCATCTGTGCTACAAGAGTAGTTTTCCTATGATTCAGAACTCGAACAAAGCAGACCTAAAAATTCAGAGGCTGGACAAGGACACATTATCTGGGTTTGCTTGGACAGGGAGTTGAGAGTCACCCATGCAGAGAACCACAGAGGCGGATGCTGTGATGAGGGCTGCTCATCAGATGGAGTTTGCAGAGAGAAGGAAGGTTTACAATGTTCCAACAGGCACAGCTGTGAGCCTCCAAGCCTTCAGCAGAATGAATGCACAAAGCGTTTTTAAGCCAACCACGGCTTCCTATCACTATTGAGCTATTGCAGAGTCCTGACAGAAACATCAGCAGAATCCAGCTTCTGGTAGCTTGGTTGAAGGAGTCAAAATTTATGTCTAAAAGGTGACTCTGACCCTGGTCAAAGATTTACAGATCAGCATACATTGAAGGAACAGGCTTAATCTCTTGACAAACAGACTGTGTCTTTGATGAGAGATTTCAGCTCAGTTAGTCCAGATACACATCTCTGACTGTTTTGCACTGGCAAACCTAAAGTACACCTCAGTAAATGCACTTTAAGGTGAATTAGAATACAAGGAACTTGACACTTGTGTGAAAAAGCTTTTAAACTATTAAAATTTAATCCTAAATATAAATAAAATACTGCAGACTCAAGCAGAGCTAGCAGGATTATAGCAGAGGTAAAGTTACACTTGTGGTTCCCTTCACAAGATCAGGCTGTAATCAACTGCTGTACTGTGAACCGCAGGGAGCTTTGGTTTTCAGCCACCATTAGCATAGATGCTTTTGAGACACTTTTACCCTTCCATCACATTTCTTACAGTGCTTTGGGACTGAATCTTGTCATTTAAAGAACCTGTATGCTTTCTTGGAGAATAAGACATTTTTTTGGTCTTTGTAGACATCCTGAGATTATGTTTAAGACTGTTAAATATGCGTAAGTCCTTTCCATGATTTTAAGTACAGAGAAGTAATAAACAGAAACTTAGCAGAAATGAAGTAACTCAGATCACAATAGCACGGAGTGGAGCATTGATGGTAATATATAGTAATGGAGTATCTTTTCAAATAGGTACAAGTTTGGTATAATACAAGCAAGGACTTCTCTCATAGTATATATTCTATTCTGGGAAAATAAACATCTGTAATTTCATTTCACTGGTGGATGATGCATACTTACAAACTTAAAGATCAATGAGGAGGGATAATGGATATGTTTAATTTGGGACTGTAGTTAAGACTACACCTGGGGTTAGGTTTAAGGACAAGAGTAGGAACAAAGAGAATCAGGAAAGTATAACTCACTCTATTCCTGGATATTCTAACTCTCAGAAGCAAAGACAGAGGAGTGATAATAAAAGCTGGTAATTACTTTCAAAATCCAATAGAATAATAAATCATGTAATTCATGCTTCAGCTAGGAAGAAAGGTTTGGAAAATCAGAACTTGATGAATTTAAGTTGATGGATGTTGCATAACTCAGAAACCTAGAAGTGTGATGGAACAGTGGAAATATTGTTGTTTTTCAGAGTTTTCAGCAACAAAGTGGTCTTTGGTGTGTCTAAAGTGGTGATTTTGGGAAAAGCAGAGCAAGAAACGTCTTAGAAAATAGCCTTAAAAAACAATGCAGAATATAACTCTGGTCTGTTCATGTAGTGTTGTTATGGTTAACATTTCTAAGAGTCATAAAAACGTTTATTGCACACCGCACAGACAAATAGAATGTGGAATTTAATTGAAAATATTATGGATTTGTTCCATAATATGGAGGATTGGTTTTGGAGAATGAGAACTTTCTCCAAATAATGAGCCAGATAGGTCAATGCATTATTGATCAGATTGGGCTTTGAAAGATTAAATGCAGTGGGATAAATATAAAGAACCTTGGAAACGGTATGCCTGGATATTGGCAAAGTTAAGATTTGGGCTAGATTTTGCAGAATTGAAGGATGAAGTACATTTGTTATAGGAGAACAAGTCATACAGCAGAAATGTGAAAGAACTGGATGGGAAGAGCAAGCAACTGTCCTTAAGCTTTGATACAGGTTTGATTCACCTAAGTGCTGCTCTTAACATAGCTAGAAAAGAGCAGGGTTCAAAAAACAAAAGGTAGAAAAAAGATAGCCTACTGCCAATAGAATTGTTTCTTTGCACATGGGATGGAGACTGTGGCTGGGAAGGGGCAATGGGTCTGGTGAAATTTCACTAACTCTCAAGAACATCATTCAGTACAGAACAGACTGAAGGTCATAAAACAAGCTTTTATATTTCATGTTGTTAGCCTTATAATAATGAGACTATAACAAGTTCTAAATCATAAAACTGATGGCTGATGGACTTGTTTTCCCACCACCATTTCACTAGCATACTTTATACTTCAAAACATCAACACATCCTTCATTTTAGAAGGGAGGCAAGACTTTTGCCTGCTTCTGCAATTCAGTTTTACAGCAACTGCTTCTTGGTCCATATGACTGAGAATCTCAGCACTAACTTAGGAAAATGTGGAAGAGAAAAAAAGACCCTTATATAGCTTATGAAGCAAAACTAAAGAGCCCAGTAAAAGTCCTCCTTGGGGCATCATTTTCAGAAATCTCATTATAGCTCAGGCAATCTATTTGTTTTCACAGGACTTATTTATAATGCATGAAGTTTTGGTATTGACAGTACTACAGCAGAGCTGTGCTCTGCTCAAGGTCACACACAAGGTCTGAAAGCGAATTAATGAAGTGAACCCTTGCCTCCACCACCAGCCAGGCTCTGGTACCGTGCAAAACAAAACTCAGTATAGAAATGTCCAACCATTCCAAAGATTTCACACTATAGAAGCTTTGCAATGTGGAGAGGATTTATCTGGGAGACAAAAGAAGGAAAAGCTTTCTTCACTGTCTTGCCCTCAGAAACACCCACATGGAGTGTGCCATGCATCCCACTGCACATCCCCTGCTCTTCCATCTCAGCGACATTCAATTTTAGTCAATCTTTTAGTACCCAGGGGAGGATATATACCAACCCTGGATTAACCATTGGACATTTCCCCAGTATTACGTATTTTTCTTCATACAGCCTGACTTAATCCCCACCAGAACCACCCCCCAGCCTGCTGCATCCCTGTCTGTGTGCTCCAGGAAGCGCCATGAAAGGAGGTGGGTGACATGCAGCAATGGGTCCCATGCCCAGGAGCTGTGTTCAGCACGCACCACCAACCTCAGGACTGTTCTCATAGTTCACCCTCTTTGTTATCAAC
Source organism: Penelope pileata (assembly GCA_013396635.1). NCBI lineage: Eukaryota > Metazoa > Chordata > Aves > Galliformes > Cracidae > Penelope > Penelope pileata. The sequence continues at coordinate 5,320,896 of WBMW01000802.1, forward strand.
CCAATCTCCTTATCACTACATTTCTCACAGTCCTCCTCACGCCATCACACCCCACGTACAGCCCAGTGCTGGGCTGTCCTCCATGACCACCTCCAAGGGAGGACAGACCTTCCCCCCCATGGGGAGCACTTGGGACCTGTTACTGTTCTTGCTTTCCACCCTTCCTGAGCTGCCATTTCTTTTTTGGCACACTCTTGAATAGCATGCTAATACCAGAAAATTTATTCCGGTTCGACCGAAGGGGCAGTGCTTGGACCTGAGGTGTTCCTTTTTCCCCACACAGCTGACAATGACACCTCGCTGAGGGCACATAGGGCTCTGGGACACAGAAGGAGAGCAGTGCTCTGTAACTACCACGTCCAAAATAAATAAATAAAGCACGGTATTTGCACGCTTTGTGAAGGAGGCGGGCGCGGAGGCTGTCCCTCAGCGGCCCGAGGGCGGGAGCCGCGCGGCATCTCGGGACTTGTAGTTCCCCGCGCGGCGCGACATGGCGGTGCCGCGGGCGTTCGTGGCTTTGCTCGCCGGGTTCCTCCTGGCTGCCAGCGCTCGGGCCAGCAAGTATTCCCGGGAGGCCAACGAGGGGCTGGCCGGCGCCAAGCGGTGGGAGGCCGGGGAGTTCCGGGTGGTGAGGCTGAACCAGGTCTGGGAGAAGGCGCAGCGGGTGAGTGAGGCAGCGCGGGAGGAGGTGCTGCGAGGGAGGACGGGGTCGGGCCCGGCCGCTTCGCCCCCTCCCGTCCTCTGGCAGCCGCCGGGGGCTGGCAGCGGTGGGCAGCGGTTGGAGCGGGGCGGTTCGTGGCGCCGCACGGCCAGGCCCAGCGCGGAGTGAGGCCTCCGGGCGCGGCGGCTGCTGCCGGGTTTTAGGCCCGGCTGCGTGTGCCGGGCAGCGCGGGGTGGGAGCCAGCAGCCTTGCTGCCTGGGGCTGCTCTAGCCGCCGGGAACAGCCGTGCTGTGAGAGGCCTCTCAGAGTGCCTCGTTCTTCCTATCAGTGTAATGGGAAGTATATCATTCCGTAAACATAATGCCCAGAAAGTGGAAGACAGAGCGAAGTCCCTCTGGTAGCAGGGAGTCTGGCTCCTGCACCTATTGCTGGAATGCTTCAGCTCTGTTTAATGGATTGGTGATGGGTCCTGTCCTGTTCGAAGCCTTCCTCCCTGCTTTGTACGGGACAGGAGCTCTGCAAAGAACGATAAGAAACCCTGCACCGTGGCAGTTATGGCCCCTCTGATATTTCACTGACACCAAGTGACAGTAGTCTCCTGCAGGTGGACCAGCAAATGGGTATTGCCATTCTCAGAGCCTTAATTGTGATGGCTGTTTCAGAGTTTCTTTCACTCTAAGCTAAAAAGTATTTAATTACAGTGAAGCAGAACAATCCCTATGTGGAGGAAAGAATGTACTGCACACCCATGCTCATGTCCTGAGTGTTATGGAGCATGCAGAAAAGGATCGTGGCTGGTAAGAGCTCAGTTCTTCCAGGCAAAATAAATTAATCCTGGATGGGCAGCCCCCAGTCTAAGCTATTGGATTGGAGCAAGGGTATCTGTCCTTCCTTGTGTTTGGGGTTTGATGGGGTTTAGTCAAAAAACAGAACCACTATTATAATGCTATGGAGTAAAATCCATCATCCCCAACGTAGAATCATATCATAGAATGGCTTTGGTTGGAAGGGACCTTAAAGATCATCTGGTTCCAGCCCCCCTGGCCCGAGCAGGGTTGCCAACCACTAGGTCAGATATGTCAAAGGAAAGTAACAAAAATATTCCACCCTCAATGGGAGAAGAGTAGAGGATAGGGCAGAGTGCAATAATGCAACTTCTGCTGTGAGCTGACAGTGAGAGAAGAAACAACATAGAGACTAGAAATAAACTATAATCACAGTATTGACAATTTTGTCTTATTTTTCTAATCTACCTTTTTTTTCTTACCTGGATCTTCTGGAATTCAAATTCCAGAGACTTTACATCATCCACCTCAAGTCTAGGCCAAACAAGCTAAAACATAAAATTGAGATATATGTCAGGGTAAGCTGGGCTATAGTAACTTCTGTGCATCTGAAACAGATTTTAGCGAAGCAACACATACTGGAACTAAATTTCACTTTTGAGTACAATTGACAGCCAGCCTGTGTTCTAGTAAGTGATTTTTTCAGGGAAGAGTCTGAAATGGGAGGAAAACTAAGCCTCTATGTGGAATCTTCTTTGGAATACTTGGGTGTGCCAGTGCTGAACTCTTTCCTTCGGTCTGGTAGTGCTGGAGGTGCTACTGAAAATAAAGAACTCCATGGTTTTACAGCAAAGGTGGGTGTTGCAGTTCAGCATTGCAACCCAGCTGGATGAGCAGTCCCTTCTGAAGGGCCCAGGACGGCCTGAGAGGTACCTTCTGCAGTGCTTTAGGTAGCAGGAGCTAGGAGCTGGCTCACTGTTTCCCTGAGAGAGAGTGGATTTGACCTTTCTCCAGCATCGCTTTTCATATGTTTATGTTTTACATGAAGACTTAAAAGAGTGACTTGTTCCCATGAGTGCAGACATAGTGCTGGGTGTTATTACAGCTTCCTCACCTTCCCACAACAGCATGGGCTCCACAACCTACAGCATGTCATATCTAAAAAACGATAATAATAAATTGTAGTAAACAACCCTTTCCTCTCAGAAGCAAGGGTATAGGTAATGGTGTCATCAGTAATAATTGTAGCCAGGTGATCAGCAAACACTGCCTTAAGTGTTGTCATGTTTCACAGTTTTCCAGCAGTCGTTACCAGAATTGCCAGGTACCTGTCCTGGATATTTAATGTCCAGGCAGCATAAGGAGTAAGGAATGAGCATGATGACCTTGGTGCTTTGTTATTTAATCATTAAACTTAGCTTTCCACCTCTGTTCCTCATTGTTCCAACGTATGGCTGGTGTTAGTGATGTGTTCTCTGTTGACATTTTTTTACCTGATTGTATGCAAGATCCTGCAGGAGATTATCTTGAAGGAAGCAATTCATGACCTATATACTTTAAATTACCCGATGTATTTACTTTTATATTAGGTAATTCAGACAGGCAAGGAGCTTCCAGCAGAATATTTCAAAGAATTTATGATGTTTAAAGGGCAGTTACATGAGTTTCATACCAAATTATAGTGACAATCACAAAAATATTATTGGACTTGAGAGAAATTTCAAAAGAATCTTTTTTTTCCTTAACAATGGACTTAACGTAATTCCTTAGTCTTTATTAAGAATTTAAAATATTTGGTTAATTATGACACGTCTCCAAACTTTCCATTTAGAAGATCTAATATTTTTTTCCAGTGCTTTTAGAAAATGCAAAACTGTGTTTCTGAGGTTGTGCTAACCACAGTGGATGTCTAATGTAAACTGTATTGTGTAATCTTTTATACACTGGTGTGTCTCTGATGCTAGTCACACTTTTAAAAGCTGATATTGTCCTAGTTTGCAGTACTTAAGTGCTGAATTGTTACATGAGTTATTGCCAGTGACTTTTTTTTTCCTGGATTTGCTCAACCTACCAGCATAGTAAGTCCACACTATATGAATGCTGGCACTGGAGTACAGATCTGCTGAGGTGATTGACCATTTTCTTCACAATTTATAGCAAACTTTTTCCCAGTCTTCCTCCCCAAACGTCAGGACACGGTTCTGCTGAGCAGAGCAGTGTTACTTGGTGCACAGATGCTCTGGCTGACGGGGTCAGCCTGCTCTGGAAAAGCAAATAAGTACATGATTAAGGTTTTTATTATTTTAACACACAAAACTCATAACTAAAGTGGTTCCTGCTAAGTGCTTTAGCTTTTATCAAACAGTTCTCTAAAAAGAGATGAGAAAGAAGATTATAGAGCAGCTTTAGGACTACAGGGATCAGAAGTTTTAATATGTTCTATGAATTATTTATAAATAAATTTACCTGTGATTCCAACTACTCTCAATTTTGGTAAATTATTTCAGTAGGCTAATTGCAAGATACAGAGAAAAACTTGGATTAAAATTTGCAGTAATTAATTAAGTAATTAAGTAGTCTTTTGCCTAATGTAATAGAACAGCCTAAGGTGAAACCAGAAGCAATAATGTGCACAGCTTCCTGAATTCCCTACGATAGCAGCTTAGTGTGTTAACTCAGGATAATGACATTTTTCCTAGTTATTTTCAAATAACCTGCTGACACTCCACTGAATGGCTGAGTCTTTTCTGGATTCTCGTTGAAAGTGAACATTTTTGTAATTTTTAATATGATTTTATTGACAGAAAAAAAAAAAAAAATCTCTCCAGTAAGTAAATTCATGTTAGGATGGATGAGTCCAGCTGGTCCAGAGCTGGAGCTGAGCTCCCAGGAGCTGGCTGTACCACGACCTGAGCTACAACAACTCAGGAAGCTCAGCCAGAACTTCAGTGGAAGGCACACTGCTAGCACGGTTTTTGATTAACCTCTCTTCTCTGGCCTTTTCCTCATCCTCACCTTCTTTCAATCACACAAACAAGAAATTCTTAAGCATCAACATGATTTGTTTCATTTCTTTGTTTCAAAGCGAATAGCTAAAGTGTCCAAAATCTGGAAATTCAAAAGTTTGGCCTCATCTTCCAGCAGTGCTACTTAGCCAACTGTGTATTAGTCATTGTCTTTGTTCCTGTTTTCTCTGTGGATTTCACAAAATTTCAAGCTGACCTATCATTCATTTAAATCTATTTTTTTCTTTGTAATGTGTTCCTCAGTATCTTCTTTTTCTACCATTATGTAGGACAGGAATTTTTTTTTAATGTTTTTAATGCACATAAGCCATGTTGAGAAGTGATCTTGGAAAACTATGCACTTCCTTGCTGGTAAAAATTGCTGATGAAATGATTCTGTGACCTGCAAGGCCACCCTCTCAGTGTCCTGGTAGTCTGCCAAACCACACTGACAAATGAAATTTACGATCTCACCTGAACTATGTGGTTAGAAGGTGGTCCACAAGCAAGCACATGTGGTGGCAGTGGCACCTTGTTTGAGAAGTTGGGTCACTTTTGCGTGTTAGTAAAACTGAATGGAGTTACTTCTTTTCTCTGTTTCCATTAGCTTCATCTGTCTGCTGTGAAACTGGCAGAGTTGCACAGTGATCTGAAGATACAAGAAAAGGATGAGCTAAGCTGGAAAAAACTGAAGGCTGAAGGGCTAGATGAGGATGGAGAGAAAGAAGCCAAGCTTAGACGCAACTTAAATGGTAAGGTGCATCTTTGCAGAAGAGGTTTACACTTTGCATGAAACACATGTATGGTTAGACACCGGAGTAAGTGTTTGAACCGTGAAATAACAGGTCCTCTTTCAAAACACTGAGCATGCAGGAGTTCTGTGGAGGTCAGTGGGGGTGTCAGGAGGCTAACAGCTTCGTTTGCTCCTGGTGTTTTCAGTAAAGATCATTAAAGCCTTTGTCTTAAACTGTTAACCTGCCCACGGTGAACTGCAAAATCTAACTGGATGTCAAGGATGTAGCAGCCAGCCTTTTGTACATCCATGGTTGGTTCTAATGTATCTGTATCTTCTTTTCCCCTGCAGTCATTATGGCTAAATATGGAATGAACGGAAAGAAGGACTCTCAGCTAGCTGATACCAACTACATTAAAGATGGTACAGAAAGTGATACACTGGATGACCCAAGACTGGAAAAATTATGGAGCAAGGTGGGTAAAATTTCCAGGAATTGTGGTGTAGGAAATCAGTGTTTCTTCTCTTCTGGGAGCCCCCAGACTTGGAACTGAATAGCTTTAAGCTTTACTGCTCTGTTTTTAAAGTACTGGCCAAATTGCTGCGCTCTCTGGCTCACATCATTGTGCACTGAGGGCATCCCTCATGCATACAGGTCACTAGGTGTGGCAGGATCTCTTTGCCAAAGAAAACACCCATAGCAGTCATGGAGGATAAGGTCCTCTGTCCATTAAGGACAAACAGATTTTTTTCGTCAAATTTCACTGAACTCATCATTTCCCTTTTTTGTTTTTTATCTCTCTGTACTCTTTATTTGGGCAGCTAAAACTGGCAAAGTAATAATCTTAAAAAAAATGAAATAATTTTTAGAAACAAGCAGTCATATAAAGCACAGAATTCTTAGTAAATTAGTAAAGCAGAGAAAAAGCTTTGCTGTATTTTGAAATGTTATTGTAACGAGATGCAACTCGGGCAAGGGATGTGGTGTTGTGATTTGGGAAATAGTAAAGTTCCTCACTTACAAATATTCCCTAAGGCTAAATAGATATCAAAAATTGTCACTTTGCTCATGCCATTGCAGGAGATAAGTCACCAGAATTGTGGGCAATGCTGACCATGGCATCCCTAGTTTCTAAACACTAGTCCTGTGAGGAACAGATCACTGCGGAGCAAATGCACAGTAGTGATACAATCTTCACTTGCCAGTTGAGTAAGATTTCTTGAGTAAAGACTGTGCTTAATATTGGGCTACATCTCTCAGAGTTTCCTGTCAGTTCCATATGTATCTCCATGGCCCTTATTCCTGTATCAAATTGTTTTCCACAAGATATATATGAGAGAGACTTTTCATTCCATAGCAAGCCCAGCTTTGTAGGTCTGAAGCAAACTTCAGTTTGATATGATTAAAGCCACCCATGTTCCACAATGTCTAAATCCTGCCCTCAAACTTACATAAAGAGATTCAAAACAAAAGATCTTGTGGGAAAGCTGGACTTAATCATTTTCTAAACACAGTGGGAAGAAGTTTTGGCAAATGAGCGCATGTAAAAGCACTTGGCCTTGGATGCATAATGAGCTCATGTTTCTTTCAGGCCAAGACCTCTGGGAAGTTCTCTGATGAGGAGCTGGATAAGCTTTGGCGAGAATTTAAGCATCACAAAGAAAAGATTCATGAATACAATATTCTGCTAGAGACCGTGAGCAGAACTGAAGGTGTCTGAACATTCTCCTGATGTTTCAAGATCTCTGTCTATTGCTTCCATTGTTTCCAAGTTTCTTTGTAACTCCTTAAGTCTGGCGTTCCTGCCAGAACTGCTTGCAGATGCTGACATTCCCAGATACTTGCTGGCTTTAATTCTGCACTAGCTGTCAAAAATCTTGCCAGCTAATGAAAGTGTTGCCATTTCAGTTTTCTAATTCTTGCCTGTGCTTCAAGCAGGGAAGATATCATCAGACTACCAATTATGGCTGTTGTAGTTCAGTGGAAATTATGCAGCAAGCATAGATGCACTGCTGCAAATTGTGGAGCTAAAGTCTGCAGAACAAGTATTTTTCATCTCACCAGTGGGAGCCCAAGAGGATGTATATCTTAGGCACTGAGCCTGAGGATCTGAATCCAGTTGGCTGCACTAATCCTATCTAAAATTTTGTTAGAGTCAAAGTGTTCTAAAACTCACAGGCAGCTTGAAGTTTGCATTGTAGAGCCCAAGCTGAAGCTGCTGGAAGTCATTTCAGCATTGGATGTCATGACTGGTTCATGAAATGTCTGAGGGAGGGGTATAGGACTTACCAACCATACCTATTTCATTTCCTTGGGATAATGCTAACCTAGGAAAACAAGACCGTTCCTTTATTAAAACTTTGGCTAGTGGCTGGTAGGAGGTAAAAGGCATTTCTGTCATATCTCCAGAGCACTGAAGAGGGTTCATCATAATACTGACGTGCAAAAGAAGTTACTCCTTCTTAGACTGTGATGTCAGTGCTTTACTTACACTCAGCTCAAATACTAAGAACTGATTATATAATATTTTATTCACCCCAGATTTGAGGGATTTCTGGGGCTTTTTACTCATTAGGTTTTGGCCCACAATCAATACCACTTCTCTCTTTCAACAGATATTCACAAAAATGTGATCAACCCATCTGAAGAGAACCTGGTGAAAGAGGAAGTCTTGCACAACAAGCACAGAGAACTCAAAGACAAGCTAAGAAGCATCAATCAGGGATTTGAGCGCTTGCGTAAAGTCAGTCACCAGGGATATGATGCAACCAGTGGTACGATACAGCAGTGGTTTTTTTTTTCATGTTTGTTTGGTATGATCGATTTTATTTAAAAAAAAAAAAAAGCTGTGAGAAAGTAATAAGATGTAATCACAGTATCACAGTACATGGTGTTGCCACAGAGGGCTGACAAGGTATAGCCAGGCTCTTCTGTTTAGTAGTCAACACTAAGAGCCTCGTGCAAGGAGAGGGACAGCCTCTAAAGAGAATAGTTCTGTCTTCCATGGCCACCTTCTGCAGCAGGAGGGTAGATAAGTGAGACAACATGCAGGGCAAACAACAGCATTATTCAGTTCTTAGGGTTTTTTTGCTTTTGGAAGATATTTGGTACAATACTATAGTTTTATGTTAAGTACTTGGACTTCTCTCCCTTTTCATCTGAGTAGACCTATTGGTAATGCATTGTTTAGGCTATCTGCATGCTCATCTTGCATGAAAGCGTTATGTCCAGATTTTCACTTGGTATGTGTTTGTGTAGAATTTGAAGAACCAAGAGTGATTGATTTGTGGGACATGGCAAAATCGGCCAATTTCACTGAGAAGGAACTTGAATCTTTTCGGGTAAGTGGAATTCCAGTACGATCTCTGATGGAAAGGTATTTTCCCGCATAAAGAAATAGTCTGTGTTACTCTTGTGGCAGCCAATTCTGTGTTGCTCTTCACCAGAAAAAAAAGGCAATGTTCAATCTTCATGTTTCAAATATAAGTAGTTCCACACGTTTATATATGTATGTCTCCATTATAATAGGCAAAACGAAAGCCCTGTCCTACTTCTTTAAAGTTAGATGCAGCCCAATTTGCTTGTGAATCAAACATGTTTTAATTACACTAATTTCTGTGGCCCTGCTTTTAATAGCGTCAGAGGAAAACCTGCTGAAGCCAGCAACAAGGCTTCATTTAACCTCAGTGGCAAGTTTTTGTTAGAACTGCACAGTTGCATGAGAGAGAGGTTTTGCCTTCATATCTGCCCTAGCAAAAAAAAAAACCTCATTTCTATCAGCAAGAAAACATCTGTGCATATCAATTCGACTATTTTAGCAGAAATTGTCTTTCATGCAAACCCTGTCTTATTTTATTTCATTCTTACTTTTGTTACGTATGTCCCAACATTAGGATCTTCCCATTTAAAAAGTCCATGAAAGTAGAATTAGAGAAATCATGTACGGATTCCATTCTGTCCTCTGAGAGCAACTGTAGTTGCATCTTCTTCTGACTTGCCACAATCAACCTTAAGAGGTTTCATAAAGAAATAAGCAAGTGCTGCTCTGCTGAAATGTTTCATCAGAGCTGGAAAACTCCTACTTGAGATACTCAGTGGAGACTGGATTGTAAAAGAGACTGGAATGTTCTACAGCAAAAGGAAATTATTATCAGAAATGTTAAAAATCCTCTGCTGTATAAACTGAAGATTTATAACTGAAGAGACCAAAATTAAGTGGACTGGTCAAACAATGGGATTTCGCTCCCAAGTTTAGGTTTTTCTCAGTGTAATGTGTAGAACTGACAAACTAAGAGGTCATTTTGTTTATTAATTGATTCAGCCTGTTTCAGGTTCATCGCAGGAGACTGCAAAGCCAAAGCATGTTAAAGGCTGAGCAGAAAACATCAAATCCAGGACCGTATTTTGGAAATAGGCTTCTCTTAAGAATTTTCACCCTTTCTCCCTAATCCACTATTCTTATGTACGAACTTCTATTTGGTACTCACTGCTATCATCTCCTATCACCTTAGAGCTGTCAGCAGTCTCCTCTTGAGTTTGTTTTTGGCATCTGCCTTCAGAGTTGGGTGTCTGGATGGTGATAATGTATTGTCCAGACATTCTTAAGAAGCAGGAAACTGAAAAAACTTTCAGTGTCTGATTTACTGAAATAGCATTTAGGGATCTCTTGCAAGTAAAGAGAGATGGAGAGAGGAAGCCTTGGGAAGAAAATACTGTGAAGCTGTTTGTATTTGTTGTCTTAGGAGGAGCTGAAACACTTTGAAGCAAAAATCGAAAAGCATCATCACTATCAGAAGCAATTAGAGATTTCACACGAGAAACTGAAGCACATAGAGGGAACTGGAGATAAGGAACATCTGAACAGAAACAGAGAGAAATATGCCATGCTGGAAGAAAAGACAAAAGAGCTCGGGTATAAGGTCTGTATAAATCCAGTGTACATACATATTGAAAGTTTAACTCAGTAGTGGAGGGAATGTCAATTATCCAATGCTGATTTTTCATGCTTGTAAACATTTTCGAGAAGGGGAGGTTGAGGCACACCTATGCTAAGTGTGATTGGTTTTTATAGACCTGATTCTAAAATGCCTGAAAATTTCCTAGTCTCTGCTCTTCCTAATAATTGTGTGTGCTAACAGCAAACTCTGAATATAGGGTACCAATTTCTTTATTCTTCTAGCACTATTCATTGTCTTACTGAAATTTATGTTTCATTTTTCTGCGTTTAGGTAAAAAAGCACTTGCAAGACTTATCCAGCAGAATCTCTCAGGGGCTTCAGCACAATGAATTATAGACATCTGCTCTCTTTCATGGGATCAATCAATGAACATAAAACAAGTAATGGAGGGGTTTTTTTTGAACAGGATTAACCAAGCAGTCCTTCTGAAATACTAAGGATTGAAGAGAGTTGTCCTGTAAGAAAACTTTTTTTTGGTCCACATAGTTTTGTATTTGCACTATGAAATTAAATGATTATGTTATAAATCTGAATCAAGTACCAGCTTTTGAAATAAGTAGTCGTGTCAAAAGGAAACGTGAACTCTCAGAAGATTCCTGCTAGTAAAAAAAATACTTAGTTGAGGTGTTCTGATCAATGAAAGCAAACGCTGAAGTTCAGGGTGTTAAAACAGAGTTCAGAGAAGTCTTTATTTCAATGTTTGGCTTACTGCATTTTCTACTGAAGGTAACTAGAATATTTCTACTGACTGAGCAATGTCTCAGAGCTGCACTGTGTATGAATCTTTCATATGAGGGGGAGGAGGAATGAGGAGGGAACAAGTGTTGAGGTCAATTCACACAACTTACAGACTAACATATCTGAAGTTACTGAATGTATGTGTACAATTGTGTCATTCATAGTTGCTTGGTTTTGTTACACTTAGTCATTAAAAATCAAAACAAGATACCAGTGGGGTATTTTTTTTTTCTTCCATCTTGTTCAATGAGAAGTAACCAGATGGTTTTATTTGAGCATATATGCTTGCTTCTTGGAACTGAAGTTAACTCTCACATTTGTTTTAAGACAGGATGGGTAGTTTTGCACAAGAATGCATTTCTGTATTCTGAATAGACAGAAGACTTTCTAAAGCAGCTTGTTTCTGAGTACATACTCCAGTAAAACCTGAAGTATAAGTTACTATCTCTTTCCCTTTCATGACAAGATCTTCCTCTTGCACATCAGAACTTGGGCAAACATTAGCCACCTGGGTTGAAAATTACTATAATAATAATGCTGACCCTTTATTTCTAGGGAATTTTTCTTGCGAAGCTGCCAGGAACAAGGCTAAGGCAAAGGTCCCTTGTAGGTAAATCATTACAGCTCCTTGGCTGAGAAGCTCTGTCAATCACACAGGGCTGTAGCACACCACGTGAGGAACTGTCTTCAAGCCTGGCTTGCCGTACGTATTCTGTGAGAAACAGTGAGGAGAGATGGTCAGAGTCAGGCACTGTGTGTATTGTTTATCCAGGTCCTGGGTGCGAGATGGATTGAAAGTAGTGTGATTCTGCACGTAAAGGCTATTTCATAACGCGCAAACGATTTGAACCAGAACAGCTGTAGCACTCCTGTGAGATTCTGAATGTCTTCCACTGCAGCAGTAAGCAATTTTTTACTGATTTTGTTTCAATGTAAGCTGTTATTTATGTATTTCAGAGAATCATCATCCAGTAGAAACACAGGCTACTATTAACAGTAAGTCTATAACAGTTCTTAAAAGTAATACAGTGTAGATGCCTACAGGGAATTGATTCAGAGAATACCAGTAACTTTCAGCCTCTGAAAGCACCATTTGCAGTTGTAGTGACCTTGCCAGTGATTACGGTGCAGTTCTCGAGCTAATAGAATTTAACTACAGAATTACTACTGTAAAGAGAGGCAACCTGAAATTTCCAGTACATGTCCATCATCTTAGAGATGGTTCAGGTCATGTCCTTTATGGTGCATGTCTCCTTTGGTTGGTAAGCAAAAAAAAGTAAAGCCAAAAATAGCTGAAACCTAATTGTGCTAGAGAAAGAGAGAACTGTTTTTTTTTCCCTGGATGCTGCTGCTTAACCATTCTTTCCCCAGACTCTTACAGTAAAGGCTGTTCAGCTTTCTTAAACACAGCAGTAGCTACATTGCCTTACAGGTGTAATCTGTCATCATTGCGAATTTTTCAAGGCAAATGTAGTATAGAAATGCTATACAACCTCTACTGTACCCTTTAGCTTTCCCTTTGTAGAATGAGAAGTCCATGTACCACAGGTCAGTTTGGTGTTCACTGGCTGTGGCCTTGGTTTATAAATTGCACGTGGAGAAGCCTGCATCTGAGGAGTCTGAACACGTGCAACATGCATCTGCAGAGCAAAGGAAATCAGCATGAAAATCTGAGAAGATCCTGCATTCAGCATTAACACCTGAGAAGTTCCTACCTTGAGAGTTAACACATGCTCATGTTTGAATCAAATTATAGAATGCTATTGGGGTTGTACATGAGTGGAAAAGCTTTTCCTGAAATGGGTTCAGATACTCCTCCTGGTGGAAACCTGTCACACAAAGGGGAAAGCAATGTGTGTGTGTCAGCCCGTAGTAAAGGAGGGCACGGTAGCCTCATGCTGTGCACAAGAGGGTATAGCACAAAGCTGAGTTTCATCCTTTGTGTGTACCTGGGTAAGAATATGCTTTGTGAAGAGCTGCTGAAGAATTTCAGAGTAGTAGAAGGTGCTGGATTCACAGACAGCATCCAGGGTCAGAGCAGCAGTAGTAACGGCTGGCTCCCAGCACACGGGTGCTTTAGCACCGGTCTCAGCACTCCCTGTAAGCAGAGCTGAGGGCTGCACCAGGTCTTTACCCACCACATCACAGCAGTAATCAGGCTCAGAGGCCCAGTAAGCTCCAGCAGAGAGAATGGTTGGCATCTGCATCAGAGTACAGGAGACTGACAAAAAATATTTACATGTTGTAGTCGGTAAAAATTAGGAACAAATCACAGATCATTCGTGGCAAAGATTGGAGACAGTGCAGTCACCTCACTTCAGTTGTTGAACACAGCTGTTAATGAGTAGCTGGGCACAAAGGTTGTCCATACAAACTGAGAGGAAAAATATTAAGCAGCACTGTTTGCTGCTCCTGAATCGAGCTTCCTCCTGGAATACTCTAACAGAGTTAGACTTTGCAATGGCACAGAGAGAACATCGGAATGGTTTCCATTCCTGTCAAAGTTCTTCGCTGGGTTTTTTTTGGGATTTGGAAACAGTGCCCAGGCTAATGACCTATAAAGTCTGGTTACACTGGTTTCCAAAGTCTGTGCCTTCCATTCATCAATGTGTGTACAATTCAGTTATTTTTTGCAGTTTTAAGCCAAAGATAATTCATATGGCCAAAATAGTGAGAGTGGGTTGGCTCTGAAATGTTAAAGACTTTTAAAAATAGCTTGAATCCCCACTCCTCTTTCTGTAAAAAGCAAGAAAAATTCAAAGCCAAGAAAAAACATAAGTGAAATAAATACTTCAATCTCAGTTCTTACCTACTTCACGTATATAGTCCTTTGCCTAGTCCAGCTGAATTACAGAATTCACAGGTGAGACTGCATGGAAAAGATAACTGAATAGGAAAGCTCTAAGCTTTTCCAAAGTAGCTGAACCTTCTCTTCCTTAATGGGTATTTTATCTGATCTTCTGTAATTATTCAAATTACAGTTTTTCAAACCACTCTGAGAAAAAAAATTGAAATACAAAAGTGGGAGCAGAAGAGGGAGGACAAGAACTGTACAAAGCACAAAACGTTCCGATCTTTTCTTTTCCTAATAAATACAGTCTGCCAAGCTCTTCCCTGAAAAAGAACCTCAAATTAAATAAATGTGTCAGTGAATTTACAGGACAGGTTTGATTTATTAAACGGGTTGGGAGGTAGGAAATGAGAGGGAAATAAAAGGCATCACATACAAGAAAAATCACCAAGTTTTTGTTAAACAGTGTCCTGCGTGCTGGTAGAGGAGCTCAGATCGCATCCTTCTACCCTAGCATGTAAGGAACAAACACTACAGCAAATGCATTGCTGTAGTGATGTTCCCCCTCCCCTCCCTGGGGATTTTGATGCCTAATAGATCAGGAAATAGCAAGAGTACCTAAATTCACCATGTAGAGACCACTTATATTTTTTTGTAAGCTGGATCTGAGGTGCCATCACTTCCCAGTCCCCCCTCCTAGCAGTGACCCAGTTCCTGCAGGTACGTACTTTGGTGCTGAGGAGCTACTCCAAGGTAGGACACACAGCTCCAGTCAGTGAGACATGAGCACTTCAGCACTCCTGCTGCTTGCTGCATCTCCTTAGGACTCCTCCTGCCAGGGTAATGGGGCATTTACACAGAAGGAAGCAGACACAGGAGAAACCAGCTCTATTCCCTGGGTGTAGCTACCTCAACAGCTGACCCAGGCTGAGCACTTAGAATGGCTTCAAGCCCTGAACATGGTGCAGAAGGCAGCTCCCAGCTCAAGAACACAGAACGCACCTATGTGTGTGTTCAGTGTTTAGATCCCAGCACGCAGGACATGCAGCTCTGCCTGAGCAGGCGTTGCATCCTGCAGGGCCTCTGCTAGCTCCCTTTAGGGTCTAACTCATCACAATTGCAGTACAGTTAGGCTCTATGGAAGAGTGTAGGTCCCCAGCCAGGCCTCAGTGTGCCACAGTGCCCAGAACCCAGAGCATCCCAGTGGGAGCAGAGGAGCTGTCAGGTAGCCCAGGTGCAGTGCTCAGCTCAGGACTAAGCCAGACAGAGATAATGCACCGTTCTCACACTTGGTTTGTAGCATATTTATCACCCACAGACCTCTGTCATCATTTGCTATTGCTTCAGAGATGTATTCAGGTAGGGTTTTGCTTTTGCTTTTGTTAAAGGCGCTCTTTCGCATACAAAAATCTACCAGTGGCACACAGGGCAATTTTGAAATCATTTTAAAATATTCTATTCTAATTAAATGCTATGGAAAGAAAAGTTGTAAGTAAAAAATATCATGAAATAAGTCAGCAAATGGATAGTTGCTTTCAAACTAGACCTAGCCTTGTAACGCAGCGCAGGGAGCTATGGAAGACAAAGACTGCACTTCCCATATACACAATGTGTTACCTAACAAACAGCCTTTAAGGACCAGAATCACCATTCCCAAATACAACACACAGCTAACAGGTATTTCAGGCCGTTCACACAACACCTGTAGGGAAGCAGGTTGTTAATCTACAGAAAAAAGACTGTATGGATTTTATTATTTTTACTAGTAGCAACAGCGATAAAATAGAAGCGCTTATGAAATCTGTCGAGTCCAAATAAATTCATAAACCTTCATCCAAAGTAAATACTTCAAGTTGAGCCATGTTCATACAGCAATGACTGTAACCCAAATGCTATCAATACTCCTTAATGTGCTCATGTATCCAAATCCTTACATGTATTATCCCACCACTCAACAAGAGTGCTCTCCTAAATCAAAAGGAAACCAAAATACAGATATTAATGCTTAAAGCAGGAACATAAAAATGATGGGTACATTAATACAGCATGTAGCTATTTTGTTCCTTCACTGATGTATTAACTTATCAGAAAGCTGCACACAGCTGTTTTAATAATAACACTTTTTGCCAGTCTCAAAAGTTGCCTGTCAAGAATTGATCTACCATAATTTAAACCTGGTGGTTTTCAAAGGGCAAAGTGAGTGCTAAATTTCTTTGAAATAAGCCTCTTACTAAAATAAATATATAATGTTCTGCAGTTGTAATTTTCCAGGCCACTTACTTTAAAGAGAGAAGGGAACCACATTATTTTAAGAAACATGCTGAGAACTGGAAACCTGCATATGAAACCCAATAATTTGCAATGTTTGGCATCAGATCCAGACGTTTAACCTCAAATTCCAATCTCAGTTTCTGATTGAACATATCTGATCCAGAACCATTAGTTGTCTTTCAACTGGGAAAGTGTTCGTTCTCCAGCCTCAATTCAGATCTACGTTCCAGGACTCCCATACACAATACTGAATATGCACAAGGACATCAGACCCATTAAACAGTCACAGTGTAAGCAGTTTTCATCCATCCCAGCTCACTGGGCCATTGGTGATGTATTTTGTTCCATTCTGAAGCTCAAGAAAGCAAAAGGGGAGTGAAGTGAACGATGTGCAAAACCAGACATCTCCAAAAAGAGGAGACTTCCATGGCAAGAGTTTGAGAATCAAGAGGTACTGCTGATTTCAGCTCAACAGTAGGCTGCTGCGAGTGGGAAATATAGAAAGTTTCTCCTGATTTTTGTTAGGTATTTTTCAGATTATAGTTGGTTCCTAGTCTGTCCCACACTAATGCAGATTCTCACACAAATAACACATTCCAACAATCTGAGCAGCCTGGAAGACTGAAGTTACCCTTTTCCAAGCCCTTCTTCAAACAGCTGATAGCCATGATCTATACAGGATGTATAGACAATGTTTGCTTTAGTCTCAGTTTGCTGGTGTAGCTAAACCCTTGCCACTGATCAACTGATTCTATTCTTGTGCAAACTGACCCTCATTCCCCTGCAGAGAAATGGGTTTTGCAGAACTGCAAAGCAAAGTCCTCATTCGTGAGTTTCCAAAGATGTGCTGAGGGCTTGTTTTCCTTCTCATTTTATTGCCGTCTGCATAAATAGCTATGCAGCAATTTTTGGAATAGTAAAAAAAAAAAAAAAAAAAAAAAAAAAAAAAAAAGCAAGTAGGGCAGACAGAAGTTCAAATCAAAGTATATATCCAGGATTACAGAAGAAATAGGAGTGACATTTATATCCACATGAACATAACGGGATTAGAAATCAGTTCTTTTTAGACCCTTCAAACCAAAAAAAAGAACAGCTCATCCTATTCAGCTCCAAGCACCCACAGCTTTCCAGCAAAGACTGCAAACAGGGGTAGCTCAGCGCTTTTCACACTGACACCTTTGCTGCTTGGCCACCAAGTTTATTTTTTCCCACTTGCTTCCAGCTCTTCTTGTGCTGTTCAGGACAAGCATCTCATCAATACAGGTCCTGTCAGTCCAAACTGAAGATGTGGCCACCTGCACACCATAACTTTCATCTTGACAGTTCTGAAGCCAGGTAAAAGGACTAAACGTTAAATTTTGTCAGTGTGAAGGAGGGCTTGGCCAGAAATAAACATCCTAGAAAGCATATCTTGTGGCAGCAAATTTCAAATTTCCCACCTGGGACCTCAAGTCTAGTTATTGCAGGAGATGCATTCTCAGCTACCACTGATGGCCTCCAGAATCATGCATCAATTCAAAAAGCACAGGGACAAGTAAAACTTCATCTCAGACCAGTTTCTGGGCCTGTTCTGTCTCTAGCAAATCTCCCAGCTATTGTAAGCAGCAATGAGGCAGCTGAAGGCAGCGTTAGGTGCACCTTAGTGCCAGGTCAGGTTGCTGTTTCTGAGCAGGGCCCAGCACCCACCATCACCCACCCAACAGACAGACCAAGCTTTCATGCACTTCTCACCAAGGATTAAAACCAGATGCTGAGGGGAATTCATCCCAAGGACCAAACCAGTACAAACTTGGACCATTCACATGGCTGATACTGCGTGGGCAGCGTGACTCCAGCATTCAACCGTCCCTCAGTTTCCACCCCATTGCTGGTCGAGAGGGTGCAGCAGATCTCCTGGATCTCCTGTTTGAGGACACAGCAGCAACTTCAGCCTGTTCCAAGAAACTTTGCACCCTTGCTACGAGCACAAGAAGCAGACTCCAGCACAGGTCCAAACACTGTGTTACAGACTGGAATCCCCTTCAGCTGCTGCCTCTGCCTGTCGATACAGTCACCTGCTAAGAACAGTTCCAGCTCTCTGCTGACACCTACCTCCTTCTCTGTCAAACTCCCAATATGATTTTTTCCTGTGCTTATGGATTTGTGGCCAGTGCTGCTAAATAGTGGTTGTAAGAGGACCGAGTGTGCACAGCAGCCAGGGGCTCTCCACAGGGTACAGCCTTCAGCTGTAACAGAGACAGACATCGATGTGGGATGAATCTGAGCAACTCCTTACATGATAAAACTGTGGTATCCAAAGACCAGATTCCCTTCTGAGCACACACTCTGCTCTATTTTCTGTATGTTGAGCTCCCCATGAATTGCCAGCTCAGCCCACAGATGAGTAAAATTTAACTTATACAATAGCAGGTACTAGGGTTTTTTTTATTTTTTTTTTTAAGGGTTTCACAACAGCTTAATGTAATGTAGAGACAAATTACTGTCATGCTAAATCTGCTTTCTGATCCCACCCCCCACTGCACATTCCTCAATAAATTGACACGTTATTTCAGTAAAATGGTGATGTTACATACGCCTCTGCGTACACAGTGAGATAATAAATTCGAATTATTTCTAAATGCTCTGATGCAGACAAATGTTTAGAAGCAAGTAAGTCTTAAAGTTAACTTTTCCTCACCCTGAAGTACTTACCAAACTCAAAGTTGAGGCGGCAGCTGCACTTTCCCAAACCTGCCCACTGCCTTATAAAACCATTTATTGCATTATAAGGCAGGATGTGAATGTTACCCGCAACAAACTGGGAGAGGTACTTGCTGAAGTGTGCGTGTTCCAGCACCATTGCAAAAACAATGCACTCACTCATAATTCAGATTTGAGTATAGTTTTCCAAGCTACGATAATGAAAACTGTTTAACTCTAATGGCAGGGAGGAAAATGAGGAATTTTTCCAAGCTATTTGCTAAAAACGACTCTTGGGGCAGATTTTCACACACATTTAGATACCTAAAGGCACCTATGGCACTTTCACCAATGAGGTGCTGCAGTGCTATCAAAACCCAGACAGCTATTGGCACTGTTCAGCAAGTGCATGCCTCCAAACACTGGCCCTCCGTCCTGCAGCACATTTTGACTTGGAGAAATTCCATCACCCAAATATAAAAATGTTCTCATAACATAGCAGCTTACAAGCAGTGCCATAAAAACCCACCGGAGCAGTAGTTACACTTGGCAGCAGCCTATGGAGAGAGGCACTAGGAGCAAAGAGGCACGCACACTCTGCACACAGATGTGCAAAACAGATGCATGGTAGAGAGAGCCCAACGATGGCATAGGCTGCTTCAGACCTGGCTGTTCTGCCCCAGCACTTAACTTGCTGACAGCCTGTTTGCTCATCCCTGGGAGCATTGTCCCCATACTGGCGTTTCTGGCACGTTGACATGCTTGGAGAACATCTTGCAGCAGTATCACCAGGCCAACACTGTTTGTCTTTCTGGTAGTTAATTCCCATTCTCCAGCAAGGGCAGGGGGAGAGCTCACAAACAGAGGAATGCTGAATTAAAGATGAGCAAGGCCTTTCTTTGTTGCCAGTAGAAGTTATAAGTTGCAGTTAGGACCAAAAGCGTGGGAGATTTTTTTCTCTTTTTTTTTTTTTTTCCCAAAGAGCTCTGAGTCTAGAATCATCCTATAACAATGACAAACTGTATTTTAGATCACTTATGCAAGATGTATGAGTAAACCCTTAGCTACTTGTACATTAACTGCATTACTGGAGCCGACCCATGGAAGCTCCATGGCAAGCACAAGCCTACTCACAGGATTGCAGCTTGACTTCCATTTTCCCCTGTTGGCCACTGGAGATGGAAGGCATGTTATTTATTTAGGAAAAAAAGTTTTGCAGTTCTGTGAGCTCCTGTTGTTTAAATGAGAAAATTGTAGTTTCTTCAACAGAAATGTCAAGCCTCTAACTTCACAGGGAGGCCTGCAAGGTACTATAAAGAAGCAAGAAACTGGTCTTTAACAGAGACAACAGTAAGGCTTTGACTTGCTGCTTCACCCTGCTGAACATTTTGCAACAGAATTCAGTGCACAAGAATACAAACTGAATTTAAAACAAGTGAAAGTCATCTTTTCTGTTTGACTTATTCAAGCTGTGTACAAAAAGTGAAATAGATGTCTGAGAAGCAAATTACTTCATATGTGGAGAGCCTTACAGGATAATTATGTTAACATTAACAAGGACTATAAATATAAATCTATATCCAGCCATCGAGCTAATCCTAGCTGGAGTTACTATGGCGTACACAAATATATGCACACAGAGAACCACGTGCAGATTCACGCCCCCTGGTGAACCTGGAAAAACATTTTTAACGTTGTGACCCCTCCTGTAAGGCCAGCAGCAGTCTGATGACCTTTACCATTGTGTGAAGTCTCTATCCATGGTGGAAAGACCCAGTGCAAGCAGTTTAGAGCAATGTACAGAAAGGCAGTCCTTGCAGAGAACCTGGGTGATATATTTTCCTGGTAAATTCATTTTTTTACAGCAGATATATTGCAGCTTCATTATATATTACGATGCTACAACAGTTACAAGCGTGGTCCTGTATGTGGATCACTAAAAGCTCAGCTCCACGCAGGTGGCAGATCAAGGCCAACAAATGACTCAGAGACTGTGGATGAGGGCATTGCTCCATCCTGTTGTCACGTCTCCTAAAGCTATGATAGGTAGATAGCAACTCACTGCATCATGAAAAGAGTTTGGCACTGGCACAGAGGCCATCCTCTGTGGAAATCCACTACTTGCATCTGAACACTGGCCTTTTGAGCACCCAACTTTTTATTTCAATATCTGAAAACAGCTCTGAAACAGTGACCAAGCAAAGATCGAAACTGGAAAATACTGCGAAACTAGAAACTGGAAAACACTGCTGCAGCAGGCTAGCAGCACTCATTTTAAATATGAAATATGAATAGGCACATCATGAGAGTTTTATCCCTGCAAGCCCTCCAGTGGAGAACTCAGAACAGCATTGGTTCATCCTGGTGAGCACTGGGCTCCAGATAACCTGGTCCCAAGGACCTTCAAGTCCAGGCTACTCCATTTGTACAGAATATCTGATCACCACTGCACTTTTGTCAAGAAAAGTCTATTAAACTGGGAGTCTCATAAGAAATATTTATTTTTCCCTTCAGAAATAAGCTAGGCTGATAAATAGGAAAGTACATCTTAATACAGGAAAGATGACAATAGCAATTATCAACTCTCAAATGCATTATTTTTTATTTGAGAGATTACTGATGTTTTACATTACTATTGAGGCTACAATCAAATAAACTTATAGGCCAAATTGTGCCTCAAAAACAAACATCCACCTCTCCTTCCAGGTCACTTAGTGAACCCTCCGTGGCACAGAATTTACACTCACCCGTATGAATTATGATGCATATCTAAAGAACAGATTTGGGCTGTGATATTGCATCTTAAGAAGGCACAGTCAAAACATCATAATACCCAAGATATCACTCTTGATAACCTCTGGAATCCAAAGCTGATATATCATTACAGGCCAAAATTTTGTTTTCCTTGTAAGTACACTGCTTTTTTAGTGTAGGGTCAATGCCATTTTCATATTCACGTTTTATTTAAATAACATTTTGCCTCACGACAAATACACAGAAAGCAAGAATTACATACACAATGCAACACAAGAAACTAAATCACGTTCTGTATCATACAATCTCACTGTACGAAAGCAAAACGGCAGAGACTTGTGGATAAACCTGTACTACAGCAGAACATCCTGCTTTGCTTCTGCAGCATCTTGGAAGATATTATGCTCTTGCCCAGAACTGGTTTTATGCTACTTAGGTATGGCAGAGAATTGAAAAAATGTTAGTGTCAATGTGGATGATCCAATTTTGATGCCAGTACATCAGGCATAGTTTTGGAGATATAGATAAATGACTCACATTTCGAAAGTGACTGTTTCTTTTGAATAACTTGATTTTAAGCTATTCTGTATGAGAAACCTGAGATCTGATTTTGTAAGCTATATGCATGCTCAAATCCAGGAAGCTTAGTAA
Organism: Penelope pileata; assembly: GCA_013396635.1. Classification (NCBI taxonomy): domain Eukaryota; kingdom Metazoa; phylum Chordata; class Aves; order Galliformes; family Cracidae; genus Penelope; species Penelope pileata. The sequence continues at coordinate 5,342,923 of WBMW01000802.1, forward strand.
GAATTACAGGTACTCAGCAACAAGGAAATCAAAGCCCATGGTGAAAAACAGGGTTTTTTTTTTTAAGAACAGAAGCACCCAAAGCATCCCTTCAAATTACTTAGGTTTTTAGGCATAATTAATCATTTGTGTGTGTGCACTTTTGTCTGTATGCACCCCTAAGACCACAACTTTCAAAACTAAGCAATTTTAGTCAAAGCTTGGTGAGGTATAAAACTGAATTATTCGTATATGTAGTGAAGCATGTCCATAAATGAGCATATAAATTGAACAAAACCATACCTGCAAAAAATCAGGCATTGAGTTTTCTTGGTTTTGTGAGATTTCATTAATATATTAATAAATGTTTTAAATGATTTATACACTCTGATATATACATATATTTTATCTGTAATATGTGCTTACACACAAACATACATATGCACGCATGCAAACATATGTGTACACACACCACACACACTCACATCCCCTTATCCGCACACATTCAAATTTTTTATCTTTAAAGAAAATGCCACCATTTAGTAAGCACTGGAATTGGTTCCAGGTTCTTACATGACTTTAGACTTACAGAAAAAGGTAACTTACATCCATTGTATATGAAAAAAAAAAAAAAACCTGGACTTTAAAACCAAAATTTAAAAAAAAGGAAGAAAGAACAAACATACACACACACACACACACACACACACACACACACCCCTCGTGCTACCAGCTTTCCAATTAGGAAACAACATATTGGAATGAATCTGGTACAAATGCAATATGCAACGGCAGCTTTGTATTTTTAACAATAAATGTGAATCTTTTGGAATTAAAATTAGTACCAATTCATGGTGAGCAAAAGTTCTTTCCTAGACAGGTCACTGCTGAGCCCCTTTCTTCTTCTGCTCCAGCTCCTGCAAGCGCTCCTCCCGGCACTGCGCGTGCTGTGTTCCCACTTTGTGGGCTGTCTCGGTGGCTGCAATGTCGATCTGTGCATACCGGGATGATCCACTCCCTGAAACACCAAACAAAATCACGTAGCAGTCCATACTCCTCATACGTTCTGGGGTAAAACCGACCCAGAGTTATGTTATTGGTGGACTTCTTCCATAGATTTCGTAGTTCATCTAGGGCCAGTATTAAAGCAAGCTCTGTAAAGGGAGTAAGATTATAACTACAACTAAAAACCTCAAAAGCTTTGTTATCTATATATTTTAGGTATCTGATTTTCTTCAAATAAGCACCTGAATCGCTTGTATTTCTGCTCCAGGTTTCAATTTCCACCCTTGCTCCTCTCAGTAAGAGACAAAAGTGAACAGAATGACAACTTAGCCCAATAATTGGCAATAAGGTAGATAAAAGCTGCTCAGTCTGTTCAGGAGCAGAGCAGTTCTGTACAGGTGCAGACGTGCAACTCTGGAAGCTGGGAAAACTTAAATAAGAGAAAAACAAATATAATAATTAGAGGCACCTTTGAAGTTACAAAAGTTGAACATGGGGTTTGTGTTTTTGGTGATTGACAAATAGCAAAATTTATGTCAGTTGATAGAAATAAGGCTCTTCATTCTTAATGCCTTGGTTCACTGGCTTTAAAATGAAGATAAAACATGACTGCCATATCTCAACTGGGTCTTACACAGAGACCTACATAAAGATCTGGGAGAAGCTTAGAATTACCTACTTAAGCCATACAGCACTCAATTGAAAAAAAAAAAATTGCTAGCATTTCAAATGTCTAAACCTTTAAAACCTTTAAAATGTCACTAGCTGAAAACTACACATGGAAGATCTATCAATACCAAGTGTGAGAAATTGAATGTCAAATCCTGATTAGGAGTTTTCTGTAAGGAGGAATGCACCTGTAAGAGGCGTATATGGTAGCTATAATGCACGTTTATATGCTAATTCTCCAAGTTAAGCATTGCAGGAAAAATACCCATATTCAGAAAAATAATTGGGGCAGGTGGGGTGGGGGTATGTAATCAAATGCTTCTGCTTTTCTACAGCTCTTTCACATGTCCTCGTGGAAAGCAGACAGAAAACACCATGTTCTATTCTTACACATCTGCTACATGGCTCCAGAGGCAGTATCTTCTTTAGTATCTTTACAGGGAAGCCCTGTACACCTACACTGATAACCCTTTTGCTGAAGCCAAGCAAAAAAAATTAAGCAAGCATAGTCCTAATATGTGCAACGAGAATCTTGAGAACACAAAGCAAGTTACTGTCTGTCAAACTCCACAGAAACAGAAATGTTCACTTTAGAAGTGCATATACAATGCACCTGTCAGAGGGATGCAACATCTTATAGAACTTTGCTAGTTACAAATGTTTTCTAAAAGAATTGGCACTTACAAGAATTACCTTACAAATGTACCTGGGTACAACTCCTCTGTTAGCCAGAGTCTATGGGTAGATGAAAAATTAAGATTTCCCATACCATATACAATCTGTAATACTGTACCCATTGCTGTTCAAAATAGTATTGTAGACTTCCTTACCTCTTATACTTGTGCTAGGCTCTTGAAGTTCCAGTTCCATGTAATGAAGTTGTTTTTTGGAAGTAGGACTGACAGGAATATTGACATAGGTGGCTGTCTCGCTGTGGGGTCGATCTGATGTAGGGATATCAGCTGAATAACCAACTGCCCCTTCTAAAATAAGGAACGTATTATTATAGACACTATTTGTAATGACCAGTGATCCATTTCATAAAACACACTGCTCTGTCAAATGTTCTGAAAGCAAACATATAGCAATAAAACTCAGCTCACCAAATGAGGATGCCTACCTGTGCAACCTGCTATAGGGAACCTGCTCTGGCAGGGGGGTTGGACTCGATGATCTCTTGAGGTCCCTTCCAACCCCTGCAATTCTGTGATTCTGTGATTCTGTAAATGGTACATTCTTCAATCCCAAATGGGACATGAGAAGACCAATGCTTCTACAGAAAATGTCCTCAGAGACTGACCGAGTCAGAGTCTCTGCAGAAGACCACAGACCACTGCCGGTGATCTCAGTGTGTTGTGACAGAAAGCAAATGCTATACAGAAGTTCTCAGACACAATGTATGCAGCACTACTTCAGAAGTGTTTCAGCTCCAACTCAGATTAAGAGGAGGAGGCTCACCTCCCTTGACCTACTGGCAATGCTTGACCTAGCGCAAGCTAGGGGGCCTCGAGTTGCACCAGGGGAGGTTCAGGTTAGAAATTTTAGGAAAAACTTCTCCGAGTGAGTGGTCAGGCACTGGAATAGGCTTCCCAGGGAGGTGGTTGAGTCACCATCCCTGGCGGTGTTCAAGGCACATCTGGATAGGGAACTGAGGGACATGGTTTAGTGGGTAATCTTGGTGATAGGTAGATGATTGGACTGGATGATCTTGGAGGTCTTTCCCAACTTCGATGATTCTATGATACCATTAGCTTTCATTGTGGCAAGAGCACACTGCTATTTCATGTTCAGTGTGCTGTCCACCAAGACCACAGCTTCTGCCGAGCTGCTTTCCAAGCTTGGTGGCCCCAGCATGTTCTGGTACTCGTGGCTGTTCCCAGGTGCAGGAGGTTTCACTGCCCATTGTTGAACTTTAGGAGGTTTCTGTCAGCCCTGAATGCTCCTTTAGATTCTCCAGACCTTGCATGAAGTCTCTGGGCAGCTTGCTTGTACCAAGAGGATTTGTTTGCAACTGGCAGCGTCAGATTAGGTAGGCAATGAAGGAAGACTGGAGCCTAGAATTTGCCAGGAGCTGAGAAGAAGCCCTGAAAGCATCACTGATACTTACACAGTACAATCACATGATAAAGATGCAGACATGTAGTCCTCAGCATCCTAAGAAGTCATGATTTAAGTAATTACTAAGTGAGTTACTGCCACTGACTGCTACTTCAGGAAGTGCCAGGAGGAATGCTCCATAGCCTGCAGACGTCAGCAAGTACATAACATTAAAATGCTTCCGACAAATGAGTTTCCAGAGAAGACAGGCTTTGATCATTGTTCTTGCCCACATACCATCATTTATTTCATTTAAAAAAAAAATTGTCAAATGTATTAAAAAAAAAAAAAAAGCCAGTACTGATCACTTGTTGCTATTGCATTTTAAAGCAATTACGTTTCTAATTTTCTTTCTTCCATATTTGTCTTTGGCAACAGCCTGGGGAAAGAAGGAACAGTTGTTTTGCTGGTTTTGCTTTTTTAAACATTTTGGTCAATGATTAAAGCTAGCTTTTTCCAGAACCAGAACAAGTGCCACAAGGATTGTCGGTCATCACTTAAAGACATATCAAATTGAAGAAGAGGTAATAAGGTGCTTATGTGTGATTTATCAGCTGTTATGAAGGGACTCATAATGACTTTCATTTGGAAAGCCTATCTCAACAGGAAACATAAAATCCAATACCAAATAATGAATCATAAATCACACAGTTTTTGAGTGCTAAGGACTAAAGAGAGATCACCTTAGAACTTGCTGTTAAGTTGGGATAGAGGAACACAGAGGCAAAATGGTATTACTTTCAGGGTCTTCCTCACCCCAGAGTTCTCCCATCAAATTCTTCTTTGTCCTCACGCAAAACTCACACTAAAGTTTTATTTGCGTAAATTTGCGTTTTTCTTTTCATTCCATTCAGACGCTGTTGGGGTGTGAAAGGAAAGGCATTATGTGGTCAAGGCTTTTTAGAGCCCAGAAAGTGATGGCATTTTACATCCAAGGAGCAGCAGCTGTGAATAACCACAAAGGGGAAGTTTCTCTTCTTCTTGGACTGCATTGTGAACAGCAGAGAGATCTCATACAAAGTCAGGTAACACTAAGAGTTGTCAGAGGCTACATTAAGATCCAGGATAATGGATGGATAATGGAAAAACTGTCCATTTTCTGACTTACAGTTATTGTTCCAAAGCAAGTTCTAGGGGAAAAAAGGAAAAACAAAACAAAAACACCACTACCACAGGAGAAATCTCTATCTGCACCGAATATTATTCTCAGAAATAGCTGAATGATTCTCTCTAAAGTATTTCGAAGGATCTTGGCCTGACCATACCAAAAGGGATTTGGCAAAACCATAGCACTGAAAATCTGCACCCCAAATAATGAAATTCATAAGCAAATGACAACCTTATGGACAGACAGCATCATGAGTAGCCATGAAGAAAAAGAATTTTAGAAGTCTTTCTGTACACTATTAAAGTGATTTAGTGGGATTTTAAGTGAGGTGAAGCTAATTAACATGCAAACTAGCAAACTCCTCTATAGAGCTAAATAGCTGAAAGGCTTCAGGAAGGTGAATGTTATACATGATGATTTTCTTGAGAACTAAAAAAAAAAAAAAAATATATTGTTTGGTGTACCTTTGTGCAAGAAAAAAAAGCAAAAAAAAGCAACAAAAAAATAAAAATAAAGCAAGCTCTGGCAAAACTCAGATATTCTTGCTGCAACTTGACTTAAAGGAGAAAAATACAAACCAAGTACAAAGCTGAGCAAATTGGAATGGAAGTGAAGGGAAAGTCTTCCGTTGTTCAGTCTGTGCTGTTTTAACAGCAACTTTGCTGTCTTTGTAAACATAGAAATACTTGGCTTTTCATTTTTTCACATTAGAAACGAAAAACTAGCTTATTTTTGCTTGAAGAAAAAGGTTCCTTTGAATAGCTCAAGATAGTCAAAAGCTCTTACTAAGAAAATAAGGCACACACAGAGTGCCATGGACAAAGAAGGTGCTTTCTGTAGTCCTTTCTAGATGGACAGAAGAAAATGATCCTTAGGAGAAGGGTCAGAGGACTAGGATTTATGATCATTATGGAGGGAGAATTTGGAAGAAAAAAGACCAGAATGTGCAGTTACAATTTGGAGACATTCTGAAAGAAGTGGCAGAATATCATGATTGTTAGAGAAGAAAGGGGTAAAAGGTACAAACAAAGTAGTTAAACCAGCAATTAGAACGATAAAACAGGAAATGAAGTGGTATTGAAGTAGGGGGTGGGGTGAGAGGGGGAAGAAAAAAAGGAAATGAAAGGGAAAGATAGTCATGATTCAGAAGGGGGAAGAAATATATCTTTGAAACTGATGTTTCAGTCTTCCTTTTGGCAAGTATTGGTTGCTCAGAGAAAGAAAACTAACACTATTAACACTGCTATTATATATGTGTGTGTGCATGTATATGAGTGTTTAATAGTCTGAATGTGCTTGTAATACGGACATCTGCAAAGGTCATCACCTCAAAAATCAACATTTAGAAGAGATCACAACATAAAAGAAAAAAGGAAAAATGCAGGAGATATTAGCATCCTCTGATGAAATTTGTTGCAAAGATCTTTACTCACCAGGTTCCTCAGGGCTAGTAGGAGTTCCAGGTTCTGCAGGAAGCGTCAGCATCTCAAAACCACCTTTGGGACCTATAATACGGGAACAGGGAACAGCATCAGGCCTTGAATTCAGGAATTTGCACAATGAAAACAAAGCATATGATTGTCTCTTTTAGACTTGTAACCTTCTAACCTAAAGAATCATGCTGAAAAAAATCTCAGAAAGTAGCTAGTGTTGACTTATCTGTGGTGGTGATGTCAGCATTTTCTAATGAGAGTAAGGAAATAAACACTAGGGCATTTTTACAACTATACACACTGAAGGGCACCAAAGTCAACAGTGTGTTTTGCTATACATTGATGTGGGAGCAAAGCTGTCTTGAATGCTTGAATCAGGGAGAAGTGTGTGGGTGATCTTGGGAGCATCTGGAAGACTCTTTTTAAAATTCCACCTCCAGCACGATGGATAACTTCTTGATTTCTGACAAAGCTTTGTAGAAAATGCTTAAACTAGCCCTTCCAAAGATAACTTCGCATTCCAAGTGAAAATCATTATTCTTACAAGAAGCCAGGTTGCACATCATCACTGATGCTTCCAGAGCACTAAGCTGAAAAAAGATACCAAGGTTCCATCATGATCATGGACTTCACTCCAACTTCAAGTTTGGCAAGCTAAAAAGCTATGCCCATAGCATGAAAACACTGGTATTAATTTTGAATGACAAATGCTCACGGTTTTATCTGCTGATATTTTTATCATGAAGTCTCTTTAAATGTGCTGAGTTCTTTCCCCATCATCTGATTGCTAGAGCACAGGATTCCTCATGGCCCAAGGTGGCTGGGTTTTTTTTTTTTTTTTTTTGGTGGGTGCCCTTTGTTAAAGTGCTGGCAGCATTATACTGCTGTGAATAAGATTACTGCCTATGCTCTGACACTTATCTCATCTGTCACTGTCTCTGCTAAACTTATCCCATCTGTCAATGCCTTTCTAACAAAACACGGCAAAGTGAAAAATGCAAGGATACGTAAGTGTTACAATAGGGAATCAAATCATACATTACCTTTAAAATTTTTTGAAGTCTAAAATAATTTATCTAAATTAACTTAAACTTGCATGCACACACGTACCTCATAACTACTTGTACCTACCAGCTTGGAGACTGTGCCCTCTATGTAGTTTCAGAGACCCAGAAGCTGCCGTGACAGAAGCAGCACCTATTTTCAAAGAAAGATATTCATATTGAACCTAAATACCTGCTGCTATTATTAGATATCTGCTGTGCATCAGCATTCTTAGTAAATGTTTCTGAAACATCAAGAAAAATTCCAGTAAGAATTGAAAGTCTCTGTTCTTCCTTCAAGTAACTTTTTTCCTCTTTTTTTCCTCCAAAATTCTTTATCCAGAGGTTGTAGCATCATAGTTTACATTTTGCTGTTTTCTTTTTTCAGAAAGGGAGGATGTTCTCTATAAAACTTTGAGATATCTGGCCTTACATGCATTGTCATCATCAACCAAGAAGTAAAATGACAGTAAAAAAAGAAAAAAAAAAGTGAGAAGTTGCCTTTGCAATCCATAGCGCAGCTTTGAATCACAGAATATCCTGACTTGGAAGGGACCCTCAAGGATCATTGAGTCCTCCTCCTGGCTCCACAGAGCACCACCCAAAATCAAACTCTAGGTCTGAGAACAGTGTCCAAACGCTCCCTGAACTCCAGCAGTGTGGGGCTGTGTCCACCACTCTCTGGTGCAGAGCCTTTTCCTAACCCCCACCTGACCCTGCCCTGACACAGCTCCATGACATTCCCTCAGGCCCTGTTGCTGTCACAAGAGAGCAGAGCTCATTGGAGGCTCTCTAATAGCTTTATGACCATCTTATATTCTGGCGCCCAAACCTGTACAAGGTGTTTGAGGTGAGGCCGCACCAGGCAGAGCAGAGAGAGACATTCCTTGCTGTCACCTGGCAGTGCTGGGCCTGATGCACCCCAGAGTACTGTTGGCCCTTTGGCTGCTAGGGCATACTGCTGACTCAGATTCAATTTACCATCCCCCAGAACCCCCAGATCACTTTCCATGGTGCTGTGCTCCAGCCTCTCATCCCCCACAGTGTATTTATACCCAGAGCTGTCCATCCCATGAATACAGAACTTGCTCTTGTTAAACTTCATGCAGTTGGTAATTGCCCAACCCTCTGATTCATCAAGATCTCTCTGCAAGAATTTAAAACTGTCATCAAAATCTCATCAGACTGGATCCAAGACCTATTAAAGTTAACAGGAAAAACTGTATCACACTTCAGTAGTCCGCTGTCCAATGGTGCAGGCTAGGTAAAGGATCAAGCTTCAGTGGGGTTTGAATCCAGGTCATAGCTGGCTCTTGTGAAATATCCAAGTCACAGCCAGGAAAGCTTTACCAAGGACGTGTGAGATGACACAGTCATTCTTCTTTCCTTGGGACAGCATGGATGTTCTGAACAGTTGTAGATAAGGAAGTTTAAGGAAAGATGAGCTAGCAACTTGGAAATGTGCAAAGTGCTACACACGTATTGTGGTTTGTCCACATCCATATATCCCTTCTCCATTCAACCAGCAAGCTACCGACATGTTCAGTTAGCATTATCATTGTCTGGCCGTGAATTTCTTGTCTCTGCTGTTCTTAGAACTGGCACCTTAATCAAGATGAGCAGCGTTTACTTCCTGACATGACTAATTTCATGGGAACTTCTTGTGCAAGTAAGTGGTACTTAACAGAAATGAGGTAGGAGGCTGTGCTTATGAGCAACCCTGCCACTGGTGACAGGGCAGCTGCACCATGTGCTGCTGGATGCTTGGGATCAGGTATAAAATTAACACTGTCTTCTAAACTGATGAATAGTCTCTGAGCAGGTGAGACACTTCTCTGCAAATTGTTTTTAAAATAGCACCCAGAATTAAGATAATTCATATGCAACATGAAGAAATTCTGTAAGACAAATAGCAATCTCAAATACCTAAGAAATCTACGTGACCTGGGAACATGAAGAAAATGGTAATTTCTTAATTTTTTCCCTGCATAAATTATATAATCATACAATTTATTTTCTGATACTAAAAGTTTTCATGCTTGTAAAATTATTCCTACAGTTCCATAAAATACATCTCAATAAAATACACAATTTCATTTAGTTAGGATGATAAGTTAAAGAAATAGCAAACATTTCGAAAGTGCATAACTGCACTAAAACCGTTTGTTTTGCCATTCAAGCATGCCATACCGAGAAACTGATTTTGTATTTAAACAAATGAGATCAGTTTGGAGAACTTTTATGTATCCTGGTGAGAACCAAAATTTTTGAATATCTGTTTTTAATGAGACTGCTGATACAAATAAATCATAGAATTACAGAATATCCCGAGCTGGAAGGGACCCATAAGGATCATCATGTCCAACTCCTAAATGCAAAGATAGGACAAAAGGATATGACATTCTAGACTAGGTGTTTTACTTATATTTCTCACCTCAGAGTATCCTGCCCCTGCATTATTAAGAATATCAGAATATGCTTCAAGCAACTCAGAGTCCCACCTTACTTTGAAGAGAAGACTACAGCTTTGTGCTCAATACAGTTTCATCACAAAACTGATTTTTTCCCCCCTCAAAAACTTCATGTAACTCAATAGAAGTCATTCTACAGGAAATAGGGATTTTAAAGCAACACTTTTAGGATTTGTGAAAAGCATACAAGGCGGGGAAGTAAATTTACAACCACAAAATATTCCAGTCCTTTTAGGGTTGAGATGAAATTTTCCCCTTTGGAGTTGTTTTAAAACAACCATATTAACGCTTCAGGATTTGGCCTATTGCATTTTTCTCATTTTCAAATGTGGGAACTAACAAATATTTACATAGTCAAATCTCTCATGGAATTTGTGAAGCTTCGAGCTGTATAAACACATATCAACAGAGGTCGACCTGTTTTCTTCCTTTTTCTTTGTAGATACCGTATATACTAGCTTGTTTCTCATTTATGAATTGTAGGATAACGCAGTAATGAAAGAGGTTAGCAAAATACCTTTCTGAACATATGAAGCATGCAGCAGGAGACAGATGCCCTCTGCCATCACTGTTTTCATCTTACAAGGGATTGTTAAGAACAAACTTCTGCATTTTCCCGTGCAGATAACTTGCTCATGTCTTTGGTAAAACTACGTGTCTCATCAAGAAAGTTAACTGCATTGTACTTTTGTTTTTAATGAGATTGCTGATACAAATAAATCATAGAATCACAGAATATCCTGAGTTCAAAGGGACCCATAAGGATCACTGTGTCCAACTCCTAAATGCAAAAGCAGGACAAAAGGGAATGTACTCAATGTACAAGAGGAAGAAAATATTCAAAATGTAACAAAATGCAAATATGCTATCTCCTTCCAGAATATCTTGCGTTCCTACAGATGATTATATTCAAAAAACTGATGTAGCTTAACCAAGACAAACACTATGTGAAACAATTTTCTAAGTGCGTATTCATTTCTTTATGCCCACTCTTCAAAAATAAGCACAGCTTATGGCACATGTATCACAAGAAATAGTAATGAAAAGAAAATGACAAATGAGGGAAGCTGGAATACGTGTAACAAACTGAGCTCAATCAGGTGCATTTTCAAACCTGATCACCTACTATTACGCAGTCAGTAAGCAGACAAACACAACACGTACACTGCATTTGCCAAGCAATCACTTCTTCCTGCCCAGCCTCTCTGCCTTCACAGAGTAGGTCACAGAAAAGGCAAGGGTCACCATGCCACTCCAAAACAGCAAACAGGAACCTGCGGGATCTACTCAGCCCAGAGGATGAAGCAGCAGTGTTTGGATCATTCTCTAGCATCTAGTTTCACAGCAACGACTTTTTTGTCTCTTGTCAGGCCCAACAATTCAAATATTCTCTAAGGTCACAGTTCAGTTTATAAGTGCAATACATGTTTTAAATAGATAAACCACTTTTTCTAAGTTCCTATAAAGTACGATCAGGAAAGACCATCTCATATTATGGCAGGGCTTTTATTTAATTGGTTTCTCATAATAATAATAATGCTGTTCTTTCATAATGTTTAGCTCTGTGAGGTGCAACTTATAGTGGACACTGTTCAGCATGCTTTACTGGCTCAATAGCAATATCGTCGTGGAACTTGTCTTTGTACATCTGAAGCACTGATGACATGTATCCTCTATAAATTTTGTGAATTAGAAATTATTTCCAACCCAAACAACAATAACTGACATGGTATGGGCCAGATTCCTCTTTCTCACTTCTCTCCGTTAATTATTTGAAACACCAAGCTTGGAATAGAAGCATCAGGCTGGGTATGTTTGCAATAAAATTATTTAAAATGCCTGGAAGAAAGCCTCTTTTTCCATCATAAAAGCTAATCTGTCAGACAGCTGAGTTCATTTTCAGCAGGCGTTACCTGTTACATACTTAATTTTATTCTTTTCTCATCTCCTACCTTGACTGCTTATCTACCTAAGAGCAGTGTAATAGAGATGCTGTGTTCATAATCAGTACCCTGACATTCCAGCTCAATTCCAATCTGCAGTGTTGCTTTATGTTTATTCATTAATACATCCTCTCAGAACATCTTCAGTCGAGCATTGTGCAGGTCTGGTACTACAAGCAAAGAAGCTGTCAGATAGCTAAAGTGTCTGTTGCAATGCTGATAGATTTGCTCATTTAACAATATGGAAAAATCAAACTGCATAGACAAGAAAAAGAAATTTAAGGGTCACAAAACAGTGAAATTCAAGCATTCTGCTTCCAAGGGAGGATATTTCTTTATTTCTTGACTTATTTTCTCATTCAGTTATTGATTTTTGTAATGCCAGAGCCTGCAGCACAGAAGCACGGAGAGATCAGAGTTCCCACTACAGATGTTAATCTGGGTGTTAAAATGCCATCTTTACAAATACTTTTCAGTTTGTCATTAGAACTAGATAAGCTTCTTTGAAGTTGCTTAGTTTACTGCTCAGCATGTTCTCTTTCTATTGTTAGTTACATGTCATCACCCACATTCACTAGCAATAATCTGAAAAACATTTAGACAATTGATCCTCACTCTTTAACTCCATTTGTTGATACATAACTGAGGCATTCAAGAGCAAAAAATATTGAACAGAGCAGGTGGGCATCTAGAGCACTAAAAGAGGTAGGTTTACATTTGTACATTGTACCTGAGTGAAACAAAAAGCAAAAAAAATAAAAATACAGTCCTTTCCCTGATAAAAAAGAAATGTTGATTGGTGCACTAGCAAATAGCATAACTGTACAATCATGCACATTAGTAGAGGCATCTTGCCATCAAGACTGTTTTTGAAAGTAGTTACTTCAAATTAGTAATCCACAGAAGTGGATTAAAAAAGAATAATAGAGAAAAATAGAAAAGTTTTAACGCTGCTCCTTTAGTCCAATACAACTGTTCAAATTACTGCTTGGCACCAAGGGACCTTCAGTACATGCCTTGGATTTAAGACAGTGGAAGCAAGGCACTGAAGGGCTACAGAATTATTTTCAAAGCTTTGCAATACCAAGTTTAATTATACTTGAAATGTTCACATATATAAAAACAATACTTCTAAATGGAATATCTGAGGATAATAAAAATGAGACTATGAAACAAAACACGACTTTTTTTCCATTCTGAGTAACAGTATAGTAACGAAGAACGAAATACCAATACCTAATCACAGGATCACATGTAACTAATGAGACTGTCTGAGAGATGAGTACCCCACAGAGATCACTAAAAACTTTGGTCACTGGCTTTAGATACTGTATCTTCCTAAGGCATTTTATACTTATTCCAACAAGTATTCCAACAAGTTCTTTTCTCAGTGTACCAGATGTGAAAACCCCCTCAATTTTTTCTCTTCTCTTTCTGTTGATCCTAAAAATCTGTCCTCTATCTGCATTTCCAGATTGCTTAATGGTAGGTTTTATCAAAACAGCTAACTCCTTCATCTGCATGAATAGCGTGAGATTGTTTTTGTCAAGCAATGTTTTCATCCACACTTAATTTGCCACTGAAATTAATGTAGAAATATATCCACCGCACACAGCTATAGACCCAAGTTCCCCTGTATTTACACACATTTTCATCAAAATAATTGCTCTGGCTTCCTTGGGTTGATTAGAGGACTAGAAACCTGAGTTATTAGAAGAGAAAATTAGAGGTAATGATCCAATTTGTGCTTCTATTTAGACCTCTATAAATCAAGAGTAATTCCACTGACTCGAGCGGAATAACTAGGAACAAGATCTGCTACATGCTTCTGGATTTACTCCTGCTAAGACAGACAAAGGAATAGAATTACTTCTGACCTTCTCCAGAGACACCTCCTGATCCTAAGTATCTTACAGGATTTGCTCACACAAGCATCAATCAGCTACAATTCTTTCTGTACTTGCCAAGATTTTTAAAATTGATGAAGAAACCCAAACACAAAGTGTTGTTCTCTTGGAAGCAAGGTACCTGATAAATTAAGTGGATCTACAGAATTACCAAGTAAACAGCCAAATATAAAGATGTTTAAGACACTCTACAACTTCCTTGAACGGATCACTTAAAGGAACGGGACGGAGACAGTACCTAAAGCCAAGCATACTTACAGCTTTGTGAAATGTTATCTGTGAATTAAAATAATGATACAAAAGAGGCCAGACCAGCTTGGCTAAATTAGACAGCAATCTCCAGATGACCAGTACATTGTACCAATAGGCACACTTACAATGCAATGATGGTCAGTGCGTTACCTTTGCCTAAAAAAATCTTTCAAGGCCAGATAATCAGCTTCCTTCCTTTGCTAATTGTCTGTCAATCAATATTTCTATGGATATGAGAGAAGCAGCTGCATGTTGTCTCCAGTACAGATTCCTGTGTTTTTTTTGTATCATTTAGAAAACTGTGTATGCTAAAAATACAAATCAAGTTTGCCCTTGGTAGTCATGTAGCGTAGAAAGAACACCTTCTTGACTTTGAGGACGTAAGCAGAAAACGCACTACATGAATTAATAAAGAAACTGACAATGTTGAACCTCTTCAGATTATAAAAGGAAAGGAAAAATCAAATGTATTAATCTTTGCAACCAAAGATGCTGCAGATCACAGTGTCCTTCATAAACGTCAGTCTCATGAATTGGAGCAGCAAAACCAATCACAAACAGGACATTTCTCAATATATTCTTCAGTCCTACTTCTACAAACATGCTGTTTTGCTCATCGCCATTTGAGACTTAAGCATCATTTATTAATGGAGAAAATAATTAAATGGTTCCTACCTGGTATCGTTGGTAAGACTCCAGACTGTAATATTGCTGATCCCTAAAGAAAACAGAAAAGTTTAGAATGAAAATTCTTTATAAGAAATAGAAACTTTTTGTAAAGTATAGGAAGAACAGCACCTCACCATCACAAAGGCTTAACACAGGCTTTTCAAATCCAGTGCACACGCACAGATGTTCAGACTTGAAGGTGTTTAGAACATGCCTAAGCTGTAAAACTTTTCTGTGCCTTATCAAATGCTAACTTCACTTGAGTTGCTTTGCAACTGCTGTAGCAAGCACAGCAAGGCTTGGCACAATTGAATTTACTGCAAAAAGCAGAAAAATTTAAGATCAAGATAGAGACAATACCAAGCTGGAGAAACAAGATTAATGTTGTAGTTTCAGGCCATGTCTATAATTGCTTAAAATGGTAGGTGTTGTGAGCAGACCAAAGGCTGGCGTGCTTGTCTCAGCTCCATAAAACCAACACATTCTAGCTTGGAACTCAAATTGACTTCAGGCTGCTTGCAAATCCCACCCAAAACATTGGGGTCTTTCTAGAAAAGTTTTGTGTCATCCCAGCTACTTTTCCGTCCAGGTGTCATGGCAGTACAGCAACAGCTGGGGCACTTCAAAGTGGGCAGCCTTCGAGTACCAGCGCCCAGTCACATCCCACGGTGAGTGTGTTCTAAAATGTGCAGGCCAGAATTCTCCCAAAACATGCCACATCATTCACAGCTGACCAGGAGGAAACTGTCACTTTGGTCTCCGGACAACATCAAGGCTGCTCCTGAGCTACAGCATCAGGGTAGGCTGTGAAGTCAGCCTGCTCTGTGCGGCTGATCACCACACTGCCAAGGAGACCTCTTATTTCTGGGCTCTTGGCAAGAGCAGGCATTCATCATCACAATCTATTCTTTTTGATTAATAAATGCATTTTCTGAACGTTGAAGTGGAAAAACACTACATGGCTACCAGAGAAGAGCAATACTGTTGCTCAATTACAAAGTAAAATTCCATTTTATGTTAATACCTGACAGCAATTTTCTTGATCTAAATACTCAGACTTCCTCTGTTTCCTATGCTCTTCTATGAAGTGGAAGCTTTTTTTACTCAAGATATACACTGCTTACCTTCACCTCCATATAGGCACTGTGTTAACTTCCCCCAAATTTCTTAATAGAAAACAACATTTATAAACATGTATGCATTAAAAAGTTAGTCATACTAACCCCTGCACAGCATTTTCTTAAGGCAAACATATGGAGATGTAACGCTCCTTACATAACGCACTGCTTAATCCAGAACAAGGTGACACTGAACAGTAAGACGGGAAGAAAATAAATTCACAGGAATACCTGAGGAAAATCTAAACTATTGTGTTTTCTGGGAAATTATCTGATGCAAGAATCGGAGATTATTTTCTTGATGGTATATTAATTATTTTAAAACTTTTTATTTGTTACTTCAAAATCTCTTCTTCTGAGCTGCCTTCTAATTTTCAGAAAATATAGATGTAACATATAAGAAAACCTGTCAGCAACTAGATCCAACTTCAGATAAAGCAAGCAAAAAGACTTTTTGGCTTTGATGGAACTTGCAATGAAATGGAAAACAATGAGAAAAGCGATTCTATTTCAGAGAAAATATATATTAAAAAAGCTTCATGGGACCATTGGGGGTATATTTTTAAAGTACTGTTTTGAAATGTGCAACACAAAACAATGTTGAACAGTGGCATAGCACATATCATACAGGAGAGCATCCTGACCCTATTGCAGACATGGAAACTCCAGTCTCAGTATTTATGGAACTTTTGTGCTAGCTGTATGTTTTAACATAAGAGACGTAGAATTTTAGCAACTGCTTGGGGGGAAGGAAATTCAAAACGTAGCTGAGATTTCATTTCTGAAGGAGAAAAAAAAATCCCACAGCATAAAAAAACAAGTAAAAAAAAAAAACACAATTTATTCATTTAACAATAGAAGATGTTATTTGTTTCTGTAGTTACTGTGTGCCACCACATAAGATGCTGATTTCAGGAGGGGAGTGTGCACAGGCAAAAAACAGAGGACTTTGGAATCTATTACGAGTAATGTCTTGTATATTTAGATAACTATCAGACTTGAAAATGCATTTCTCTTGCTTGCAACAATTTGCTAGGAGTGTATTAATACAGAATATCAAAAAATTCCCTGAGTTTCTTTATTGTCCCGGTTTGACCTAGCAGACAGCTAAGTCCCCCACAGTTGTTCGCTCACCCTCCCCCCTCCCAAGTGGGATGGGGGAGAGAATTAAGGAATAAGTACGGCAGAACTCGTGGGTTGAGATAAAAGCTATTTACTAAGACAGCAGAGAGAATAAAAGAAATACCAGTACATATATATATATAAGATAAGAAACAAGAAATAATACCCAAAGCAAGGGACCAACAACCGATACCCAACCGGCCAGCCGCCCCTCCCTCCGAGCAAGAGAACGATTTCTCTTCCGTAAAAGTCACATGATGTGATGTGGTATGGAATAGCTCTTTGGTCAGTTTGGGTTAGCTGCCCTGGTCCTGTCCCCTCCCAATTCACAGCTCCTTATGCCTTCTAACTGCTTCACTGAGGAAGAAAATGTGTCCTTGGCTGTGTTCAACACTGCCAGGTGTTATCAGTTGTTTCTCTTCTGGGAACAAAAAACACAGCTTCATACCAGACACTGTGAGAGAAGTAACTTCTGTTAGAAACTAAGACATTTATGTCTGTGGATGGAAAGCAGCTATGTTGCCCCTGCTAGCCTCTGAACAGAACGTGGCATACAGCACTGTCAACATGCATAAAATTCAAAATCTTGCTAATGAGAAAGGATCTCACAAATTTCCGGTATTTTTTGCTTTTAAAAATAAAGGGTTGGTTTGTTTGTTTGCAACTGATGGGATTGAAGGAGGAACTGTATGTTACTCTGTTCACAAACTCAACCAGAAATTATTTGAGGAGGGGGAAAAAGCCTTCTGCTTCCTCCCTTTTGCCTCTAGAATCGGCACAGCCTTGCTGTCATTCAGGGATTGTGTTTGATGCGTGAAACAAGATAGCAAGCCTCAAAAAATATTTTTAACTCTTTTTCCACAAGTGCATTACACACCAGGATATCCTAAATTATGGCATAAACATGGATATAGATAAAGAATAGAGAGCAGAAAACCTGAAAGGAAGTTGGAAGCTCTTTAAAGAAGAATTTGATTGTTTATACATAAACAGACAGGAGTCCCCCTTCAACATCACAGACCTTACAAGCAGCACTGGTGCAAATAAACAAATAATAAGCTGAACATTTTTACTATGATTGGTTTTCTCCTCAATTTACAGCAAATATACTATTTGCAAAACAACATTGGCTCCTACATGCTAAACAACTCTGTTCCTCCTGTAATTCCGAATCATAACTGCTTGATTTACTCAAATTTAGTTATGCTGTTTTTCCCTCCTCCCAGCACTGCACAAGTACAGCACTTCTGTAAGAAACGGGAGGATTAAAAAAGCTTTCCAATGCTGAATGCTTCAGTTGCAGAAACACTTCTTTTGGCACTCTGCTGCTCAATGCAGCACAAAAATCAGTCAGAGGAGTATTCAGACCTCTGAGTGTGAGTACAGAATTCAAACCATTTTCTGTTTATTCTGCATATCATGTATCATGTGGAAATCAGCAGAAATGTAAGAGAGATCTCTTTGCTAACACATGTACAGTTGGTTCAACAGCAGAGTCTTATTTCATGACTTGAGCTCCCAGCCACACTTGCAAAACAAATTCTAAAGAGTTTTCCATAAAAAAGTACAGGTTAGATGGGTAAAATAAGCAAATTTATAAGAACTAGACCGATAATACGAAATAAATATCCTTTCAAAGTCATTATTAGGAGATAAGACCATACCTGACAGAAAGATACAAAAAGGCAAGCAAAGGTTAGATGTGTGAAATTAGATCAGATATAAGACACTGATAAAATATCATTGGAATTACGGTGAATAGATGGAAGACAACAAATAAATAGAAGAATCAGATGCGATTAGATAAAATTGACTCAAACTAGTCAGAGATAACAACAACAAAATGAAACCAGTCTTTTGTTATCAAGCGATTTTTCAGACTATACAATTGTTGTTTTCATTTTAATTTCACTGCATTTATTCTATTATTTCTGCAGCTCTGAGGTCTCCTGCCACTATCCTTTATGTGAGAGACTTCACTGACTGACTTAGAGGGGCTGCTGCTGAGGCTGCTCAGTAGAAAGAATGGGATCAGAGACTTAAAAGCTTTCCTGATTCTACATAACTAAGACAAAACATTCTCTTGTCAATAGGAGAAACTCTTTAAATTGTTATGACATAATGTACAGGTGTAAATGCCTAGTTTTCAAATGCAAAGCATAATACAGATCTCAAATTGCCATTAGGCCAAAGAAGAAAACGGGTAAGTGACCTCACTCATATAACATGCTTTTGTTATGACTGGTATGATATCCAGGCGGTAACTAATGATGTGTTTTCCTAAATCCTGCAGATCTACTGCTACTTATCAAACAACTTAGATAAAATATCTTTCTAATGTAGATTATTATTATTATTTTTAATCTGTGACCCAAAAGCTGAGTGCTGAAATATGTGACACATGGTTGTTAGTTCAGACAGCCTCACCACTACATCACCCCCAGTAAGCGGATATGTGCCACTTGTATATCACACATCATGAACTACATGTCCAGGGCTATTTTAACTCTGGTAGTGATCTGGCTGCTGTCAGATGACATTCATTTTTGATGTTCTGCTTTCAAATGTCTTGGGTAGGGTTCAATGATGGATGTTAGGAGAAGCACTAGTTTGATACGCTAGATCATTATTCATAGATTAGCTCTGTTGCCTTAAACAGAATCCAAGCTTAGCATTTATTTGTGTGTGTGCAAACAACCGTCATGGTACATAATTCTTATTACAAACAAAAATGGATTTTTCTTTCCTGCATGTATTTCGTACATCTTCTTTTCCTCTCTCTCTTTTTTCTTTTTTCTTTTTCATAATTTCATTTTACTTCAAAGTTTCATTCACTTTAAATTCCATGAAACACATGGTAAATATTTGATTTACCAAATGAGTCCTCATTTAAAATAAGTTACCAGACACAAATACAGTCCCACATAAAAAGCAATACGTCTACCTATCACTTTCCACACTCCTGAGGCTAATTCCTTCTCCTACTGGCACCAAGGGTATCAAACACATAATTTCAAAGAACCAAAACATTTTGTATCGTATTTTTAAGCAACTGATAAAATAAAAGGAAGAAATGACATTTCCAAAAAGGAGTAAATCAGCTTCTGTAGATCGTAATGCTGAGCTGGGCTCCATCATCACTGGCAAAAGGAATGAAATGCCATTTGCCTGATTATTGTCAACATTTCAGACAAACCTCATCAGCTACAACTTATGTTACTCCCTTTGTGTATCTTTGGAAATAAAGCTTTTCTTTCAGCTCATCTCTGTTTCTTATAGCTCCAATATTCTGAACCTATTAAGAGCTAGATGTACAGGTTTGTAGGTGTCACTTGCATTTGTCTAAGCGTACGTATGAAGTTTTGCCCCAGTCTGGACCCTTAGAAAGGCTTGACATAAATGAGAGGGTCCCAGTATCTTCTTTTTCTGAAATAGGAAACAGTGACAGGAGCAACTATTTACACTGCAAGATTTTTATCCTACACATATCAAAAATAAACTCATAAATGGAGAGGATGGAATGCAAAACTGGTCCAGTACATAATTTTCTTTAAGAATATGATCTAGATTTTTCCTCCTCTCCCTCTCCGTTTTAAAGCCATTGTGCGTCATCAAGGACATGCAAAGCATCCAGTTATTCAATAGAAGGCCACCAAAATCATGACCCAAAGTCTATGCCATGGTCCTTGAAAAGAAAAAACAAAGCGGAGCTCCCTAGCAATGAACAAATATTCACATGCCTGCTGTATGCAGATGGTGGCCCTTCATCAGAATCACTGTTTGTATGCAGAGGGAGGCAGCAGATTACAGTTACATTGTAAAGTTTATGGCTATACAGTGTTGAACTCTGTGTAGCTTCACAAAGGAGCAAACGATTCAATGGGAGACCCTGAATGAATATTTTGGAGTTAACATCATGAAAAGACAGCTTTAGAAGATGGAAAAAACCTTGAATATGTCCAAAGTTCTGCAAAGCTCAGATACTTCAGCAAAAAGAAACCCATTCCTAGTGCATTGACATTCAGTTTTACATTTATCATAAGGATTAAAAGCCTACGAGTTGTTCTTGCAGAAAACCAACAGAAAAGTTTGAAGTTGGAATGCCTAGGCTGCCACAGGAAAAAAGTTCCCAAGAAAGGTCAGTAAATACAGACACATGGACCTTTGAAGGTCACCTGCTTTGATGGGTTGTTTCACAATGCCCAGCAGTTGATCAGGTTTTGAACAAACAGTACAAAATGATTCAACTCTACAATCTTTCATAACTCCAAATGAAACAGAAACTCCTGACCATGGCATGCTTTATGTGCAGGGCTCCAATTTCAGCCACAAACTTCTGATGGCTCAGCTTCATCTGTCACAAAGCAACTGCAGGCTAACAGAAAGATTGCTGAAGTCAGTTCAGAAACATCTCAATTCCTTCAGTGAAACCCAAACATCAGTTATTTTCTGAAGCATGAAGCTGATGATTTTAGGGGCACTGGCAAGCCAAGTGTCATATTAAAACTTAGCTCCTAAAACCTGTGCAATAATCACAACTCAACTAATCTGCAAGTTACAGGAGTTGTTTAAACAAAGAGATGAGAAAGAATTGTAAGTATTGTTTGGTTCTAGTCCAAGTTTCTGTGCTATTCTTCTCCTTCGTTTTTATAGAGGAACACTTCAGTAGTGACTTAGAACTACTCTGCCAGTTATATATGCCTTTGTTGTTCTTCTTGCTGTAGGCTTCCCAGCCCACAGCCATGAGCCACATGCCAGAATATGACCGCTGGTACCATCCTGCAGCTCTGAAAATGACACAATGAATAGATAAATGATTCTTCCCTTTAGTGTACTCTGTTCACTTAAGAGAGAGAAAGAAAAGCTGGCCTGAGCCTTCTACCTTGGCCACCACAAAGGCCAAGTATAAGGGCTCAGCTACCCAGCTGCCACCCTAAGAGGAAAGTAATTTCCAGCTAGTAGCCATACTCCAGCATTCAGATGGTAGGAATCTCCGTTGCAATGTTAAAGGGTCAAATTTCATGCCAGGCTACTGATAAAACATGGGCATGAGGAAGCTGACACAGCAATAAGCAACATAATTTGTTTTTGTCCTTTACTTTTCAAAAATGGACTCAAAATCACTCTGTTCCAAAGAGTCACACTAGGATTGTGCAGAACTGGACTGCAACACAATTACGTGGTCACACATTGCTTTTTTTCCACGGGACATCTGTCTCATTCACTGCCCTAGAGGGACATATGTGTGAGTAAAATTAAGATAGGATGAGGAACTGTAAAGCTGTCAATTCCTTAACAGTAAGGGGCTTCACTTTTCAACCTAAATAACTTCCTTTTAACATCACAAACATATGTCGTTATGTACAGAAGTGTTTAGGCGGAATGCTAAAGGAGACAGCTATGCAATACCATCTGATACGTATTAAATGTCTGATGGAAACACATCAGTAAAGTTTGTGTCTGTTTCCAGGCACTACCACAAGACAGGCTTGCATACTTCTAGGCTTCTAACCAGTAAATCTCACCACTAGCATACAGTGAAGTCTGAAGTCACACAGCACTGAACCACCATAAACGGTCCTAGCACCAGCACCAGCTAGACAGTTTCCAGTGCTTGTGGTTATGGAGAAATGCCTCAAACCATGGCAACATAAAAAACAAAGAGATTCCACCATCTCCCATAATTTTGGCACACAGATTTTGGCTTTTTAGTCATACAATTTTTAACTGATTTCAGAACGTTTGTTTTTCTCATGGTACTTCAAAGAAAAATGGATATGATGGTTCCAATTCAGACCAGATGATTTTATACCTCTGTGAATTTGAGTATCCATCCTCCTTAATCACGGGGGAAACACAGAAACACTGACTTCTCTGCAGATGGAAGCACTTCACTGTCCCATGGAGGTACTGCAAGGACAGGCACAGTGACAAGCTGCAGAGACACTACAGCAGCAAGTCCTCAAGGTAGATCTAGATAAGTCACTCCAATGAAGAGTCAGATACTAATGATGATGAGTATTCCTGGGCAGAGGATCTCATTTATGCTTCCTGACAGACCTCACAGCACGAAGACATAGCAGTATGACAATCCTCACTCCCCGTTCATGACAGAGAACTTTCATAGTCGGAGGTATGGCTGGGCAGAGGAATCCAGCCAGCCAGAAGAAATGGCAAAGCCAGACACAGCAAATTGCCTCTGAGAATAACGTTAGTTCACTGTATTTGATAAGCATGCCTTGAATTAACAGAAGGCAGGAATTTAAAACAATCCTTTACAAGAAATAAGACGACCATATGCAGATGTCATAAGACATATTCATCAAACACGACAACTAGGGCATAGCATCTCCTGATTTCAGAGTACAGAACTTCGAGCAAATACATCCATGAATTGATGCTAGTTACAGCATAAAATGCATTGATATCAGCCTTCACTGCTTCATCTTTCAGCAGATGTAACTAATAAAATCATTCTGACATTCAGGACATGAAAGGCTCCTTACACAATTGCCATTAAACTAAACAATCAAATACATTCAAGCTCAGAAACAGTAACTTCTTTTTCTCCAGCTGTGATAGATCTCTTAAGGAGCATTCAGTTCTAAAATCCAGGGCAGATACTCCTCCTGATACAATGTTAAATTCCTAGCATATCATATATTCATGAGGCCAAATCGATACAGTCAGTTCCTCCAGGCAAATAAAAATCAAGCACATTGCCTTCCCCTGACTCTTCAGCTGAGCTTGTGCTTCACAGTAGCAGAAGGTCTATTCTGGAATTTTAGGAAAAAGAATTATTTTATTTTTTTTAAGCATGAGACACTTGGGAGATTTCCTAGTTCAAGATGTCAACTTGAATAATGCTGTCAACTTTTTAGAGATGTTTTCATAATAACACTCCATTCCCTTTTCCCCTTCTCAGAGCCTTGCTCAGCTTTCATTAGTGAAGCCACCTCTCCTAAGGTAAATACAGAAAAACCAGCTGAAATGCTTAAGCAAAAGAGTTCAAATATGCATCTGTTCTGACTGTTGAAGGCTCAGCAGTGCATCCACAGCACTGCTTTAGCCATTCACGCTTTCACAGGTGAACCTGGAGTGATGTTATTCATAATGCAGCTGAATAATAGTGTATATTCAGTGACTTCAGTCAAGCAAAAAGACAATATGCTTTTCTTTTAGAGTGGTAAGACCTTTACAAATAAATAGATATTTATGAGCGATAAAAATTAACATTGATTATAGGAAGTTATATACTGGTATTCTTACAGAAAGAAGGAAAGTTGCAACCACCTATGCCCACAGCTGTACCTTAAAATGAAAAGGAGATTATTTATAAAAGGATTCAGTTCTGATAACGGGGGTAAAAATATTCTCTATTTACACCAAACAAATTTTTAAATTTTTAAATAGAGAATGGCATTTCTAAATTCCTGTTAAATACAATGAAAACAAAGCCATGCACACAAACAAGCTTTGCTTCCCTGTATTCCAGTTTATATTCCAGCTATTCTAATTTCCAACAGAGGGTAGCATTACACTACTGCAAGAGCACTCTATATTTAAAATACACTCAATTTCCCCACATCTGCTGGTCTGAGCTTCCTTGTAGAACAGATCTGTAAAATTCCAACCCTTCTGTACAAATGAAATCCGTTCGAGGCAGAGACTCAGAAAACAACTGTACCACTGAAAATAAAGCTCACATGGGGCTGTAGGTACGCAAGTAGCTATGAGTAAGCTGAGTTTACTGTGCAGATAATAAGCAGCATGCTGTCTGCATCCCGCTCTTCTTGCTCCGTATGCAAAAGGAACAGAAGAGGGAAAGTGTGAGATTGGGTGCAGCACCTCACACGATCCATTTCTTTTGTATTTTAAAGTTCATAAGCCACCACTGAGGATCTCAGTACCACAGAAATAAATACCTGCAAAGTTAGGAAGTCATGACAAATGAGAAGAGTCCTCCTAGATTTTGTTAGGATAGCAAATCCCAGAAATAAGAGTTCTGCTGAAATGAAATTGAAATGAATGAAAAGGACAGTAATTAACAGACACACACACACACACACACACACACACACACACACACAGGGATTCAGATGTTCTTGCCTTCTTGATTAGGAAAGAGATGCTTTATGGCAAATTTACACTTGAAGAGATGTGCAAGAAAAAAGTTCAAATAATTCATTTCTTGACACAGAACCATTCCTTTTCTGATGAGAGAATCAACACATGTAGGAAACATTTTGCATATTTCAATGAAAAAATAATTCTTATGCAAGTACACTGAGAAGCATTCTATCTTATCACAACTATTCTTGTTTGACAGTTTGTGATTAGCAGAAAATTAGTTCCACCTATTATAAACAATTGCAGAAAGTTTTCCTTTCACACAAATTTTCTGCTTGCAACAAGACTTTAAGTTATCTATCCATTAAGAAAATGGAAATTTTTGTAAATAAAGGCAACTCACGGATTCGACTATACCATCACAGCTAAAGTGACAAGCAAGGGCTGAAATACAGGCATATTTCAAGACTTAGCAAAGGAAAAATCTCAAACATTAATAACAAATTAAACCTAAATCTACAGATTCTTAGAGAGAGAAATTATGTTAAGCTGTAATTACCATTTTGAAACATTCACATAGGGACTGCCCTAAGAAAGCTCTGTTGCTTCTACTGCCCTCAAAGAATGCTGTTCAACAGTGAGAGCTTAGCTTGTGCTTGCACTAAAAATACACTTGGGCCTGTTCTGTAGTCAAGGAACCATGCCAAGTTGCATTACGTTAGCTATTTGATTCCTTCCTTCCAACCCGTTCCACAGAAAGACGTAAAGAAAAGAATCCTTGTTATAACCTGTGCATCCTGCTCCACACAAAGAGAGAACTAGAGTGGGCTTAATTATGAACCTATGAAGAATAAAGATTAAAGCCTTGCAATACCATCTTTGCATTCGTTTTCCTTGTTTTTCAATCACAACCCCACATTTACAGCTAAGGTTAGTCGACTTCTCCCAGAAAAATGATTAATGAGATAATCAATGATCCTTATTAGAAAGAAATGGATGGAACTAAAAGGACAAACAAGAGATACAAAGCTCAAAATAGTAAGATTAAGACAAGCCCAACCATCGCTGAAATTATGGTTTGTCAAAGGTAATGAAACTATAATTAAGCTGCACAGCTTCAAAGGATACAGATATTTAACTATGCATGGGGGCTGTTCACAGGCTTTCCTACATTGGAAAGCACTGCTATAAATTATTAGGTATAATTATTTCTGTAGCTTTCCAAAGCTTTCTATAGCAGTTATCTCCATAGCACGTGTGTTCTGCTTGACTTTGAGTATCAAGGAATGAGTTGAATTTGCAAACTTCATCTGGAAAAGTTTTGCTCGTGCTACAGAGGATTCAGGTATACAGTTACAAACCCTGATTTAGCCCACTTAACATTTCTGTCCTTGCAATAAACCAGGTCTGGAAAAGGTTTATATTTCCTTAATATTTTCCGGTCTCAAATTTCTTGTACATTCAAAATCGCTTCCAATCATCATTGAATTAGCATAGGATTCCACAGAATCCAAACTACTGCAAAGGATGTGGCTAGGGGAGAGGGAACACAGCCAGAGATCATGTCCCACTGATTCCCAGCTGTTGAAACAGTCATTTCAGTTGATTGACAGCTGGCTGCTGCAGTTTCTACTGTGAATAGTCCAATATCCTCATGTGACAAGACTTAGGAGCATAAAGTCAATTTCAAAGCCCCTTCTACATCTAACCTTTGGACTTGTGTGGGATTGTGCTGCATCAGAGAAAGTCTCACAGACTGCTTTCTTTCATCTACCCTGTTTTACAAATGGAAACATGGAAATACATAAAAGCTAAAGCAAAGGGAAGGACACATGCAGAACAGAGAGGCTTTAGTGCAGCCTACAATCTGTACACAACCCTCTGGCATTTACTCACCCCATCCAGGCTCATTTATCACAAGGATCACATGAGCAGTCACTTTTTCAATCTTAACATCTCCAACCCACCCTAGGAAGCTCTGTCTAACTTTATACACACAAAAAACGCATGCGTTGTTACAGACATTGATGCATCGAACTTTTTTGGAGCTGAAGCAGAGGGGATGGAACAGGAACAGTAGCTCCACATAACATTTTTCCTACACTTATGTCCTATTCCTGTGGGTTGGATTACTCCCTTAAGCAAGTTAGAGTTTTTCAAGAGATCCTTCAACAGACACAGTGTTATTACACTAGGAAGGATGGCCAGAACGCAGCGAAGTCCCTCCCTCCACAACATCACCTAGGAATGGTGCAGAAATTATTGTGTGAAGCTGGTGAAGTAGGGTAAAAGCTACTTTCTACACTGTAGAAAAGATTTGCTCAGGTGCAGTAACTTTAACATCTTGATTCTGACTCAGAGTTCCTACGCTTAGATCTGAGTTTAAGCAGCACCAAAGAAACTCAACAGTATCTACTTATTTAAGATGGGTCAGTTGACTAGCTGAAATACTTAACTGCAGATCCTCAGAGAGCTTGAACTGTTACAGAAGCTCCTTGCGACCATCTGCTTTCACACATCATACTAGGAAAGAAGGTTTGGAGTTTTACCTATTCCCTATTCAGGCAAAATAAACAAAACAGTTGTATACATACCAAAAAAAAAAAAAAAAGAGGCAAAATTAGATTTGATGCAATATGTCTGTCCATAGTCATTTAATTCATAGTCATTTGAGGGCAGAATACAATGTGTGTATGGATTGTGAAAAGGCGCTTTTCCCCAAAATACAGAAATTCTCTTTTTGATAAGGATGTCAACAGATTTTATGTTCTTTTCTTCCACTGTTGTTACAAGTTTACCTGAATTTTAGTCCTGTCCTCATGCATGTTTTGGTATCTTGGACTTTCTAAACACTAAAAAATAATTCAACCCTCTGGTTAATCCCATGTTTATAAAGAACTGGTTTTCAACTGCCAACTCCTCAGACTCTAAATCCACTGAGTGCAAAGGTTCCTGTATTAATAACTTCTTCCCAGTAACTCTGTAGCTATTGAAAGACCACATTCTTCAAGCTGAATGTCACACAAAACATTTCTGTGGATATAATAAATTTACAGTGGCAGTACTCTGTGATCTTTCATTTACTGGAAAATGACTATTTGAAGTTATAAAAATTAGTGATAGACTTCCTAGCAGTTCAAAAATAAAAAAAAAAATTGTATAGGAGATTTGTATAGATAGATTTCTTCTGTATTTCCTGAGGTCCAGAGCAATTGACCCCACCTTTCTAGTCTCTGCTATAGAGAATTTGGAAAAATTGTCCTTCTTTTCTTCTCTAGATATGTTCCCTAGCATTTCAGCAGAAGTATTTGTAACTATGCACAATGAAGCAAAGCATAAAACTGCATGGCAAAATTAAAACAGTCCACCTTGGAAACTGCTTGTCAAACACATATTGGTTTTCTCTCTGTATCAGAATGGCTTACCCATATTGTCTAATTTTTCTGCTCAACAGAAATATTTTTTGTATTCTGAACATCTAAATCTGCTTCAGCAATTCATTCTTCAAATTCATTTCAGTGAGCTTTTTTGTGGAACAGGTAATAAATAATCTTACCCTCACTAGGTTTGTTGACACAACTGCTATCTTCTTGCTAACCAGGGTGAAAATCACATTACCCATATGCTGTTACCATATTATTAAACTTTACTAGGACAATATTGGAAAACCTTATTTGCTTATTATAAGCCAAGTAGTACAACTTGGTATAAGGTTGAACATTTACTTTAGAAACAGTAAGAATTCACCTATATCACAATCTCTACATGATTTCTATGACTCTAATCTGACTACAAATTCATATGGGATATTATCAGCCTTCTTGACTGCATTTCCATAGATATCTTGAATTAAGTGTACAAGGTATCTTGAACTACCAAAAGTAATTCTTCTCATATGCATTGTCATAGATTTTTGAACAATTTAAGCAGTTTGTGTGATTTTGTTCGAACACATTTCAGCCTTTTAATTCGTATACTTCCAGTTTTAAGTGGTTCTGTGAAAAAGGGGTTGGTTGGAAAGGTCCTACACCTACTCAGCATCTATTTTCACTCCTTTCATCTACTCACAGTAAACTACAGTCCAAACTCCAGACATCCTGTCTGAATGATTGCTATCCTGCTGACACTCACCAATTCCTTCCCTGTGCTGTGCAATTACCTTGGTATCAGTGACGTTTAGCCAAAACAGTATTTTCTGCATAGCCTTCTTCAATCCATGATCTTTAAAATATAATGTTGGTAAAATGTTACAATCATTTTAGAGAAATGGAAGTCAAGAAGCAATACTTTTTGTAAGTAACTTCGCTTACTATATTACAGAGGGAAATGAACCACTTGGGAGTCGAACCTCGGAATCAGTCTGGGGCTCACACTGTAGTTATTTGCTTCTCCTCTGAGTTTCTGCCCATTCCTAATCTTTTTGCAGTGTCTGTCTGCAGGTGAATTCTGCTTTCTCTCTTTTTGAAAATGAAAGTAGAAAAAATATTGTCTGCTAATGTTTTATAGGATTCTGTAGATTTTTTTTTCCAGAAATAAATGAATTTCGGGAAAGGGAAACCTTCCAGATTCACACTTTGGCTACCAATCTGATCAATCTCTTTACAACTGGATCAAAAAAAATAATAATAATTAATTAAAATAAAAATAAATTAAAAAAAAAAAACGACAACAACAAATCCTACATTCCAAAGGGAGCAAATCTTTTTTTCCAGCTTTCTTTGTCAGTCACTTCCTTCAAAACGTTTCTCTCTCCCTCTTCAGATAAGCTATTGCTCCCAACAGAGGAAGAAGCAGTCATCAGCTGTAGTAATAATAAAAGCTATTATCCAGCTTGATTACATTTAGAATAGGAAGTAGATTTTCCCATTTGTTCGTTCCAATGGGATAAAAGTTTGGAAGTGTGGTTTATCAACAACTTCACTGTCTCTCTGACAGAGAAGCAATCCAAGAACATTTCTGTTTGGTGCAGAAGAATGGGTTTTGCTGAGCTATGCTGTCTACATTTGAAACATGTAGCAAATATGTTGTCTTGACATTATTAATACCGTTTCACTTACCAGTGCTTCTGTGGCAGGCACTTCCTTTCCCACTGCAGACCACATGCTATCTGTTTCACTTAGTGCCTGATCCCAAGAAGTGCCAACAGCAATATTAGTATTTAAATGTCATTTTTTAGATAAGAGGTGAGAGTCAAAAGTAATCTGTACAATTATCATAGGATGGATATGTCTTCTATTTCACTGTGATATCTCAAATCCAAAAAGTCATTCCTATGCGGCAACCTTCTTAAGCAAAGATTTGGTCACTTACATGAGCCCTTACCAGCAAAGTAAATTGGAAGCTGGGTCTCCTCTTGGTTATATGGGAGTAAGGCCTATTGCCAATAAGCTCTATAGTATTGTACAAAATAATGGCAATAAAACAAGAAAAAAAAAAATCATCATCGTTCCCCTGTGCGCTGCTGATACACATCTCAAAACTGTACATAAGCAGGATCAAAAGCCTTTCAGTAAGAGGAAGGCAGTTGGCCTTTGGCAGTCCTGTGGTCCTAAGAAAACAAAACAAATCATGTCCTAGAGTCTGACGCTCCTCTCACCTTTTATGCCCCTTTCCTCAGCCAGTTTCAACTGGAGAATATACTTTTGCTCCAACCTTTGGTTTAGACAGTGCTGTATGCTTTCATCATCATAGACAGCCAGCTCCAAAAATGACTGCATTGTCAAGAATACCAATGATCATGGATTTCTTCTATTTTAAAAGAGATGTTGTGGGGAATTCATTGTCTTTAAAGATTTCTTTAAATCTATGATAAGTTAAAAAAAAAAAAGGAAAGAAAGAAAGAAAAGAATACTATTCCAGTGTTAAAGTTTCAGAGCCTTTTATAATAATTGTAATAGAAATGATTATGAAATCATTGTCCAGCACACACACTTTCCTCATTAAGTGGTAATACATGTTATGCACCTCACTGCAGGTTTAAGAATCACAGCCAGCACTTAAAGAAAAACACGTAGAATTAAATCTTGAATGGAAGCACAAACACAAGTTTTCCAGTTCATGCCAAAAGCCAATAGCACCCAGAATCAGCAGTCGCCAAACAGATCGTTACTGGGGTCAATAATATCAACTCTACTGACTTCCAGATTCCTCTGAGGTACAGGCTGTTCCCTTTGTAGTTTTGACAGTGTGTATGTTGCCTAACTGCCCATCGCTCTGAGATTAAAACAGAAACACAAGTAGGAACAGAAACGTGGATGACACACGCATCTTTCTCAACTGAGGCTTTAGACAGCCTGGAGCTTTTTTGAAGGTGAGAGGAGGTATAAAATGTTACAGCATCACATGTCAATATAAATCTACATAAAAGATAAAACCTTTGAAAATAAATGTGAAAGGCATGTAATCACCAATAATCGTGTTCCTACACTTTAAGAGAAAACTTGGAAATAAACACATAAGATGTTCAAATCTCATGGGGAAAGAGGTAATATCTCCAATAGGAAAAAGATGGCTACATTACAGTGGTATATAACAATATATTGTGTTTCTTTTAGTATCTATTCTAATGCTACTTTTCTAAAGTAACTGATTAAAAGCCAAAAAAGAAAAAGAAACCATTCTCAGTTGTGTGAATGTGACAATGTAGTCTGCAGCTGCTGTATCTCAACAAAACATAAGGATTACAGCTTACAGGTCTTCTCTCCTACCACTTTCAAAAGCAGTGTCTACAATGAAGGGAGACACACTAGTAAAATGCAGGTTTAAGGGTCTTGTACAGGATTGGAAGACTGAGGCTGTATTCCCAACCCAGTCACAGGCAGCTCATGATCTTGGTTACATCAGCCCAGACAAGATCACAGAACAGACTTGGGCTTCATCTCTCCCTGATCTACAGTGCACAATGGAAACAAAGACATTCATAGCTCTAGGTCTACTCAGAAGCTCTGCACTCACCAAAGGCTGCATTTGAATAGAAAGCCCTGCAGGGAGCCGTAACTGCCTGCTCAAGCATCACAGTCCAGACATGCACATGCCCTCTCTGAAAGTAATAATGCAAAATACAACGGTCTCTACAGAATAGACTAAATTGGATGTATTTCCTATCAGTTAATCAAAGCAGCTTCCCATGTAAGCAACAATCCACATCCCACCAAGGCCGGTGCCAGATCTCCCTACACTGCATAGGGAGATGTTCCCAGCCATTCAGAGCTGTAGATTTTGCTACCCAGCAAAATCCCTAAGCTTTTTTATGCACTGTGACCACAGCACCCTGTGTTTCATCTTACTACAGGCTTGTTGGGTTGTTCAAAATTTGAGGCACACAGTTACTGTGGCAGCAGGAACCATATAAATACCTCATGATGGATTTTGGTAGATCTGCTCCTAATCTGGGACAACTGTATCCAAGGAGGATTTGGTATTTTTAAAAGATCAACTAAAATACGTGGCTGAATACCAGTATAGGATTGATAATAGATACATACAAATTGATAATTTCTTTTTTCTTCCATCATGGCAAGTTAACTACATTATCAAAGCTGTCATCAAATCTATACATAAGAACTCCCACTAACATAAATATAAGTTTAGAGTAAGGCAGAAATACATAAAAGTAATTCCTACTGATACGCATGTTTTGAGCTGTCAACAGTGATTTGAGTACAGCACTAAGTAGTATGAAGAGACAGCCATAACCGTTCTGTATTAATTCAAATTACAAGAATGTGGAGGTCAGGGGAGAAAAAGCAAAGCAAAATAGTAATTGTATTTGTCAGATGGAAGAGGACAAAGCCAGTTGGAAAAGAATTTTATTTTTCAGACTTCTAAGAAAATTTACAAACAATGGCAGTGTAAAAAAAAAAATAGACACCCTATAAAAAAAAATGACAGTTTCTCGAACTATAGCATCAAATGAAGTTACAGAGCAACAAAGGTACAGTATAATGCTATTCCTCAAATTAGTATCAGCTATATTGCTGAAGTCTAATAATAAATCTCTACAGCTTAATTAGAAATCCCACAACAATCCAACATTCTGAGCTTAAAATATTCTTACAATACACAGATTCCATCTCTGCATTGATCTATAGCACTGAAATCACCTAGGCAAAAATTCCGTAGCAAAAGGCACACCTTGCAGTTTATAAAGAGGGGCATCTTGTGCACACTGCAGTAACATACAACAGAAAACAAAACACCCTGTATACTTGCTTATTAATCCTCAGTGTCTAACATGAAATACAATACAGAAATAAAAGAAGCAATATTTAGTAGTTTTATTCATGATGGTGCTATTCTTCATCCAGACTGAAGCAGAAAGGCTTCCTTCCTTCCCCTGTTTTGTTTGAACCTTGGAACTCTCCCTGTGTTCATCATCAACTTTCTCACTAGTGGAGCAGGTGGTTCCTAACCTCCTCAATCCCCATCTTGAACACCACCATCCCCTTCCACATATGCGTGCTTTCATTCTGCAAGCTGTCTCCAGCTCTTCTCATGCTGAACTCCAACACAAAGACAACATGCCCAAGTCTAACCTTGCTTTGCCAAAGTTTACAGCCAGGGCAGAAAACAAATGCTTACATGCTTTATTGGTGCTGTAGGCTTCCCTCTATTCAGGTCACCCACACACTTTAAATAGAAGGCATTTAAAAAACATCAACACAATTTAATTAAGAGCTTAGGTTGAAATTGCAAGCACACTCCAAACACTGGCCCAGTATAGCCTTCTGAACATGAATTTGAGTAAATGTGAACACCTTGTGTTTTCATTAATTCATAAGTGAACTCCTTTGGCCTTAACAGTATCTCAAATAAATTCTGTTCAAAGCATGAGAAATAAGAATTATTGTTTAGTTACAGCACGTGGATTTGTGCACTGTATTATCCATCATGAGAAAAGCCAGTGTCCATTAAATACTGATAAAATGACTTATTTTGACAGTTTAAAACAATGTATCAAAAGGCTATTTTTTCTTTCCAAAATGAAAACAAGTCCGATCTTTTCATTTAATGAAAATTCTTTCCCAAATACTTTCAACTGAGTAGAGGGGGAAAAAAAAAAAAAAAAGGAAAAAAAGAAAATGTGCACATCATGCGAAAACATTGAAAAAAAGAGTTGGTAAGAGTGCTGCATCAGTGTTTCTCTGTCACTAGATTTGCTTAAATACTGACAGTTCCTGAGATTGTAGTTATCCTAATAATGTCGGTTGGTAAGAATCACCACAAAACCTGACAGCCCTTCACAAAAATAAATATATATCTTTTTATATGTATACACACATTTAAATATATATAAAAATAAAAGATTTGGGTGTAAATGTCATGGAAATGAACAGGCAGTTAAAGAAGGAGCAGCACAATTTAGCCTTTAATAGTTCTGAAAAAATGCAATAGAATCCTTACTTTAAGTTGCCTGCCTGCCACAGATGCCCAAGGTAACCTTTGATAAATTCATGTCTAAACTGACAACTGAGATTACACACAAACATTTAGACTATGTGAGCTAACTCTGTGCCAACCAATTATTTCCCTGCAGCCTACAATAAAGCCACCTTAGAGCTTACTCATCTCAGAGCAGAGACCTCCTAGGAATCCGTCTCTCTTCCCAACTTCTTTTTGACTAAGACAGCAGAAGACACAAGAAGACAGCAGCAGAAACACTGCTGTGCTCCTCAGTGCAGAAAGAACAGAAGTGGGAGGCTGAATCTCAGGCCCTTGCACCCAGCCAAGCTTTCAAAATGAGGCTGGAGGGCTTACAAATAGCCAGCAAGGATGGCCTTGGAAGAACATAGACCCTAAAAATCCATGTAGACACAATCTTATCCTGTTACCACAGAATTTTCCTACCTCCCAAATGCCACAAGCACATGAAAAAGTAATGTCCAAGGTACTCACAGGCTGCTGTTACAGATGCTACACAAGCACCTCAGGCACGAAGGATTGTCTAGTTTTCAGACATGAACAAAGATGCAAATGTGTAAAACACTACGAGAAGAAAATTGCCCCTCAAGTTTATAACCTTTTAATTTCTTTCATAACTTACTATATACTCAAGTCCTTTTCAAAGCAGTGATATATGTAATCCCACATGCTGAATTAAAATGTACGCACTCCAACAGCAGTACTTAATACCTCATACAAAAGTCTTGCTGAATCCCTACTTCACACATTTCTAAACTGAGCACACTCTCTGACCTTATCAGCATTTCAACAGCTCACAAACAGTTTAACCTTCATCTTGCTTACGAAAAAAATATTCACCAGAATGGATAAAACAAATATTTTCTTCATGCAATATAGCATGGTACTGCCACAAAAAGCCAATCCTTTAACACAGTTCAGAAAACTTCTGGGAATAAAGTCATAGTTGTAGATACAGACAAATGTGTTTAGAAAGGCATACGAATATCCATGCTTTCTATGACTGGTGATCAAATATAAATATCCCTGCAAATACACTGTCCTGTTAGTAGACTGGTAATGGGTTTTTGTATACCTCCTCTACAGCATCTCTCAGTGGTCAGTTATAAATATAATAATAGATTAGGTGATTTGTGGATTGCCAGGCTAGCTAGACTATCTTCTCTTTCCCTAGTAAGAAGCTTCACTAACCTGGCTTCTTCTTGTGCAATACATGCTCACAAACTACAATGATAAAGAAAAGAAAAACATTAACAAAATAAAAATATGCGCTATGGCCAGCCTAAAGAGAAGCACATAGTACTTGGCCTCCCATCTCTCATCTTTTGAAATACCAGCAGCAAGACAGATCAATGTTCTCCACGCTAAGTTATATTATAGGACAAATTCAGCCCTCAGATATGCTTCTAAGCTTCTCTGTCACTGCAAGCCGTTCACATAAACTCAAAGGAAAACTGGCCAATTTAAAAGTAATGATCAATGGCCTGTATTATTCAAGTGTTCTCTCAGTTAGGCACAGATTTTGAGGAAATCATATACTAAGCCTCTCAACTTTAACAAACAATACAAATGTAATTGCATATTAAAATTATAAAGAAAATAATAATATTTGTGACTTGGAAGTTAAGCCATTTTAAATTAATCATGTTATATTAAGTAAGGCTTGTTAGCATCTGCTCAGTGTTAGGTATTTACCTTCAGTCCACCACAGATTGGACAAGCAGAAAAAAGAGCTCTTGTCATCCCAGGGTGGGGGCTACATGTGTCATAGGGGTCAGATGAGGCTCCACTAGGTGGTGCTAACTCACTACTTTTGGAGTCTGACACCTGTCCTTGTGGCTTTGTATCTGACCACCTGGAAACAAAATCCACACATGCCTCATTACTTGAGTCCTTGGTGCTTTCTGGGAGTAAGGATGACGGCCTCCCTCTGTCCTGGCTGTGCTCAGGCTGTGCCCTCTGTGCTTCTAAGTGTGGTAGTAGCAGTTTTGGGTCACTAGCACCATGAGGAGGCAGGGCCTGGTCCTTGGGTAGCGTGGAATCTGCACTCTTGGGTTGCACATCCTTAGCAGCTGCCTGTAACAAACTCCTGGGTATATCATAAATATGTCTGAGAGAGCTGGGAACCTGATACTCTGATCCCACACCTCTCTGAGGCTCACTGTGAGGACAAGTACATAGATTCTGATCCGAAGGAAAGTTCAATGGCAGGCTTAGCAATGATCCAAACTCATCACCATGGCAAATGTCCAAGCTCCCGGCATACGAAGAGAAGCTTCCAGAGTAAGAAGAGTGACTACCAGTAGCTATTCCACTGTCAGAAGAACTCTGACGACCTATTTCCTGTAGCTGTCTGGATCGGAGGGGCTTTGGAGGAGGCTTAGCAGTGCCACGTGCTCCTTCTGGAAGGGTCTTTTCTTCTCCAAGATGGATGCCTTTTGCAGCTGCCAGTCCATGACTCTCTTGAGAAGTGCTGGCTGAAGACTGTTCAGGCCAAATGGTCAATCTACTCCCAACGCTAACATCCGAATGACTGGTATCTGAGGATGAGCTTGAAAGACTTCGATCATCTCCTAGAAAAGAAGAAAAGACATCAGTCTGTGTTTTAAACACAATGCATAGACTGGAAGCAAGGCAAGTACATACAGAAAGGACTCAGATTCCACCTGCTTTGTAAGGGGAACTTCTGCTGGAACACCAGAATTCCTGCAATTATTCCTATTCCCACTGGAAAAATAGCATGCAAATATTAACATAACCCTACCACTTTGTGGAATATACTGCATTCAGGGCTAAACTTTTAGAGTTTATGCACCCAGCTCTCCCTCTTTTCAAAGATGTTTCACTCCTGTACAGTTAATTGGCTTTATTTTAGATATTTCTGTCTTATATCTAGGGAACAGTCACAAAGTTGCATGTTTTCAGAATAGCCAAGGATGCTCTGAAAAGAAAAATAACCTTGTTAATGTAATCCAAAAGCGCAAGAGATTTCAAAATTTCTACTTGAACTGAATGAACCAAAAGAGTATTTGTACTTCTTTTTTCATATAATCTTATCTGAATGACATCAAAATACATGTTGGAGACAGCAAAGATAAAATCAAACCTAGACTATCCTGTTCTCTGCTGTCTCCAACACTGTATTTCTCCATAACATCCATACCAAAGGACAATAACACAACACAACCACAAACAAAAGTGAAAATACTACCACATTTACATATCTATATGGAAAAGAAGTCCCATGATTAACTTATGCACATATTGCATTTTTTTCTTCAATGATATTTGCAAGAAGGACGCTTTTACTGTATCTACAGCTGTCCAAGAAACAAAATAGAAGAAAAAATTAAACATTGATGAAAACATCCTCATGCTTTTTCATGTCAAACATACACACAAAACGCTCCTGAAGCAGCTCCACAAAGTTATTTGATTCATTCTTAATTAAACCTATTTTATTTAGGCAAGATAAAGAAAACAAAGCCAACACCAGGATCATTTTGTAAATATTAATTAATAAATTTTAAACCTTGGACAATAAGTTGTCTGATGGCTTAGGTATGTGAAGACATATACTGCAAATCAAGGCCTGAGCTTCTGGTGCTACTAAACTATTTTTGTTTTCAGTTGCTAGGGGAAAAGTTTAGAACAATTTTCCTGCTCTCCAAAGAGTAATTCTTGTTATATACTATCACAAAATAGCATAATTTATCCCTTGTAATCTAATTCTTTTTTTTTCCCCTAGTGCCCACTGCTTGACACTAGCTTATGACTCCTACACAAGTGTAACTCTGGAGATGAAATTATACTGTCATCTAGATGGAAGACAGGAATTACAAAAATATTAGTGTGGTTCTTAGTAATATATCCAGTGTCTGAAGAAAAATATCTGCTAAATGAAAGTCTACTGACAAAAATCTACTTTTTTCCTTTTTTTGAAAAAATAAGATTCTTTAATTTATTTGAAATCACTTTTCCTAGCTAAATATTTTAGAACTTTGGAAGGGAAACACTCCTACAACCTTGTAGAAAGTGTTCTAAGTACGATTTAGGGCTACATGTTCTCCAAGGCAGTGGCAATATCTGGGTGTCCAGATTCAGGCAGATGTCTTCCCACCAAACCCACAGGGACAGTCCTGTTATTATAATCTCCCACAAACACAAATGCTTAACTTTCCTGTGCAAAATTCAACAGCATATTGAAAAGCTTACTTTATGATTCTATGTTCTCTGAGAGAAAATAATAATAGGAAATAATATTAGGAAAAGAGGGTCACAAATTCGAGTAAATCTCAAGCAGAGAGTGTACATGAAGTATGGTCACATTATTTGACCAGAGTGATCAGATTTTTAAAAAAAAAAAAAAAACATGCTTCTCCACTGCGTTTCATTTGTTTTGCATCCACCTAGTAGCTATATCTAACTAAAAGAAATCTCTGCAAGGCTCAGTGACATTTAGTCACAAACCACATTACTCAGCAGTGACTGAGGTAGCCATGGACACGAAGAGCCTAAATGAAACATCATGAACATTGCTCTGTTATTTTTCTTTTAAACTCACCACCTTATCATTGCATACATATGCTCCCTGCTAAAGCCTGGAAAAGAAGGGAACACCACTTATATTTAATTAAATAAAGATATTCCTTACCTCCACTGCCCTGGCGACTTGTATGGGACAGCAAGCTCAAGCGCTTCTCTAACTGCAAAGCTTCATGAGCCAATCTTTCTTCTGAATATGCTGGATTTGTAGTTGGATCTTTAAAAAGGAACATAAAATAAATAAATAAAAAGACACAGAAGAAAATATCAACAGAAATTAAAAAACATCCTTATGTTATATACTCTATTCTTGTGTTAAAGGAGAGGGAAAACACATTGGAAAATGTACGGGACAATCTGCCAAACACATCCTGGAGAAATGCTACACAATCAGTCATAATTTTAACTGTCACAGACTTTTTGAGTTATACCTAGCATCTGTAAGAGTTACCACAAGGACAAAACCCTGAAAAGTGAAGCAGTGGAGGCAATATCTACAGGAATAATTAGCATTCAGCAAGTCTAGAGGACTTAAAAGATAGCATATAACCTGTAAAATGTGTCCTGACTTCACTGAACTCACTAGAAATGTTATCATTGAGAAAGACTAGATTTTTTTCACCCTACAGATTCACAAATCCACATAATAAAGTTAGAGTCAGAGTGATTAAACTATTTGATATCCTTATGATTGACCCAGATCGCCTATTTACAAAGACATTTCTTTAAAGTTTGATGTTTAGAAGGTCATTAGGTTCAGAAGTCAGAGGTGAAGCAGCATGTTGGGGATCTCTGTCTTCCTGTTCAATACAAGATAATA
Source organism: Penelope pileata (assembly GCA_013396635.1). Lineage (NCBI taxonomy): Eukaryota > Metazoa > Chordata > Aves > Galliformes > Cracidae > Penelope > Penelope pileata. The sequence goes on from WBMW01000802.1 coordinate 5,382,594, forward strand.
CAGAACAGTGAAAAACACTACTATAATATACTATGTAGCGGATTTTCTCCACATGCTTTAGTGAGTTTGCCCTTCCAACTAAAACTGCTTCACTGAAGAAGGTCCTTTCCATTGCAATAGAAAGAGAAAAGAACAGTAGTTACACAGAATGTGGAAAAACTTTCATCAAAAAACAGAATGGTTTCCTCTAAACCATTTTGTTTCCAACAACAACAAAACCAGGTGTCAAAAGCAATCATAACCATCATTCCAAGAGAGATCATGCAGATTTCTTCAAACAGCACTAACAGTTGTGTCACGTTCAGCAGTTGCAAAGGATATGGTCTGCTAACTTTTTCACCATCAGAAGTTTCAGTAACTCTCATAATTATCTAGGGAAAGGAACTAATGACATAAAACAGGTTAGCTTCCTCACAAATGCAGTTCTTGAATATCCAATCAACTTAGTAATAAAAGCGCACCACAAAAAAAAAAAATAATCATTGAATCATTTAATAAGAGGGGCAAAAAAAGGATGAAAAGGTCTAGACATTGCTATGCTTAAGTTAGTGAAATAAATTTTTAAAAAAATAGTTGAAATGAGGAAAGAAAAGTTTCCTTTTCAGCACAAGTCTTTCCATTTTAAAAGACTTGGGTTTGATGTTGTCAATGCAGCACTCAAAGCAAGCTCACAATCAAGGGAAGCAGCTTTTCCAGGCAAGCTGAAGCTCTATAGGAGATTCTACATTATTAACTATCTGAGAAACAAGCTGTCACATTTCTTCTTTGATTTCATTTACACTTTCTGACCAGTTCTGGATAGGTGAGAGTGCATCACAGCAGCACATGTGTCAGTGTTGAGTTTTCTTCTGCACATAGAGGGCTTTTCCATCTTTACCAATCTGCAATCTGGATAAAATCAGCAGAACAAGCCAGGCACACACAGTCCTAGTATAACAACATATGTTGGAAATCATAAGATGCTCTAACAGGGACACGGCAACAATGCTTGTGACAAAAAGTGCCTGTGACCTCTGCATCTCCCAGCTCCATCAATACTTAATGTCAGTGTCCAGCATCCTCCAAACCTAAATTTTAGAGTAGAAAAGAGGACTGTATTTTTTTTTCTTTTTCAGGTCTCCATTCCTATTTCTTCTGCAATACACCTCACATTAAGGACTCACTAGTTCGAACTTGCATAACTGCTTACTCAAACGAAACCCCCAACGCTTCCATGTGGATCTCTGCCAAAGGCAGATACAGGATTTGCCCACCAGCACCTGTGGTGCAACTCAGACAGGTCTATGCAAGGATTGTCTCAGTGGCAGTGTTACAGGCTGCTGCTCAAATCTATTTTCAGATGTCCTCTGCTCCAGTTACTCTACTGCTCTACTGTACTTAGTTAAACATCCAAAAACATTCAGAAAGTTTCTATGAGCACTTAGAATGGAAAGTTGACATAACAGATCTGCAAATGAGTCAAACCAATATGCAACAGACACAAACTCTTGCAACAACAGAACTGTCAGTAGGAAAGATCCTTCTGCTTTCCTCAGGAATATGACTGCTTAATGCATATAGCTGTTCAGAATGTTATTAGGGAACATACAGAACGACATGCGTTTTAAAGAACTGTTATCTCTTTTGCAGAAGAAGATACAAAAAAAACTGGTCAAGAAACTGATCTTGCAAGAACGGTCTTGGATAAAAGACAAGATGGGGAGATAGGAAGGAATTGAAGTAAATGATTAAATTCTCCATTTAAAATGTTCAACTGCTTTTAGAAGAAACCTTCCGTATCATAATAATAATATACAGCTACTGAACACCACAGGTTTCAACCAGCAATATGGAACCTCAAGGCACAGTGTCTCTTCAATAGATCTGACCATTTTTTGGTTAAATTTCTCCTTCCTAAGTAGTAGAGGTACACAGTCCTTGTCGTGTAGCTCATGAGATGGAAACTACTATCTGAAAATTGGGTTCATAGTTACATGCTCTGACCTGTCATTGCCCAATGTTGTGGAAAACAAGAACAAAAGAATCCTTTTTCAGTACACACTAGGAGACTTCTAGAGAAACAGCTTCAAAGCCTACCACATGTATGGAAACTTAAAGTCTTTGACAGATATTAAAAACAACTGATCATCAGTTTTATTAGTAGTCTTTGTTTTGCTTTTCTCTTCAAAGTTGTCAGCTAATAAGCCTTCTATTGAAAACACGCATAATACCCATTCCCCAGAAGAAGCAAATAGTTATACCAGAATTTTTGGTTATAGTCTACTTATTGCTGTTCAGGAAGTTTTGCCACAAGATCAGACTAAGGACTGAAGTCACTGGCAGTCACCATTTAGAGACCAGTCCTTATTGGAGGGCATAATCTAAAATCTTCTTTCATATTAGTCTATAAATAAGGTTTAAAAAATGAATAACATAAGCAAGTTGTTTTCTTCTTTTGTCAACAGTTGCACCTCAGAGCCTCTAAATAACCAGGAAATAATTTGCCATGTTACTAACTGAGGAGGACAGCAGCAGCATGACCGGTACCAAGACAGCTGTCCAAGGAAGTTCAGGCAGCTTCTGCCCACACAACATCCTGCAGCAGTTCCAACTCCAAGAGCAATTTGGTGTCTTCATTTCCCAAACTCTAGACAAATGTATCCTATAACACGATTTACTCCCATGGAATCTGGGCAGTTACATTCACTAAAGTCCTTCAGTTAATAAAGTGCTTTATAATTTCTCAACCAGAAATAGATTCTTTGCTACAAAGAAAAACCTTTTCTTTAAGGCAATCATTGAAGTTTTCCTGAACACTGCTTTGGGGCAAAGAAGAAGGATCAAATCAAATTTGGCTGGACTAAAAATGTCTGTGATGGAGATTTTATTTTTATATATTACGTTGGTGGTTATTCATTAGAGCCACATGAGCTGCTCATCGTGGGAGATTTTGAATACTTTGGTAACACAAATAAATTGCCATTGTAACTCAAAGCACCAAGGTTGTTTGGTAAGCACCTGTCAGGAAGAATGTATCATGTCAAGTTAAGCCAGCAGCCACTTAAGATATTCTTGATTATGTGCATCTTTAAAATGCAACATTGGTTAATTACTTTGCTAAACGAAGTTAGAAGAGTTATGCTGAACATCTATCCTTCCTCCTTTGTAACTGTAGTCAAATTTGAGAATCAGATCTGGACCCTCACCTTCATGCTAACATCTCCACACCTTGTAAGATGTCTGGAGGAATGCAAAGATGTCCTAAAAGTCTGAGGAGGATCCACTTGGTACAGATACTGCTGAAGGCAGCCACAGAGCTGTCTTGCAATGGTCAAAGGTGTATCAAGCTTCGATAAAAAGAAAGAGCATCAGACAGATCCTCAGCAAGCAGCACTGCACATTCTCCAGTCAGTCACATAGCAGCCTGAAAAAGCTTCCAGAATTAAAAGAGAGCATCAAGACTATCAACATTACACTTGGAGCCTCTCCAGCCTGCAAGATTAGGCTGTCCCTTAGCCAAATTTACAGGGTACAGATCTGCCCATGCAACAAAGGATATCAGCAATGGACTGTAGAGCTTTTGTGGTGTTCATGTTTGAAATTCAAGATGGATCTTGTTAGTGAAAAGAAGGAATTCAACACACACCTGATAAATATTTCTCAGATAATATGCGTGCAAATTTAGTGCAGATTACAAACCATGCAATAAGTGATTCAGTATTCTGTCAATACCTAGGCTTTTGTCAAGACAAGAACATAAAATTTTCTGGTTTGTTTTCTAAATATCTTCTCAAGGAGGAAAGGAAAAAAAGACTAAGTGGCCAATTACAGCAATTATTTTCCAAATAACAGCTGGGGAAAAATAAGCCATCCAAAGACCTCCTGTCACTCAATTAAATCCTTCATTACAATATTACACTGCCTAAAAACATATAAAGATGTGTACACTACCTTTGGATTTTCACTCAATGTCATGTCTTAAATTTGAGACTTGATTACGCAGCCTTTAACAAACCAATGATACTTCGGTATAGTCTTGTTAAGTTAATGGGCTCCCAAAACAAGCACCACACAGTGGTAAACTGTAAAACAGCTAGAGGTGTGAATATCATACTTGAGCAAATTTCCCTTGCACATGCAGTTTACAAGCTCCTTCTGGATACTGGGCATTTTGCATTTTAAGAATCACTATGGCAAGTAAAAATAAGGACTGGAAAACGATGAGTTTTCTTGTCTTCAAACCAGTCTCTATCATTCCCTAATAATTTCATACTAATGCTTATACATGCTCAGTGAGGTCAGAGCTATTGAAAGAGGGATGGTAATGTGATATGTAGCTACATATAACAATGCACAAACATCAGGGTTGACTTGATAATTAAGATGCAAAAGCAGATTTACGTCTACACCGTCCTAAAAAACAGCTTTTTCAGAGAATGTGCCATCTTAAGAAAATAAAATTAAAAATAAAAAAAATCTCTTTGTAGGCATACATTTTCTGACATGTTTTTGTGAAATGAAGATTTGGGGGAAATGTTTAAAAAATGCAGAAAAATGTCCATTCAGTTGAAAAGTTTTAAGTACCAGCAGTGTTTAGGGGGGAAGGAGGTGAGTTGTGAGGTTTTGTTTGTTTTTTAAACACTTTTAGTTCAAAGCACACACAGCTCACAGTGCTATGACTATGGAATAAGGAGTTACTGCCTACTATGCTGCCTGGTTGTTTTGTTTACCTTGCTGTTACAACTACAGGAAAGAGAAGACAAACAGAGCCTTGTGTCTACTGTGTTTACCTTAGCAAAGTTTTTGCAGTTTATTTTAACAAGTTTCACATCCAAATCTAATCTTTTCCATCACACTTCCTTCCCAAACCGATCATCTTATAACAGTGATAAAACTCTGTCAAACATCTAACAACTAACACTTAAACAGAAACTCTAAACATTTCCTACAAATCCTGCCTCATTCTTCACCATTCCTTCAGCTTATTCCCACTATATCCCATTATAAATCCACAGATATTTCCACACTCTTGCCCTGTTTGACAGTCATTCCAACTCAGTGTTATATTTTTTCATCTGCTGAAGTCAAAAGGCAACAGGCCTTCCTGTGATTCTAATTTCCTCTTTGAACACTGCAGCGTACATAGTGTTTACCATGAAATAGGGAAAGGAATTTAATCCTTGCACAGCAGAAAAAAAACTCAAGCTGCAATGCCAAAACTGAGACCTGACAAAGTTTTCTAAGTTTGGCAAGACTTTCCAAATGTTTGGGATGAATTCAAAATGCCCCGGAAGTTAGTTTTCCAGGTTTCAGCTCATTAAACTATAAAAATAGTAATTCAGACAGGGATCCAAGTTGCACTGTACAAGTTTAAAATTGCCATATCTTAGCACTATTAAACAAGAGAAGGCTAAGAACAGCAACATCACCAGAAATTTGAATGAACCAGAGCAGCAGGGTGAAACTGGGTACATTCAACTGTTAAATCTGTACTGTGACATCTCAGAATGAAAACCACTTCGCACTTTCTGCGCCCTTAGCGTCTGCAAGCTGTTCTTACAATCAGAGCAACAAGTGCTAGACATGGCAAGTTCCTGCTTTGCTCAGTCACTCTCTAGTTCCTATATTAACCTGGTAGGACTGGACGCAAACCAAAAGGGCCCTTCGTCGGGGAAATGCCGCGGACGATACAGTCGAATAGAAAGCTGATCTGCTCTCCTTCAGCACAAGAAAGGAAAAAAACACCAGCCCCTGCAAGAAAGAACAACATAAATATGTGTTTTTCACCTGGATGCATTAGAAATATATTTAGTTATATTTATATTTACAAATGTAGTGATCAAAAGAGTATGAAGTACAGGACATGAAAAGAAATCAACAAGAAATGTTCTGCAAAGGAAAAAAAAGAAGGTCAGCATACACACAGTGTCAGGAAAATACACAAATTGAATAGATAACTAATCATTTATGCTAATTTTCTGCAACTCAGGCAGTTAGAGCAATGCCAAAATACAAACCATACGCTCAACAGCTGTCTGTGCCTTTTATTCTCATTTACCCCTAGAATTTCATAGATCCAATCTTAGCCATGCAAGTGACAGTCTCAATCAAAATGAACCAAGTTTACTTTTACTAAACTTTATCCAAGAAGAGCCTTTTATACCCGCTATAGCGATCAGAATTTGAATATTGCTAGACTATAAGTTTTTCTACTTATTAAAACAGCCTAGACTAAGTCTGATGCATCTATTATTAACAGAATGCAACATGACTCCACAGGTTGTCATCAGATCTTTACCCTTAGCTCTATTCTGATATTTTGCTTTCCATTCATTAAGAATAGCCCCAAGCAAAATTAGAATAAGAATCACTAAATAAACAAGTTCTGAGCTGCATGATATATAGCTATGTGAACAAAACACAGGACTAAAAATGTTCCATGTAACATTTTGAGAATTGTTGGTCTAAGTCCTGCTCACATCAGAAAAGAAGCATAATTGGCCTTTCTAATAATCTGAAAAACACCAGGCAAAATTCCCTCCATCCCCATTGACCAGTGAAATCAGTACACAGACCTTTTAAGAAATGCGGCCAGTTCACCAGAGCCAAGCACACTACAAAACCAGAACACCAAAACACTAGAATGTTTTATATTGCTCTCCCTAGACGTAAGTTTGACTTCTGCATGTTTCTCTAGCCTCTTCTGAGTTGAATGGCTATTTTTATCAATCTTAATTGAAGCAGCAGTACTTGTCTTGACCAGAATGCCTGCACTCCTATCACTTCCCACACAAATGCACAGATTTGTCCAACAAGTTATACACATTTCAGCTGAGCAATAGATCTGCTTTTGATTGCTTGATAAAGGGCTATGGAATTCAAAATAAAACGGATTTGGAAAAAAAAAAAAAAAGGTAGACCACACATCAAATTAACTACTTTAGAAAACGAGATACAGTCAGCAAGTGGTAAACGGACCACTCCAGGAGGGAGCACATTCTGCTCCACACTCTTTGGTTATTCTCGATTTATGTCACATCTTAGTCCCTGCCTGCTCCGCTTAAATCTGTTCCAGACTACACAGTCAGTAGCATTTTCTAGTTTGATGTGTCACACTGTCACATTCATTCCTTTTCAGATCAAATTGATCAACACTTTGTCTCACAGTACATAGACATGTAGTGGCTTCAGTATCAAAAACCATCCAGGAGATTACAACACTAATCATGCAGTCTGACAGGTATGAAAGTTTTGGGTTGTGACTCACACACAGCCTTGTCCCATTTTCCCTCCCCAGGAGATGCCAAAGAGCCCAAGAACTCTCTATTATAAGAAGTTGGATGCAAAAAACACATTAGAAAGTATTTGAAATTCAAATTTTTCTCTGAGCCACTTTCTCCCTCTCTGAGTAGAAATCAGTTTGCCTAATCACAGAATTGTAGGGGTTGGAAGGCACCTCTAGAGATCATTGAGTCCAATCCCCCTGCCAAAGCAGGCTCCCTACAGCAGGTTGCACAGGTAGGCATCCAGACAGGTCTTGAATATCTCCAGAGATGGAGACTCCACAGCCTCTCTGGGCAGCCTGTTCCAGTGCTCCATCACTCGCATCATCAAGTTCTTGTGCTTGCTTGTGTGGAAATTCTTGTGCTCCAGTTTTTGGCCATTGCCCCTTGTCCTATCACTGCATACCACTGAGAAGAGCCTCGCCTAATCCCTTTGCCTCCTACACATTAGATATTTATAAATATTGATAAGGTCCCCTAACAGCCTTCTCTTCTCCAGGCTGAACAGACCCAGGTCACTCAGCCTTTCCTCGTAAGAGAGATGCTCCAGGACCTTTATCATCTTTGTGGCCCTACACTGGACTCTTTCCAGGCGATTCCTGTCTTTTTTTATACTGGGGAGCCCATAACTGGATGCAGTGCTCAAGATGAGGATCTTAAGGCTATGACTCTTCCCCTGTGAATCACACTGATAGCAAAAGGACATGCCTTTCTTGAGGAAGTAGGGCAGCACAAAGCTCTGTGGAGTTTTGAACACAACCTTCTAATTCCATGAACAATAAGCCATCAGGATTTAGAGACAACATAACAGAGAGCATTCATATCTCAAGTACAGTGATGGCCTGATAATTGAGCAGAAGCATACACATCCGTGTTACCATTCAGGAAAAGAAGAAATCTACAATGATTCTGTACATAAAGATTACATCTGGACCACTTGTTCCTTATTGCTAAGAAGACTCCTTCTTAAACTTCTAAGAGGCTCTAAAAGCCTGTGACTTCAATGGAAACAAAAAAGTAAATGTGCTGAAATTTACTTCCATGTGACTTAGCTGCTTAAAGAATAATTTCTGTAAAAAATTATTCCACATTTGGAAATCCAAAAAAACAAACATGAAAGCTTTTATATGACTTGTGCAAACAGTGTATGGACATGTTCCATGGGTAAAAATATCACATACATGCATATCCATCAAATGTTTCGTTGGAGATTGTGTTATTTGCATGATCACCATAATCACCAATTAGCTTCCATGAGAAATATTTCCTTTCTTGTTTTGTTAGGTAGAACTAGAATGCAAAGAAGAGAAGAAGTTTAGGAGTCCTTACAAAAGGCATCAGATGAGATGAAAGAGCAGGTAAGGTTCAGCTGAGTTATGATTGAAAAACATACATAAAAGCTAGCAATTACATTTCTTTTCTGCTTTCTTGAGAAAGTCACTGTTAGAAATTACACATCTCAGTCATGTGCTGGAACAGATTTGGTGCACAGGCATTTGGAAGCTGAGGAATATGTGGTATGCATCACTGTAATACCATGCAGCTGTTTACTAGACTGAAGCGCTCACTCTCTCCCCATGGGGTAAGAGACTCAGGGAGAGATGTTGCTTGAACTCAATATGAAAAGAGTTTCCAACCACGGCAGACCAAAATGAATACACTGTTTGTCCCTCTGAATGTACACATGCAGGAGACAGGAAGCAAAAACAGCCATCCATGGCAACTGAAGCTTCTCAGCTCTCACACATATGGAGGCAGATATTTCTTAAGAACAAAAAGAAACATTAATATAATGCAGAAAGATACAATGGGACACTTTCCAAAATACTTCGTAATTCCCGTCACCTGCAGCCAAAGAAAAGATTAATGTGCACTGAAAAACAGGTACACAGAAGAGCTACTGCTGAGCTCTTACAGGGAAGAAAAAACAGCTGGGCTTGTTTTTCCTATAAAAGAGATAGAGGACATGAATAAATGCTCCGTAAGTATTTTAGGAGAGAGAGACAACATTATGCTAAGGAACAATGCCAGAACACAATCTTGGATATAAGAACAAATAGTTAGGTTGGAAATGTTGAGAAAGGATTTTAAAGGATCAGAGACATGAAAGGATCCAGAAGACTCAAAACCCCATTCTAGCCTAATACACACTTTGATCCTTTTTAAAGGATTAGAGAGTCATGACAACACCAGTGTTCCAAACAGTGCTGGACTTTCAGAAACAGTTAACAGCCACAAAAAAATCAGATTCTTTAGTTGTGTATGTCTCACCACAACTTCAAACACCATTTTAGTTAATGGTATATCAAGAAATGTAGAAGGTCTTCCTGGAACTTGAGAAGTTTCCCTTGAAAGAAAAAGTTCTCATTTGTTCCTTATTTCACCTCTATCATTTTGAGGTGCATTCCTGGGGAATACTCCTGATTTACACTAGTGTGAAAAATCACAGAATATTCTAACAGTTAAAAGCAGCACCCAGAAACTAGGGTAAGCTTAAAGGAGAGAGGAGACTTGGGGGAAGAACTTCGGCATAACACACGTCATTCAGATACTTTAAGATCCTGTGGCAAATCCGTCACCTAGAGTTTCCCATTTGTATCATCCATTCACATTTCATACCACACATTCTTTACACAACTGGCATCACAGCCTGTGAAGCAGACCATCTAGGTTTTCCGCAATGTGGAAATAAGATAGAAACAATAATCAATTGAAATTCTTGGAGCATAACAATTGCTTCAAATCTAGAATCATCTTTAACTAGAGAACCTAAATGGAGGGCTACTGGTATAGCCCATTATTTTGGAGCTCCTTTATACAAGGAATATTTAAGTTTGGGAGCTAAGCATTTAAGCTTTGGGTTCTGTCCTCATAGCTGTACTCCCAGTTGCGAGGCTACACAAGCATGCTCTGATCCCAGGGACACATGCATATGTGGCTACACAGCAAGGCAACTTCCAGACCTTGTACTGACACCAGTCTGTTCTTTCTGCAGGCACTAAGCACTCCTCAGCAGGAAGAAAAAGACTTGAAGCCCTGAAAGAAGCCAGGAAACCAGGCATCCCATTCATACCAGTATGGCAATCAGAAGAGACATGTAGAGCCACACAACCACCACTTCATCTTTTCTAGTGATGTTTCAGAGTGTCTTCTCCAGTTAAGCAATTCAGAAAAAAGATTCCAGTTTTGGTTTTGTTTTTTTAACGCACACAGGAACAGAGTTACAAAAGCCAAACCCTACCTGGAGCTGAATCTCCAGGAGGGGGAGGAATATGGAGAGCAACAAGAACTGTTTCTGCAAGTGTATCAGCAGAAAAAGGAGAGTGAGAGAAAACTTTAGCCTGCTGCTGAATGGGGTGGAAGACCTGGTGACAAAGGACATGAAAAAGGCTAAGACACTCAAAGATTTCTTCATTTTGGTCTCTACTAATAAGATTCAACCCCCTCTTAGGAATCACAGGCCCTTGGAATCAGTGAGGAATAAGGAAGACTTTCTCTTGGTCAAAAATGAGTAGGTTAAGGAATATTTAAATAAATTGGACATACTCAAGCCCATGGGGCCTGTTGGGATGCATTCACGGATGCTGAGGGAGTTGGCCAACATCATTGCAAGGCCACTCAATTAGCTTTATTTTCCAGCAAAGGACTGTGAAGGAAAAAATAAAAAAAAAAAAAGTAACAAAAGCAAATAGTATTCGAATCTTCAAGGAGGACCTATCTTCAACTCACAGAACCACAAGCCAGGAAAGGTGATAGTACAAATAATCCTAGAAACTATTTCCAAACATACCAAGGACGATTCAATCTTTAAGCTATTATCTTAAGTGCCTTATCGCTGAATACTCAAAATTCAAGTGGTTTCAAAACAGTCTGTGTGTAGGTGCTGTGCTCAGATTTCTAGACACAGGCAATTGTCTGACAGCAAATACAAAATGGACAAACACAAGAGCTGGGTAAGCTGTACAAAGGAGGAGAACATATTGCACACTTCACAGCAAGGCTCTACAAGAACTCCTAGAAAGCTGCGGCTAAGGCACCTCCAAGGAGACAAGGATCCAGCAGGCGGAAGAGTGGCTCAGCCATCAAATTTCTTGTCACTTACCTCCTGCAGACCACCTTCTTTTCTAGTCTACAGAGCTCATAAGGCAGTGCAGATTACTAAGCGATTATTAGTTTTACCCACATCCTCAAGGGATCTTTCCAGGGAACAAGGTCTTGTACTAAATACTAGAGACACTACTTTACTCATCCATCATTCCTGACAACACTGTGTTCAGAAACTCAGCCTTACCCTGTGCACGCTCTGTTACACACTGAGATGGTTCAACTATGCCAGTACATATAAGAGCAGCAATTTTCTAGTTAGTTGCAAACTAATCAGCAGAAACAAGCATATATACAGCGAACCACACATTTTCCACATTTGGTTCAGGCATCCCCTAAAGAAAGATACTTCCTTACAGAATGGGTGATAGATAAGACAACACATTTCATTTAGATCTGCAAACACTCCTTACTTTTATCCTTTCAAGAATGAAAACCAGAACTGAAGTTGTAGCCTTTCACCAACATTATCACAAAAATCACACACATTGAGTCCTAAATGTCTATTCTTCTTATCCTATCACAATGTTCCTCTCAAAACTGCAGTATATGTAAGAAGCAGACACTCCAGACAATACACATTGCAAGTTCTGTCAGTCAGTGCTGAACAGTCCCTCTGGAAAAAAAACATAAATGAGAAAAAGCCAGTTGTTGCGGGGCTGGTTTTTGGCTGGTTTTTTTTTTTTTTTTTTTTTTAGGGGTAACATATGAACTAACATCCATCATTGTCTTGTGCTAGTCATTTCCACTTTGGGATAGTCATCAGTATTATTTTATCTCCTTCCATACTCTATGTCTGCATAAAACACGGGCTTGAAATCTACAGGTACTCCACTTGCAGTCAAGTATGTACTCCAAAAATCAAGCCATTAATTGAAGTCCTTATTAGTAAGAAATTAGTGTCTTATTTCTTTGAGGCATCTGCTTTAGGATTCACAGGAAAAATTGAATTTAACACATCACAGTGCTGCTGTACCTTATACTCAAAAATTACAGATGCTCCGCTTCCCCAGATAGCCCCAGGACTATCAATTACTCTGATAGTTTCATAGTCTCTCATTGGAGGAACTACATAGATTACATATTACACAAGTTATCAATCTGTTGCTATTATTACTTAAAGGTTGCTTAGAATTTCTATTTCAACAGTGTATACTTTTTAAATACAAGTTTTCCACAGTTAAATGATTTCAGATTTCAGTTCGAGAACTGGTGCTCTACATAAGCTCCTCAGAAAGCACAGAAAACATCACGCTTTCAATTTTGGAAAGTTTTTCCCTGTAAGCATTCTGAATGCTTAGTTTAAGATTTCTGTTTTCAGTTAAGAATTCAAAAAGCGGACCCAAATTATGTCTGTGCAGAAAAGCACACATTTAAATGCAAGTTGAATTTCTAGTAAAGTGGTACTTGCACACAGAGACACAGATGAGCAACTGTTTCATTCTGCATGGGGGGGGAAAAAAAAAAGTTTGTTCAAATCAAAACTGCAGGTGTTGGCAGACATACACTATGCTGTAGATTCAGGTTTAGCCTGAGTCAGTTGTAGTAGCCACAAGAGAGAGGAAAAGGGTGACTGTGCTGACTTTCCCTTATACTTCATAACCAGCTATCTAGCTGACCGCCTGGACTATACCACTAAGAAACAAGACTCCAGTATTCCAGCTCTCACATCACTTTTTAGCTGAAACTCAAATACCTTAACTGCAAACATTTGTTTTCCTATAGGCGATACCTTTAACACATTGCTTCAGCCAATGGAAACCCCTCTTTAACCTGAACATCTAAACCAGACAGTGAAGGATTTGAATCAGAACATTCTGCATCACAAGCCAGTGCCCTGAATCAGAAATGAGGATATGACTGTTCAGTCCATACCTATCACCTTTGTACCTCAGCTTTGTACTTTTCAACAGACAAAGCAATAAGCTCTCACTGCAGTAAAACAGTCAAAATATATTATTTCCTCTTCTCCAAATTTCATTAGAATTCTCAGGGAGAATGTTTTCAGATTTCAATCAACATGGAAACCTTCCGGTTTTTAGTTTGGTAATTGAAGAAATCAATTATTTTCACATTTCAGTGTACAAAAGTGACACAACTTCCTATCCGCTTTAACAATATTTGACAAACACCCATTTGCACTCACAGGTCCATCAGCACAGCATAGCTTCAAATCTGGATATTGAAGTTAAAATCCAATGTTTTTAACTGATGTATATGATTGCGTTTATCATCTTTTCAGCTCTTGCATAGATTCTTTGCATCTTATCTGAAGTGATAATGTGAAAAGTCCCAAACAAGACACTAGAGCAAGAGATTTCTGCCCATCTAGAGGGGTACTTAGATACTAGGCTACAGAATGTGAATCTGAACATGAAATCATTTTGCTTCATCTCTTGCATGACACAGGCCTTAACCTTCATTACCTTATTCTTGCTCCGAGCCCACTAGCAAAAACTGACTGAGCATCTTCTGGAGAGCTACATGGCGACATTCAGCCACAATTCACACTGTTACATTTTTACTGCACACCAGGGTTGAAGCAAGCAGAAACTTAGTAGAACAGAAGGTCTGATATGAAGCTGGCTGTATGACAAAGCTGTACAGCTGGTTCGATAACCTCCACGTTGACAAGATCAGCATTTACATTTTCACAAATGGTTTCAAACAACTCTTAGAAGATAAGTTCTATTTGTACTTACAGAAGCCACACCTGGTACCCCCTTCAAAGATGAATCCATTTGGGACAGCTCCATATCGACGCAGATCTGAGAGTTTCCATTGCCCCATAACACTAGGAGGAAGGTCTTTTGCAAGGACGAGAATGTCATTGCAGAAGTGCAGCGTAGCAGGCCCACTCTCTAGTTTAGTCCCAGGTGCTACAAAAACTTGAAATCTATGAACTATCAAATAAGGAAGAAAAAAAATTACTACAGAAAATATGAGTAACGTACCGTATATTATGTAACATAAGTCATTCTGTTCAGCTGTAGCGTGTAGACTGACCTCTACCCACATCACAAGGCTCTAGCATAGGGATTCAAGGTAGAGCCCAGACAGATCATGTGAGTAGCTAATGTTTCAAAGTATGAAGTTGTAATATTACAAGTTAATGCAACATTAATCAACCCCAACTCTTCCAGAACAATCTCTGTCTCGAATTAGTCAGTTATCCAGCTTACGCTTCAGTCATACCTCTTCCATCCTTGCAGCAATCCAGGGGTTTCTTTCTGTGTCCTCCTCCAAACAGCTTGTGCCTAGCCTTTCTGACTTGCATGCACACAGACACACACTACAGTGCCCAGGGACTACACTACAGTAGCAGCTGTTCTAGGGTGGTCTCCCACCTTCTCCAGAATTGTTGCATTCTGAATAATAAACTACTGGGAGTATTTCAAAGACTCAAGTCTCACAGTGTTTCAAAGGAAGCAATTTAAGTTAGCAGGCACCTAATTCTCAAAAACCTGTTTTAACCTCCACTACTCAAGTTTCTTTCATGTTGTGATCAGGCGCGCACACACACACACAAATCTGTCTTGACCCAGAGAAGCATCAGGACTGTCACATTTTCAGCTGTATTTTCAGTGGAGCATTTATCAGGAAACACTAATACACGTTTTGGTTGTCTATCAAATATCACACAGACGGCTTCTTGCCTATGACATCAACAGGGTAACTTCCAGGTAGCGTCATTTCTTACAATCATTCTTCCCTAACCTCTTGCTTATGCTCCTTCAAGCAGCATGAATTTCCACCAAGTCTGAGCCTCGTTTCTCATTTAAATAGTTGCTATATTCTTAGTTACCATCTTAGCCGTAAGTCAGCTCCTCGCCTATGACGTATGTTTGCTAAGTTTCCTAAGGCTTCAGCAGAATTAGCCACAAAGTCATTTGAGTGAGATGTGTAAGGAGCCAGAGATAGATCTTTAAGTAACCACAGCTCTACTTACAGCTTTGCCAGTAGTGCTGCTAGGGAGCAAGTCAACAGTCACATAACGTCCCCTTCTGGGCACACAATTATGTCACAAAGCCTATCTAAACATAAAACACAAAAAAGACACCAAAATCACCATGATTAATAATGTCCAGTAAAAAATCTTTAATATAATTTGGACACCTCTGCACAATTAGCTTCAGAGGTACTTTGATAGCATTTAAACTATAAGAGCAGAAGCATCAGCATCCTTTCTGCCTCATAAATGGAGAACAGAGCACACTTAGACACAATCAGTTACAAGTTACCATAGCTGCCAAAACCGAAGAGCAGCAACGCAGATTCTATAGCACTGTTAGAAAACAGCATACCCAAATCTGAACAAAACCAAAATAAAGGGAAAAGTCAGGTCTGGACAAGAAGCTTCTGCTATATGCTCCTTTCTTGGTAATTTGTGATTTTTTTTTCTAAAGTTCTCCCCAGCCATCTGCTGTTCTGGGAGAAAGGAAACACAAGAAAGGAAACAAAACCACCAGTCAGCCATAAGAAACTTAGCTGAATACACCCATGAGCAAAAAGTACTACTAAGGTTTCCATTTCCTTTAGGTAATCTTTTCCTCTTCACTGCTATTCACTGACCTGCTGTACGTTAACTTTCTCAGAATGAGCTGTGGACTTGAACACTCTTCTCATACGTGGGCTACATCTCACTCACTCAATTCCACTGCTTTCTCTAATCCTGGTTGCTTTGTTCCCTTGAGCTGTCCTAGGAATCACTCACCTGACCTGTGGAAAACAGAAAGAGAACACTGGGAGCTCCAGTGAACACTCCTTCCATTCTGCAGTCCTCACTCAACAACACCAACTTGTTTCACTTTTTTTTTTTGTCCTCCTGATTCCCAGACTCTGAGGTCATCTGCCCACAGACTATTTTAAGCACCCAGCCACTTTACTTCCAGGGCATACAAAGGATCTTTACTAGTCTTTTAAGAGCAGGGAAAAAAAAAAAAAAGACCACACACACACAGAAGTACCAACAACCACCAAACAGTCACCATAATCTCTTCACATAACATTTTCTTCTTCTAGCTGCTTAAGCTAGAAAAAGAGCTCTATTCAGTTTGGCTTCTTTCACCTACCTGAACCAGGATGAGGAGACAGAATCCCAAACCAATTTTCTGTACTGTGGTCTATCCTCTTTCCCTGAGCTTTTTTTGCTATTAACAACCTACAAACTACTGCCAATTCAATCAATTACACTTGTTCCCTTACTTCTTCATTCCTTCACCTCCACATGCACACCCTCCCCAGCTGTCTCTACTCCAGGACTACAAATGGAACAATACCTTCATCCAATAGACTCTATTCCTACCTCATTCACAGCTTTAAAAATTCCTCATTTTCTCTGCATTTCCTCCTGTCACAGCCATAAATCTCACACTCAAATTGAGACCAAACATTTTCTCTATCCCAGCACTTCATCAGTGCAAGATCAGGAAGATCACACCTATTCTGTCAAATTCTCCTCCAGCTTTTAGGACAAGTCTATGCTGTATAGAGATCCCAATATTAGTAAAGAAAGAACTGGAACACAACACAGTCACCCTGTCAAAGCGTACACACTACTGCTACATCTGCCTGTATTATTGAGGGGTCCCCTCTAACCTTTCCCCTTGTGCAAGGCTGTTAGCTCCAAGTAATACATCTGCCTCTCTACTCCAATACTGCTACATTTTATCAGTGTAAAATTCCCAGATCATCTTTGTATATACATATTGCAAAGCAGTATGAGTCCATAACACCAACAGATGGCAAAGCATATGTAACAAAAGATTACCACAGCTAATGTGTCTTCCACACACCTACCCTGCTTCCCTAGCTATAACTAAACAAACATAAGACAGCTACTATGGACTACCAATACTATCACTCTTTTTTCCAACAACACATATTTTAGAGAAGCTAACCAAGAAAAATTAAAGGGATTTATGAGTGAAGATAGCTGGAAAGACTGTATCCAACAATATTCTTTACTGAGAGATATCTCTTCCTGAAAGGGGACACCAGCAACATTGTGGGTTATCAAAGGCAACACTTGGTACACGAGTATGCAGCTGAGAAAACTGGGATAGAACTAGCCAACTTCTAAACCAGCCTCTGCTTCTCTTAATTCAGGCTCCCTCTGAATCCTGTCAGATAAATCCCCGAGTAAATTGCATTTCCAGAAGTAGAACTCTGATCGCTTCGCTTCAAAGCTACACACTGTCAGTACTAAAGTCAAAAACTACGTTGAGAGCTCTCCTGGTTAGCGAACAGTACTGGGCAACACTGTAATCACAACCGATCAGAAGGGACAGTTGCTATATGACACAAGGGGAAGAACAATCTCTTCACTCAGGTGATGAGTGAGCCTCTTCCCTAACTATACTTTTTAATTTGCATTTTAGCTATAGTTTTCTCTGTTTTTTCCCATCAAGAAAAAAAAAAAAAAAGAAAGAAAGAAAAGGAGTATGAGAAGACAAAGGTTACCTTCCCCCAAACTGTAGCGGATTCGTACATCCCACGCATACATTGTTTCCTTGCTCTCAAATCCCAGCATCACAACTTGAGAGAGACAGATGATTGCAAGGGTGTGAGTCAAGCCCTCATAGGAGAGCCCAGGATCCAAGCCACAGATGTCTTCTAAGGTCACGCTGCTTCTCTCCTTGTGCCCTTTCACTCGTTCAGATTTATCCTTGTACACCAGCATGAGCAAACAGTCTAAAAGAAGCAAAACTGTCAGAGATGATGAGGCAGAACAGAACACAACACATTTCTTAGTAATCTGCTTCAATACAAAAGTGTGTCAGACAACTGCAAAGTCAGTCTGATAAACCAATACAAGAACTCAGTTTCCTACCCTCACCCAACCCAGGTAGTCTGCAGTCCGTTTTCAGGGAGCAGACAGTGAAGACATGTTTGAACAGTAATCTGCAGGCTCAGAGATATGAAGGCAACGAAAAAGTCTTCCCAATTGTTTTTACTTTGCAAAAAGCCAACGATTTTTCATATTGTCTCCCAAGTCTGGAAGGGACTGACTCATTAATTCTGAACGTTAGTTACAGTGTGATAGCTGTCCACATTACAAGCACAAAGGATTGAGAGGCTATTGTCATCCATATTTCCATTAGAACATACTGAACCACAAATGAAATTCTTACAGTAGTTCACAGATTACTCAACTACTAAATGGTGAGCAGGCTGCACTGCCAGGGATTGTGTCAGCTCAGGTTTCCTGGTTAAATGTTACACAGTAGCCATGCTAAATAATCATTATGTGCCACACCTTTATTTATTTATTTTTCAAAACATTTGCACAATGGTCACGGTGTTTTCAACCTCTTCCTGGGCATGCTTATTATACAGTAACTATGCAGTGAAAGTAATTCAAGCATCACGGTGCCCTGGGAAAAGCACATTTCACATGCAAACCCAAATGGGAAGCAAAAAGGGAGCATCCTTTTCCACCTTTTGCATATGATAACAGGAGCATTCATCTTCTGCCAGGTTCCATTCCTCACGGCACTCAATTCTAACCTACGCTAAGGATACATATCAAAGCTGCAGCACCCGCAGCTGGCCTGCATACCGCGAGGAGGAAGCCCCCAGTGCACCATTTTATGAATGTCGGGGTGTGGTGCTCCCAGCCCTGGCAAGGTGCCCTGCGGTGCTCAGCTGGGCAAAAGCCTGGCAAAGCTCCAAAGAGCTGAAAAATGGCTGAAAGAGCCAACCCAACCCTCTGCTAACCAAAGCTCTGCATGTGCTCCCAATGGTTTTCTCGCAGCTGTTTGCAAAAACAGCTGCAAGTGTGATATTTAAGCATTCTGCTGTACAGTTGTGCATCTGAAGAGAGAACTGCTGTGGTTTACAGACCAAGTAAAGCAAATTGGGGGCGAATTTTCTGGTAGGCCTGATTAATTTTGATAGAATGAAAGCAGTATTTTTGAGGAGCAGCATCATTAGCAAGCTGTATAAGAAAACACTCTCATCTTCCCCCTTCACACTTAGCTTAGAAATCCAGACCCACACTGACATGTCTGGACACTAACTTTTAGGATCTAGAGATGCCCATTCACGGAGAGAAGTTTAACAAATGCAGCTGAGATATAAGAAACTAAAATACTGACATATAACTGTAGCAACCCATGCACCACAGAGTTAGGTCTGAAGAGCTTTGGTGAATAAGAAGCATCTGCTCTACCAGCAACAGCCCAGGAAAGGCTCCGTAACGGATTCTGAAGCAATGCAGATCCACAGTTTTGGACAATGGGCAACAAGCAACCCTCAGGTTAACACTTGTGGGGCCAAATGGTCCTCCCACCAAGCAAAGATGGGGAAACGAAAGCTGCTTTTCCCTGTTCAATAGAGAAAAATCAACTCTTCAATTTTCGTTTCCAAATCATGGAACTGAAGTTTTTAATTCAAGATGTCATCTTATTTTTAAATGGAAATGCTTTATGTCAAAACACAGATCAAAAATAACTACAGAGCTCACAACGCCAGCCTTTTGCAGCCACCGATCACCCTGAAGAAGTCATTTTCAAAAGTATTTTCAAAGGGAACCAAATCCACGTAGTTATGCCCTGACAGGTCACCTTCTCCAGTGTGATTTAGCACCGGGTCTGAACCCCCGAATTGCATTAAGTCTCAATTTTGACTCTGAAGCTGTGTTTTCTCGCACAGCGTCGCACCCCGCGCACTGTGAGGAGCCGAGGGGCGCGCGCACCGCGGCCCTGCCGGAGGGGGACGGGGCCGCCGCAACGCAGCCGTTAACGGCCGCCGGCCCGAGGGCGCGGGCCGGGCGGAAGCGCAAAGCCCTCTCCGCGTTCATTCCGCTTCGGCGGGGTCTCCTTCAATATCCTCTTTCTATTTCTGGCCGTCTGGCTCGTCGCCAGCTGAGCCCGTAATTAATTCCCCCGTCCGTCAAAAAGAGAAGAAAAAAAAAAAAAGCAATTACAGCTCCTGGAAAGCCCCGCCGGGGGCCGATCTCCCCCTGCACCGCTGTGGGAGCCCCGTAACGCTCTCCCCGTTCCCCCCACACACACTGGCCGGGCACCCCCGCCCCGCTCTTACCTGCCACCGGGGAGGGCTTGCGCAGCACCAGCCACCTATTCTTCCACTGCAACGAGAGGCAAAAGGACAGGGTTAGCCGCGGCCGTAGGAGAGAAGAGCGGGCTCTCCCCCTCGGGAGGAGGGGGCGGCGGTCGGGGACCCCCGGCCCCTGCCCGCCGCGGGGCCGGGCCGAAGGGGCACCGGGAGCGGGGACCTTTTTTCCATCTCTCAACTTGACGTGACCCTCCACCACCACGGAATCCGTCATCTTCAGTCATGATTCCGGACAGCTGCGCCCGGCTCGCTGCTCCCTCCCCGCGCTCTGGCCGAGGGGTCACTTTCAAAATAGCTTTATTAGGGCCCCGCACGGGCACAGCGAGCGCGGCGGGCGAGCGGCCAGCGCGACCGGCCCTCCCCGCGCCCCCCGCCCCACCCCGACACGGGCGGGGGCCGGCTGGGGGGGAAGGGGGTCCCAGGAGCTCCCCGCTGTCTTGCATTAACCCGTTTTATTGTGTCGTGGGGTTTGCTTTGTTTTTTAATCTTTAATTTATTGTTTCTCCAGGGTTGAAGGACGGGGAGGTGCGAAGCGGGGCACGCACAGCCGCAGGGAGGGCCGCCCTCGCCCTTCGGCTCCGACCGCGACCCCGGGAGGCGCCGAGAGCCGCCCCCGCTCCGCCCATTCCGCTCCGGGCTTTGCAGGTGACCGCGTGGCCGCCCCGCACCCCTCGGCGTGGCCAGGCCCGAAGGAAAGCCCGGACCGGATCATCACTGCCCTCCGGCACCGCGGAGCGGGTCCGAAGCATCCCCTTCCTTGCAGCGCCCAAATTCACAGAGTCATAGCATGGCTTGGGTTGGGAGGGATCTTAAGGCTCATCCAGTCCCAACCCCTGCCTTGGGCTGGATGCCACCTGCCAGCTCAGGCTGCCCAGGGCCCCATCCAACCTGACCTTGAGCTCCTCCAGGAGCGGGGCACCCACAACTTTCTGGGCAGTTGTGCCAGGGCCTCACCACTCTCTGAGTAAAGAATTTCTTCCAAACATCTAACCTAAATCTCTTCCAGTTTAAAACCATTCCCCCTTGTCCTCCTTGCCTGTGTAAAAAGTCGGTCCCCCTCCTGCTTATAAGCTCCCTCTCAGTACTGGAAGGCCACAGTGAGGTCTCCCTGGAGCCTTCTCTTCTCCATTCCTCTTTCAAAAAGTGTAATTACCGCTTCCCTTGTCTCCCAAAGCCATACAGGCAACCACCTCAGATAAAAATACTCTTTTTGTGTTGCTTTTTTTCCTTTGCAATGCAACTGCCTCGAGATAACAGCCCACTTACCCAGAGCTGCTACAATTAGTAGAATAAGATGTGTTAATGATGTCCTTAAATTTATTTCAATGGGCAATGGACTAATTAGAGTCCATTATTCTAAAAATACTCCTACTGCATCTTATCTGATGGTAATTAGTCCTTCAGCTTATTTTTTCCAACAGCATCACAGCCCATTTTTCTTTCAATAGCATAATATAAGGGTTTTTTTTTAGATGTTTGCATTTATTTCCTCTCTTTGAATTGGTCAGTTTGCATGGAATAACCTATAATTTAATAAAACCATCTTTAAGTGTGTTTCATAATGAATTAGGGACGTGTTTGTTCAACTGGTTTTGCATTCTATTTCAAGCTAAATGTTAGGGGAAATTATCAAAGAAACTTTCACTAGTAAATTTTTAGCTGTATCTCATTTTAACCCAAATGATGAGAACATAAATAAAGGAGAGGAATAGATGAAAAGAAAAAGAAAGTCAGGAGGTTCTGGAGTACTCATGGCAATGAGACCAATGTCCTCAGGGGAGTGAGAGCTCAGGCATGGACCTCTTGCTAAACCTGGGCATTTGTTGCCACCCAGGTCTGTGGCTGTGGATTTAATGCAAGGCTGTCCAACATACAGTAGAGCCTCAAACCATGAAATCACCACCAAAGCAATGCAATGCCAACAGCAACAACAAAAGTAGGCTACTTTGAAAGCCACAAATCCAGTTTAGTGTATTCAAAGAATGACAGAATTCACTAAAGCTTTGACATTTAGGCCTTTAAGTGCAGAAAATAAGCTGCTCCATCTGGAAACTTTCAGTGTATTTCTAAAAATATAAGTTATTGGTTACATTACGTCTGCTACACACTTCTATAAACAGCATGCATTTTGAAATCAAGAGTTAAAAACCTCTACACAAATTGTCAGAAACACCAGCCTAACACCTTTCGTATCAAACAGCCACCCTCTACAGCAAGGAAAGACTGAGAGAATACATGTAACACAAAACTACCAGATTACAATCTCGCATAGTGTGGATGGATATTAATGTCAAAGTGAAACTGAAGTCACAGAACAGGTAGAGAACAGCATAAGCTTTGTGTTGAAACCTGTTCCAAATGAATCACTTGCAAAGAAATGTAAATAGTTCCTTCGAGCTGATTTAGTGCTTGTCTTTCATCAGCAGGTACAGTTAGTCCTGTAAAACAGTCACATTCATTTCACAGTGTTAAGCAAGCCAGACTCATACTGCAAATGACCAGGAAGGCAAACTCAGACAATAATAGTCTTCAGATTGTTTTGGAATCAGGAACTAATGACTTTGATCTTAGTATTCACAGTATTTATAGCTGAAAATCTTACCCAAGCTTTGTGACTCAGGTTTCTTCGCTCTTACATCTGTCTGCTGGAAACTTTGCTTGACACTTGTATAAAACTGGGAGCACCACCAGCTGAAAACAATTCTTGTGCAGAGTTTTTAAGATGCCTTCTGGCATGGAGAAGTGTTATTTCTTTATTTCTACCAGCTCTCAACCTGTTGAGAAACCTACACAATGATTCAAAGATGTAATTGAAACTATATACACAACACGCTAAGAAACAGAGGGTAAACATTTTTATTTATCAGTTTACATCATTTATCTAGATTAGCATTGTTACATCTTTGTACTTACACAAATTCAAATTTTGTTTTTTTTCCTTACAAAGTTTATTTTAACTGAATAAATCATTCAGCGTAACTAAGAAATCCATGAAGACACCTTCCATTATTATAAAATAAAACACATATCCAAGCATCCAAACATCGCTTTACATTTCTGTATCTTAAAGAATGGCTTTGCTTAGAACACCTCAAATGTTCGCTATTAGAGAAGAAAAACCTTTCACGTTAACTCTTCCAAATGTGCATATCTGCCACTGCTAAAGGTCATAGAAAGCTGTAATTTTCAATTCTTCTTTTTGAGATTAGATTTGTTTTATGCTGAATAATTTTCAGCCTTTTTGTTAACACAGCTGACTGTACAGCCTCTAAACTACTATATATTGTAATAATTTATGACTGTCCTTACACTAATGCTATAGGCCATATCAGCAATGCATGTGGTTTGTGATTATCACCAACTTCCCAAGGAAAATATCAAGCTGCTCTCTCAGCCATCCAGTTTAAAATTCTGCTAACAGAACACTCCTTCCTATACTATCTAAACAGTTAAATAACTTGTTAGTACAAAATCTAGGACATCTTTAAAACACTATCAAATTTAATAAACCTTAGGCATTTACCATCCATGGTGAAGTATTTCCACTGCTGTCCTCAGGGTGAGGAGCAGCTGACAGTATGTAACAGGCCCTGATGTGTTGGTCAGCAATAAGGTGCATTGACTTTCAGCATTTTTCAGCAATAAGCTTTGTGCTTTCAGCAGGTGTTGCATTAACTTTGCTAGAAAATTGCACACCAGATTCAGCAGAGCTCTGGAGCATATTTCTATTTCTGTGTCAGTGGAACAAAAAAGTACACTTCTATGTTTTGTTGAATCAAACCCTTAATCCTCTGTTTCCTTCTCAGAACTACTTTACTGTTAACTCATCTGAAAATACATGGACAATATTATTATGGGTTGGATTGGGGGATAACAACTCCACAAGAAACTTTCAAATAATTATTTTCATGTAAGCCACCAAGCAGGTAAACAGTTGTAGATTCTAGTACATTCTATCTTGACATGTCAGTTATATTAAGCCAAATGAAGACAGTCTAGTATATTGAGCTACCCTCAACTCTAAAACTGCAGCTCAAAGTTACTGGCATCAGAAGGATGGGGGCTATTTTTGGTGGTCTGGTTTGGAATTTCTAAGAATTACTACAATAGTTTTTGTACTTGCTTATAATAATATATTTATGCCACTTCAATGAAACCGGAAGACTCCTGGACCCTGCGTGAAATGATATAATGTTTAAATGTTCAGCTAGTTTTTCGAGGGGCTATTCTCTCATTAATCCAATTTACATAGTTCGTCACTCGTGTATATACTCCAGGTTTGTTGACTCTGGCACAGCCATCCCCCCAGCTGATAATTCCATAAAGATAGGAGATTTCGTTTTCCTCACATGCCAGAGGTCCTCCAGAATCTCCCTGTGTTAAAAGTAAGGAAAGATCATTTAATCTGACAGCAAAGAGTTGGAAGAAAGATCAGTTTACGTGTAAGATTCAGACTTAAAAAACTGATATGAAAGTACTTGTCTACTGAAGTTTAATTGTAGAAAACCTTTTAGTCATACCTCTGATGTGATTGGTGTTGTTTGTTTTTTTAATTCCACATTAAACAGGAGTATCAAAATATCAGTTGTTCTTTGAAAGAGTTTTGGAAATACTTCTGGATTCATACGTCTGCTGAAGAGCATGGATGATTGGGGCCTCCTCCAGTAGGGGTGAGCAAATTTTTGAGGTTTACACTACATTGTGCTATGGGCTCTGTATGGATTACACACAGCATAGAAGGTTTGGAGAGTTTCTCAAGGCAGCTTATTGCAGCCATCAGAGATTATGAAACTTTTTCAAGGAAGAGTGTTGCACACATGCACATTTTTCCCCATGGCTGCATGATGCTATAATTTTGTGGTATACACCCAGCTTTTCATCTGTTGAATTTAATGCTGCTGAGCATTTACCTTGTCATTAAAACTTAAAACTGAAAATAAGGCTGAACTAATGTCTAGTGGCATACTACAACAAGGGTGAACTGGGAACAATTCTACTTATTTAAAATCTTGCAAATATTCAGGGAAGGTAGTATTTATTTTCTTACTATTACTGTTCCTTTCAGACTGACTTCCTACATAAATGAAAATGTTCAGAATGAAAAAAAAATGCCTGACTTAGTCCTGGTGAAAAGAGACACCTGTCTACTTAGCTGAGACTAAGGAAAAAAAATTTCCTGTTTAAAAGGAAAATTCTCTTGAGAGAAAAGTAGGTAGGAAAATTGTGTTGCCTTTATATTAGGAGATTTCTATTACAAATGAAGTCTTGTATCTGAGACTAAATTACTTCTCAGAACCTTGCTTTTGTCTACACATCTCATCTCACTGATTGCAATTTTGGTATCAATGCACCATTCCTCGGACTCTGCAACTCTCTTCCAACCTTTTGTCCTTGTGCTGCTCATCTCTTCTTCCCTCCATTTTCTTCATTCTCTTTGGACTCTTCTATGATCTCTATAATAAAAATCTTTGTGGATGCCCCATCCTTGGATGTGTTCAAGGCCAGGTTGGATGGGCTCCTGGGCAGCCTGATTTGGTCAGTGACAATTCTGTCCACAGCAGAGGGGTTGGAACTGGATGGGCTTTAAGGTCCCTTCCAACCTAAGTCGTTCTATGATTCTATAGGGGTTCCGGCACACAGTGTACATGATATTCCTTGCTTTATGTAATCTCTGCCAAGCATCAGCTATGTGCTGCCTGTTGCCAAAATTATTCTAATAGAGCATAACCCCTTCAAAATGAACTGAAGATATAATCTGAAGGCTTATCTAAGAAATAACCTAAACCTTAGTTTAAAACAAGTCTCATCTATCACCACAACAACCCTGCACACTTTATTCAAGGGCCAGAGTGTGATATAGCTCAAAAAGAGACACGAAATTGTAAGAATTTGAGGTCCTTCCATGAAGGATGGAAGTCATGAAACAGTTTCCAATGGACCCCACAACATTCAAACTTATATGCTGTCATAACCTCAGCTCCTTCCTCCTTCAAACCCCACCACTGTTCCCCACCTCCTACCCAGGTATCCTTATTTCCATTTAGCAAGAGGCAGCTGCTTGGGGATTTGGCTTACCTGCTGGCTGGCCAGTAAGCCCCTGCCATCACAGTGCCATCCCCCAGACAGCAGCCAAGGCAGCTCCCCTTTACTGTATAGGCACTGGCTTTTATGAAGGCAGGAGAAATATAATACCCTGAAGGGTAGTGGGAGTTTTTTGCTTTTTTGTTTGTTTGTTTGTTTTCCCTTCTGTAGAACTTAATTGATATCAACAAATTATAAAAAATAACATAGGAACAAACAGTCCAGTCACATAAGTACTTTTTCTTTAGGAACCTTTCTTTTCTTTAGGAAGACTGCAATGCCAAAGGTAGGCACTGTAACGCTGCAACATTTCTTCCAGTAATACATATTTATATTCTTTGTCTGAAGATGACTCACAACATTACCTGACAAGCGTCAGATTTGCTGTCTAAGTAGCCGGCACAGAACATATTTTCACTGACTTCTGTTCCATAAATTTCAGGGCTTCTGCACTTCTCTTCAGGAATGATTGGAACCAGTGTTTCTTGCAGGACATCCGCGTAACCAGTTATATCTTTTAAAAAATTCCCAGAGAGGAAAAGAAGTCATTTTTATAAAATTCGAACAGCATAACATGGAAACGCAATACAAGATACAACATATAAACACATTCAGCACATCTCAGTCCTATTACTGTTGTGGATCTCTTCAAAAGATAAGAATTCTTAATAATTCTTATTCTTAGTGATCAGATCACTTCCTACTTCTGCAGTCAAATTCCATGTCCTTTAAAATCACAGTATTTCATGCACAAGCATCAATTCACTCTGAGTTCTCTCATTTCCTAGACACTTCCCCAGCACTCTTGTCCTCTCCTCTTTCCAGATGTGATCTTAAATCATAAATTTATCAAAGGTTCTATAACCTCTTTTTGCCTTTAAATCACACAGATCAGTACATTCTTTGCTCATACCGAGCCTCTTACCAATACATGCGTCTTACCATGCCAACCTCATGAAGTTCAACAAAGCCAAGTGCAAGGTCCTGCACCCGGGTCAGAGCAATCCCAAGTACACATACAGGCTGGGCGGAGAATGGCTTGAGAGTAGCCCTGAGGAGAGGGACTTGGGGGTGTGTGTTGATGAGAAACTCAACATGAGCCGGCAGTGTGCGCTTGCAGCCCAGAAGGCCAACCGCATCCTGGGCTGCATCAAGAGAAGCGTGGCCAGCAGGTCGAGGGAGGTGATTCTGCCCCTCTACTCTGCTCTCGTGAGACCTCACCTGGAGTCTTGTGTCCAGTTCTGGGGCCTCCAACACAAGAAGGATGTGGAGCTGTTGGAGCGGGTCCAGAGGAGGGCCACAAGGATGATCAGAGGGCTGGAGCACCTCCCCTACGAGGACAGGCTGAGAGAGTTAGGACTCTTCAGCCTGGAGAAGAGAAGGCTGCGGGGGAACCCAATAGCAGCCTTCCAGTACCTAAAGGGGCCTCCAGGAAAGCTGGGGAGGGGCTTTTTACAAGGATAGGTAATGACAGGACAAGGGGTAATGGTTATAAACTGGAAGAGGGTAGATTCAGACTAGATATAAGGAAGAAATTCTTCACTGTGAGGGTGGTGAGACACTGGAACAGGTTGCCCAGAGAAGTCGTTGATGCCCCCTCCCTGGAAGTATTCAAAGCCAGGCTGGATGGGGCTTTGGGCAACCTGGTCTGGTGGGAGGTGTCCTTGCCCATGGCAGGGGGGTTGGAACAAGATGATCTCTAAGGTCCCTTCCAACCTGAACCATTCTATGATTCTATGATTCTATGAGTAATATGACCTCCCCCATCCTTCTCATCTATCTACATAGGTCTCTGCTATATCCTCATCAAGGCAGCATGACCACACCTCACGATCCTGAAATTCCTCATCTCAAAGGATGGGAGAGAAGAAGCACTTCCTTCTGTTCACCTTCCTTAAATTGGATGTAAGCACATCTTAGTCCAAAGTCTATCTAGCCCTCTGCAGATGTTTCCAGCTTTTCCTGCCTGCCAAAGGTAAAGATCTCCTCCATCACAGACTAGAAAATTGACTGTTTGGTTTACAGTCTTTGACATCTACCTTGAGAAGCCTGAAGTAGGATTCACTTGACAGCTGTTGGCACCTAAGGCTAAGCTACCTGCTCCAGGCTCCCCTCACAGTGCATGGAGGTCCAATTAGCCAACAACTCCTCTCATCCAAAAATAGACACAAATGCTTGGTCATGGGAACCACTCTCCAAATTCCAGGGACTATAAGGGAAGTTTGAGATGGCTATTTCAGATATAAATGCTACAAAGATCTAAAGGCAGGTAAAATTAGTCCCAACCAAAGTCCCCTGGAAAATATTTTACAAAACAATCAATTATGCAACATATCCCTGAGCATTATGCTTAGATATAATCAGTGTTTTCCACAGATACCCTCTCAGTGGTAATTTCACTTACTCTCGTGCCTGTGTCCCCATCCAGTAATTTGACACTTGAACTCATCAGGGAAAACGGTGTTACTTTCCGGCAAACAGATGGGCTGAACAAACTGGGACTTGACGGCACAACGCTGGCCATTCTTCTTCAGCTTAATCAAAGCTGCAGAACAGAAAATTCAATAGGAATAAAGCGTCTGTTCCCTTCCTTTAATAGGATTGGCAGCAGTGGGTCTCAGCTACAACTTTAATTATCCCCTAAGCCTCTCTTAATTAAGATATTTCAATCAAAGACAGACAGACTCATCTCAACAGCACCTGATTTCACACTAAATTGAAGGCTGAAATATTCACCTCCTCCCCTTGTGGGAATATTTATTTTATGCTGCACTCGCTGAGCAGATTTTACTTCACTGCCTTTGCAGAGAAGGGGGAAGATAGAAAATACATGCGTCTCCTCCCACCCTAAAGTTAAATAACAGTGACATATCCACAACTTTCAGCTGAAATAAGTGGGATGTGCAAGTGCTCACTGCTTCTGAAAGTCTGGCCACCTGCCTAATTCCATTTTGATTTAAAATAATAATAATAATAATTACTGCAAGAGTTGAGGTACTTCACGCTCTTTGTTATCACTGAGTTCAGCAAAATCCAAGTTTTTGAAAACTAAGGAATAGAAAACTAGGCTATTTCAAAATCGTGCTTCTGAAAGCTACCAAGAATTACACAGCCTATACAACATTTACTTTCCCCTCATGAGGCTGAAAACAGCATAAATACAGAGCTGCACAGCATCATGAGCTCAACAGTGAAAGCGGACGCCAAACTAGGAGAAACTTTGCTTTTCCTGTAGCAAGCCTCCTGTGATTAGCCATAGGGCAGCTGAGGTGGAGTTGTGTTCGGTGTAACAAGGGCAATGTGCTGGGTTTGCACACCACTCAAAGAGAACAGAGCTGAGGTACTGTGGCTACACTGATTAAAACTTCGTATTCATGCCTTTTGGAAGCTGCAGACTTTCTGAGCACAGCTGTGTGGAAAGCAAGAGATTCCACTGATAATCTCATTTCTCTACTGACTAAATTTTTTGGCTTTTGTGGAACGTGTAACAGTATCTCACAGGCCAATGAGCCCACACAAACAGCTCCAGCATTGAGCAGCTTGCTCTTCTTCATCTTCTGCCTGTTTCTGAATCCCCCACACTTTCCAGCAAACATTAATGTGGTAGCTTGTATCCTCTTGAAACAGTTTCAGCACCACGTAAATCTTCTCCTGCATCAGGAGAAATCACTGGCAAGGCAGAATGTGCCCACACATCTTTCCCCACATTTTCTGCCTGCTTGTTTCTTTGTTCACAGTGGGACACGCCTTAGGAACTCCATCTTCATCTGACCCTAAATTTGGACACTGCACACGTGACACGTGCCAAATTTCAGAGTAATCTAAAAAATTAGGAGATCCAAAAGTGCAAAAACTGTCATTTGCACCAGGGTATTTCAGAGCAGAGCAATGATCTACATCATGTTCATTTCTTAGTATGCTCTGACAGAGTTCCCATCAACATAAATCTAAATGCTTTTTGCTTCATAGTGGAAAATGTTCACCATCTGGGAACAAAAAAGCCTGTACATTCCTGACCTAAGACATCCCTGATGCCAGGCTATTAAATAGTTTCGTAGACAAAGTGCTCACACAGCTTGATACCGCAGGGAAGCATGCCAGCTTTCATAAAAGCAGATCAGAAAATAAGAAGTGAGTTTCTCTTCCATTGTCATTCTGACTAACATTATAAGGTCAATCAGAAGGGCATTTAACTTTTGACTGATAAGACAGCTGATTTTTAAATCTCTCTCCATAGTGTAAAAAATGATTCCTAGTAACATCGATTTTTCAGAGCAGATAGGGCTATTATATTCATCTAGTCAGATGCTCTACACAATACAGACAATAAAATTTTACCAAGTAATTCCTGCATCAAGCCCACAGTTTCTGGTTTGGTTGAAAAAAATGCCTAATCACATGAAGAATTGAAGTGATGATGAATCTGCCGTACATCTAGGTAAATTGCTCCGAAGGCCAATTATCATAATTATTTAAAATTTGCAATTTATTTCTTATCTGAGTTTGTCTAGCTTTCAGATGCTTTTATTACCCTGCTAGAGCTAAGAACCCTCTGTTCTCTAAAACCTCTCCTAATGTCTATGATTTTTCCACTACGAAGGCAGTTTTCAACAGATCATCTGAACTTGAAACTAAGCCAACTGAACAGGAAAAAAAACTGTAAGAAGAAAAATACTCACCAATATCATGCTCAGCAGGCCTGAATACAGAATACCGAGGATGCAAGACGTATTTCTCTATCTCAAATGTTTGTGTTACAGCAGTCGTTTTATTAAATATATGCTGACCCAGGACAACTTTAATAGTGGATTTTAGAGGACTGTAAAGGAGAGAAGAGGCAATTCTGTAACTAGAAGGACAAACAAAAACTAGTTTCCAATGGCTATGTTCACCATGAACTGTTAATAAACTCAGATCCCCACCATGTCCATTATTTACCCTCTCACAATGCCTTGACCTGGCCCCCAGACTTTCTCCCACCCACTGCAGGCCAGGAAAAAGATGAGTAATGTTACAGTGAGTTCCATGTTCTGTAGGCCCTGATTAACCTAATTTAAAGGCTGTTGTTCCTTGACAGAATCACAGTCATAGAATCACAGAACCATAGAATCACAGAATCATAGAATCAAGTAGCAGTTTAGGTTGGAAGGGGTCTTTAAGATATCTAGTTTCAATCCTCAGCTACAGGCAGATTTCCAACCAGGTCACGTTGCCCAAGGTCCCTACGTGGAATCTCATGAGATCAGAGCAGAGGGATAGAGTCACCTCCCTTGACCTGCACTGCCTACTCCTCTTTTGATTCAGCCCAGGTCAGGGCTGACTTTCTGGGCTGCAAGAGCACATTGCCAGCTCGTGTTGAGCTTCACATCAAACAACACCCCCAAGTCCTCCTCAGGGATGCTCTCAGTCCGTTCTCCACCCAGACTGTAATCGCGTTTGGGATTGTCTTGACCCAGGTGCAGCATCTTGCACTTGGTCTTGTTGAACTTCATGAAGTTAACACAGGCCCATCTCTCAAGCCTGTCAAGGTCCCTCTGGATGGCACCCCTTCCATCCAGCGTATTGACCACACCACAAAGCTTGCTGTCATTGTCAAACCTGCTGAGGGAGAGAGCACTCAGTCCCACTGTCTGTGCCACCAACAAAGATGTTAAATAGTGCTAGTCCAAATACCAACTCCTGAGGAATGTCACTCATCAGTGGCCTCCACTTGGACATCAAGCCATCGACCACAACTTTTTGAATGCGACCATCTGACCAATTCCTTATCCACCAAGTGGTTTATCCCTCAAATTCATGTTTTTCCAATTTAGAAACACGGCTGTCATGCAGGACAGTCAGATGCTTTGTACAAGCCCAGGTAAACAAACGTCAGCTGCTCTTTCTTTATCCACCAATGTTGTAATTCCATTGTAGAAGGCCACCAAATTTGTCAGATGTGATTTGCTGTTAGTGAAGCCATGTTGGCTGTCACCAATCACTTCTTTGTTTTCCATGTGCCTTAATATACTTTCTAGGAGGATCTGCTCCATGATCTTTCTGGGCACAGAGATGAGACTGATCAGCCTATTGTTCCCTCAGTCTTCTTTTTTTCCAATTTAAAAATGGGGGTTATGATTCCCCTTTTCCAGTCACTGGAAACTTCATCAGACTGCCACAACTTCTCTTTGAATAGTGGCTTAGCAACTTCACCCACCAGTTTTCTCAGGACCCTTGGACACATCTCATCAAAGTCCCTTGGACTTGTATGCTTTCAGATTCCTTAAATGGTCTCACAACTGATCTTCTACAGTGGGTGGCTCTTAATTCTCCCAGTCACTGCCTTCGCCTTCTGTGACTGGGTAGTGTGGCTAGAGCACTTACCAATGAAGGCTAAGGCAAAAAATTTACTGAATATCTCAGCCTCCTTCATATCTGGTTAACCAGGTCTCCTTTTTCCTACTGGAGAGGGCCCACCTTTTCCCTAGTCTTCCTTTTATCATTGGCATGCTTACAGAAGCCTTTCTTGTTGCTTTTGACATCCCTTGCCAGATTAATTCTGTCAAGACTTATCTTTCCTAACCTGATCCCTGGCTGCTTGGACAATATCTCCATATTCCTCCCAGACTTCCTGTCCTTCTGTCGTTTTCCTTTTTGTGTTTGAGTTTAGCCAGGAGATCCTTGTTCACCCATGCAGGCATCCTGGGATTTTTGCCTTACTTCTTCTTTGCTGGGATGAACTCTCAAGATTGAAGGAGGTGCTCCTTGAACATAAGCTAACTTTTGCGGGCCCTTCTCCTGTATCACTTGGAGAAGGAAGTCACCATTAGTGCACTCCAGGAACCTCCTGGATTGCCTGTGTCCTGCTGTGTTATCCCTCCAACAGCTGTCAGGGTGTTTAAAGTCCCCCTCGAGGATCAGGACTTGTGAACGTGAAGCTGCTCCTTTCTGTCTATACAGGGCCTTATCTGCTTGGTCTTCCTGCTCAGGTGGCCTGTAGCAGACCCCCAATATAATGTCATCTGTCCCTGCCCTCCCTTTAATCCTGACCCATAAGTACTATGTTGGCTGCATCCCCAGGTGGGGCTCCATGTTCTCCAGGTGATAATTGACAAAGAGTGACACCCCTTCCTCACCTTCTCTGCACGTCTTTCCTAATTAGCCTGTATCCTTCAATTCCAACACTCCAATCACAGGAACCATCCCCCCAAATCTCTGTGATGCCAATAAAATCATATCCTTGCAGGTGCATGCTTGTCTCAAACTCCTCTTTGTTTATTCCCCATTGTCCTAGTTTCTAACAGAAGTTACGCTTCTCGTAGTGTTTAGTATGAATTTATCTTGTACCTCCGAGATACTGATAACATCCTGGCANCCCATCCTATGTGTGTAGGAAGGAAAAGAAAAGCCACAGACACTGCTGCCCAGCTGCTGTCTGGCCAACAAGCATTTTCAGCATCTGCAAGCACTTCTTGTTCTAGAAACTTGGTTGGGTCAGCCTTGATCAGAGTTTTCCAGTGGGTACCAAAATTATTGAGAAAGAGGTGGACATCTCATTTCTCTGGCGCTTAAAAATATTACAGCTGCGGATCAAAATCTTAAAGGTGTTGGCAAACTGACAACTCAGGAGCATTTGGACAGCTT
The DNA here is from genome assembly GCA_013396635.1 of Penelope pileata. Lineage (NCBI taxonomy): Eukaryota > Metazoa > Chordata > Aves > Galliformes > Cracidae > Penelope > Penelope pileata. Next base: position 5,416,742 of record WBMW01000802.1, read on the forward strand.
CTACCTAATAGCTATCACCACTTCTGCCCTGAGATCAGATAGATCCATATTTAATCTGTTGTCTAGAATAGAAAACAATCTGGGGGAGGAAGGTCGCAGCAGCACACTAATCTAATGGGGAAAACCACACCCAGAATATAGTTTTTGTAATTCACACCATCTTATTGATTGTTTACTTTAAAAACACAACATTCTCTCATATCCAGTGTCTTAGGATAGAGAACTAATAAGGACCAGTACAAAAGGGAAAGTTGGGAATAATCAGGGAGAGTTTGGAAGTACAGTAAATTCTCTAGCTTTGAAAATAACAGAATTCAGATTTCAGTCTTGCTTTAAAACCGACTTGATTTGCATGTACATAAGCCTACAATAAATTTAGCTACTGAATGTCTTTAATGTGGGAGAACTCAGGTGTTTTGTCATCCAGCGCAGGAGCAGAAAATATCCATCATGCACAGATCCAGAGTGGCCAATACCATTACAAAGTTTCTGTAGTTGTGATTCTGTGCATCACTGGTGGCTGCCAGATATAAAAGCACTGCTGTGGTACTGAGCACAAAGCAATCAGCAGCAGCAGCGTTCTTGGTGGGGAGAGAGGGATTCTGACTAATTGAAGCACAGAGAACAAGCAGCTACCGTGCAACAACCACTATGTACATCGTTAACAAAGCTTGAAGTTTACTTTTTTTGAAGCTGGGAAGCAAGAAAAAAAGAAAATAATCTTCAATCAATACATAAGGCCAGGATTTTCTCAGCATTCTTCAGTAGTAAACGAGTCCCGTTGTAAATTAGATTTGGGGCATGTAAAACAGTGTTAGTTCACTTCCCAGGATAGTATTTAAAAAAAGGCTTTAAAACCAGTGAAGGACTTCACTGTGACTTACAGGTGATTCATTGAGGAGAAGGGAATGGGAGAGGCTACAGAAAAGGGAGAAAAAAAAAAAAACAACCAACATAGCAGCGCAAGTATCTATTGTCGCCTAGCGGAAAACAGCTGAAATTGTGGCTAACTTACAGGCACTAAACATAAGGAAGAGAGCAAATTACAATGCAGCAATTATGGAAAATCTGTATGTACCAAACCACCAGCTGGAAGTGGGTGGAAATGTCCTGAATAGCTGCCAAAGTTAGTAGCTATTTCACAACATTTGAAAAACAAATGCGTTGTGGCTCGAGCTCCAAATGCTTCAGTACAGCATTCACAGCAGTATTATTAGCTCCACAAGCTATCAGGGCATGTATTCTGGCACGAGGTTTTCTGTTTCTCTTGGCTTCTTAACTATGCAAAGGAACAATGGGTATGAAATGATGTAATATTTTTACCATCAATATGATCAAACTGAAATCAGAAGAAGTATTCAGCATTTGTGGAAAATTAGGTATTTAGAATAAATTAAGGGCATCCTATAGTCAATCTTTTCCTTGGTGACCTGCAGCTGGAGGACAAAACAAAACAAAATAAAATAGTTTAAAAAATAAAATAAATTAAACAACTCACCCCCAAGGAAATCAGCCTCAAAAATTTAACAGCAGCTCAGTTCTTCGCTTTGGATTTCTGTACAGCTCAGCCTACTCTATTTGTGTCAAACAACAGTAATTTATTGTCTGTAATAAATCACTGCTTGGCTCTTCCAGCCTTTTTGAACAAAAACATAGCAATGAACATAGTCATCTCTGTTACACCTCAAAGCAGGCATGAACTTGCAAAAAGGTAGCTGAGAAGAGAAATACTTCTATCTCCCTGCAGATGTCTGCACATGCAAGCTCCCATTCCATGTCCTGCCATCCTCAGCACTACCTTATCCCTTCGGTCGGGTCAGTTAGCATCTTTGAGACTCCTTAAGAAACAAGGTGGGAAAACTACACTCCATGCTACTTGTTAGCTCATGAGCCACGCTCACATTGCCAGCATCTCACAGAATCACAGAATTGCAGGGGTTGGAAGGGACCTCGAGAGATCATCGAGTCCAACCCCCCTGCCAGAGCAGGTTCCCTTCAAATCTCCATTTGAAACATTTGCCTTCTGTAAGCTCATCTTCCCTCTGACTTGTTTCAATTCGGGGTTGTTGTGACTCACAAGCACACGGTGCCAGTGAGGAGGAGAGGACCTGCTGTCACCCTGATGGCTGTGAGTTTACCTGTTAGCAAAGCAGTGTGCTGCTGACACAACCCAGCAAGTCTGAATAAGAGTTCCACCGCAGAAACTCTCTCCAATATATATAGCTGCTGTCCAGGGATGAGATCCAGGCAGTGAAGAAGATCCTCCAACAATCCTAGGTCTCACAAAACTTCTTTTCTTGTGTCTTCTCCCACATGGCCTTCTGGCAACTGCAGAAGTCTCTACAGTGTCTGGTACTGTTGGCCTCCTTTCCCTGCTTGCTGAGATACAAAAGTAAATGGCATCAGACTATAAATCCTGTGATTTCTAAGGAACTTTCACAGGAGTTTGTGAAATAAAGATTCATTAAACGTTCACACACAGATGAATCTAGTTCAATTCCTCAGGAGAGCTGCAAGATGTAATGCTTATTTCCCAGCAGTCTGTCTGCACGTGTACTAGTGTCAATTAAATGCGCCTGGAAACACTCCTGGACACTTTCATTTAACAGTGCATATATACCCTTCACTGCTGGAGAAGGTACAACACAATGCATGATATATCACATCATCATGTTTGGATTCTGGACTGAGCTTTCTAGCAGCAAGGACTGGTATGCTGGTGTCATCCATCAAATGCATTGGAACCACAAATGGAGAATAAAAGGACCGCATTATAAATTGACTTTTGAGATTAAAACTCTGTTCTAAAGGTCAGCTTTAACATTAACAACAGTTTAATATTAATTTAGAGGAGGAACAGAATCTGTAGTCTTCAGAATTAAATACTGTGTCGCATGTCTTCAGGATCCAGTCACCTATTTTCTCACAGAGGCCCATTCACTTCTCTGAGTCTGCTGCACTGAGTGATGACAATTTGTAAAAAAGCATCATTTATTTCTGATACCTTTCATGTTCTAGAAGAAACTGTTCATATCAGAGTAAGCATAGTGGAAAGCAGTGGTGTGACACTGCTGATATACACTATTGCAGGACAAAAGTCACAAAACATAACACAACTCCAAAAAAATGCAAAATAAGCTTGTTGTCATCACTTGATTTACTGCAAGCAGTAAAATATTCAATATTCTTGGAAACTGTAAAACATTCAAAATTATACAGTGAAAATTTTTTCTAGTGCCTGTAAATCTTTCTTCATTAATTCATACATGGATTTTATGAGATCTTTTACATACCACAAGATGTAATGTTACAGTATTCCCAAGACAAACTGTTGTCCTTCATGATGTAACACCATGGCCTCTCATCTTCATCTGGATTTCTAATTAATTCAAGGGAGAATAAATTGAATGCATTAACCACACTTTTTTTTGCAAGCTTTCCAGACATATTCTGTTTTTTCCTATTGCACCATGCAGAGGACACATAGGATTGTTGGGTTTGGAGCCATCTGAGAAAGAACACACCAACCCCTCCGTGGGGAGTAGCCTTTCAGTAGGGTTCTTCACGCTTAAAGCTAGCCAAAAATAAAGTTTTTTAGGACCCAAAGTGCAGACACATGATTAAACACCTGTAGAATTTGCCTACAAGTATTCGGATGCATGTGCATATTCACTTGGTTTAAATACAGCCCACACTGAAGTGCTTCAACAGATAGCAGCTCAGCTATTTTCAGGACTAAGCCCCATGGGAGAGATTCCTCATTTAGATGATTTTTTAACGTGAGGAAATTCCACCACAGGTAGATTCATAGAAAATCCCTAACAAGAATAGCTAGCAAAAACGAATTTGAGATGCTTAAGTTCACATTCCCTGGAGAGAGTGTGAGTAAATGAGAGACTACCTCAAGAAAATATTAGATTCCACAAAAAGGAATATCAGAATCAGTTAAGTCCTTTATTACTCTGATATTAAACAGGTTTGGGGTTGATTCCATTAAGATTTCTCCATGGCGCAGCAGAATTGTCTTTACTGATGCTGCGTGAGTAACCAGAAATCTGACCAGTTTAATCCTCCAAGAGTACAGCAAAAATTTGAATGGCCAGAAAAATCTTTAGTAGGCCAAGAAAAACAGACAAGATAATTCTGGACTTCAGATAAACAGTAATTCTAATTTCATTTGGATTTATCAAAAGCATTATCTATTATTTTAAGGTTCTTCAATATTTTTTTTCTTTTCAATCTGACTGCTATTCAAAAAAAAAGATTAAAGCACTTTCAGATTTTCAGAACTGAAGAAGCAATACAGGTTGAGTCATCTTCCGCCAACAATGTTTCTAAATTAGACTATTTGAAGAAGAAGATATCTGCAGGATTATATAGTACAGCAGAGATATCCCCAGAAATTATAACAAGCTGACAAAAAAGTGAAAAGCTTTTTTCTCAGCTTTACAGAACATTAACACATCAGCTCCTACACCATTTTATTCTTTGCATTTCAAATCTGCAAGTGAATATTGTGCTTAAACGATGCAAATTGAAGGGATCAGGATTTATCAAACCACAAAATAAATGCCTAATAAATTGCCACGCTGTACTGGCACACCATAAATCTCAAGTGCTTGCATCCAGACCAAGCCAGTTTGGATTAAGGAGTGGTTTAGTAATTGTCCAGCAGTTTATTTTAGATAGAGAAGAGCTATTTTGAGCATGCATACCTGCTTTTTATCACCAAACACTTTGATTTTTTCACTTCTAAAATAGTTTCCTTCATGTTAAATATTCCATAATATCAGAATTTGAAATAAAAAGTTAACCATTTCCATTTGCATAGAATCATAGAATGGTTCAGGTCAGAGGGGACCTTAGAGATCATCTTGTTCCAACCCCCCTGCCATGGGCAAGGACACCTCCCACTAGACCAGGTTGCTCAAAGCCCCATCCAGCCTGGCTTTGAATACTTCCAGGGAGGGGGCATCAACGACTTCTCTGGGCAATCTGTTCCAGAGAACGTAGTGCATTTCTTTCTTCTTTTGGACAGTCATTTATGAGCAATTTCAATTTTTTTTTTTCTCATTCAAAAACATTAAAAAAATAAATAAATAAATAAAAATAAAAATAAAAAAAAGAAGAAGAACAGGAGAAAAAGGACCAGGATTTTCCAACATTCTGCCTAAGCTTCTTGGCAGAACCACATGTTGATCTACCTTACCTACCAGATCTTGTCTTCTGCAAACTTCCATCCCTTGTGTCAGGCCACTGAGCTGGCCTAGCTTTTTCAAGACAAGTGTCACCTGCTTTGATATTCCTGCCCCTTCTCCCTTCCAAATCTGCCCCAACAATATACCCACCACTTACTTTACACCCATAGGGCAAGCTTCCTCACCTGCAGTAAGAGAAGGGCCCCAAGCCTAGCTGTATTGCTTTCTCAACACTGTCAACATGAAGCTCCTTGTAGAGTAAATCTGAATTCCATGGCAAGCAGTTGTGTCCGGAAATGGTCGTCTTGGCCGTGCCTCTGTACTCTGTGCCATTGTCACGATAGCACTGATGGCTAGGAACTGTCAAGGAGTAGGAGATTGATCAGGAATCAGTGCTAATTACCTGTTAAATACTTCGCAGCTGAGGTCCCAGATGAGAGCCCGTGGACCCAACCTTGCAGCGCCTTTCACAGGAATTTTTCAAATGAGGATTTTTATTTTTAATTTTTAAAAGTAGTTAAAACTTCTAAAAAAGCCTCATTTTACATGTGCACAAATAACTATTAAACAGGCAGAGAGATAGACCTAACATTTTTATTGTGTATGTAGGATTTTAGTCAGCAATCTGCAGCGAAGTCAGCAAGATGGCTGGGATTCATCTTGTCTAATTTTAGACACGGCTGAGCTCATCACTGGAGACTTCCACTGTAGTCAATTAAGAGAAACAGGCATTACTAGCTCCAAACCGATCTAGCCTGTTAGAGGTGACTTTTTTAAGGTGAAGATAAACCTTGACACATGCTTTTGACTTTGTTGACTGAATCTCCTTTGACAATAAAAGGAGCTTAAGTCAACCAGCTCAGATAGCTGTCTGTGTGAAAACAATCCTGCCCTTCCAGCAAGTGTTCAAAAGGCCTGATTTTGGAAAATACTTCTCTTTATGGCCTCATACATATCCATTCTTATACAGATGTATGTGTAAGAATGTATGTACGTATGTACATGTATGTGTGTACATATGTAGATGCACATTGTAAACATCAATTTTACAAAAACGAAACTTTTAGGTTGAATTTTCATATTCAAACCCCACTTCTTCATCACCTGCACTTGGGTTATTTCTTCAGATAGGTTTGACAAGATCAGCTGCCAAGATCTATCAACAGCACATACCAGCATTCTGGCTGAAAAGCATATGGGGATGCATTTCTATACAAAGAGCTACACTGAGCAGAAAGTCTACACCTCAAAACATGTCTCGGAGTATCCCAAAGGAAACACAAAACCATCTAGTGTACAAATAGGATTAATTGTGACCAAGCCTCAGAGAGTTTCTTATCCCAGCCATGTCAGTATGACTTATCCTCGACATCTGCAAGACTGGTGGAATCTTCTAAACTTATAAACAAACTGAAATATACAGCATCATGGTATTCCTTGAGTGTTGAAAAATACACTGTGAGGATGATCGATCATGGTGTGCAATATGGACAACTATTACCAAAGATCTGTTTATTTTGACAGAATAAGGTGAGACATGAACCAAAGCATACAAGCAGCACTGAAATGGTGAATTACAGCAGTGAAATGCTGATGTCAATTATCCTTACAAGTCATCAGTGCTGAAACAGGCCACAAAACCACAAGCAAGCATATGGCATAGATATGGGAGCTGTAGGTCAGGAAGTTTGGTGCAAGACTTTAACATAGCTTTAGCACAGAAATACAGAGTTAGCAAAAGCAGCTTTCTAGCTTGGCCTGGCAGGTATATCTGAGATAGCAAAACTACAGTTCTCCCTCCCCACCACCTCTTAAATCAAATTTTATTTCAACAACTGGGAGTACTGCACTAAATTAAATAAATATTTTAACAATCATAATCACAGATCTCACAGAATAGATTTTGTTTTTCATTTGTATTGCTAGCAGTAGTAACCATTTCTTGGCAACTCCGCCATTTATTTTCTGGGCAAGTTGCAAGTTAAGGTGCTTTGTTTGCCTGAAACAATGTCGTGAAAATACCACCATCATGCTGCATGCAAAATTCTTTCACTTATCCAGGAAAATACCAGGTGCTGTTTTTATTTGTAGTGTATTCATTACATTCAGAAATGATTTAGTTTCCCACTTTTATGAGGACGCAACGAGATTCTGTTTCAGTGCAGAACCAGGGCCATATTCTACAACACCAATGGTTTGGACATCTTGCAGATGGTATTTACAAGTTGTGCTCAACCTTGTCAGGCTTAAAATCCAATGCACCTCTGTTTTTGCATATCTGCCAGTCATTGCTAAAGCTGCCAAAAGATTGTAGTTAGAAGTTTGGCCCCTTTCTAAATCATCTGCCATGCTTTCTCCTCCAAGAAGTTTGGATTACATCTTGCACTTGTTGAAGGAACAGTAATATCTCTTAGTCTGTTCTTTGTTTGGTTTTGGTTTTCTAAGGGGTATTTTTGGCGCAGGAGAAAGTAACTTAATCTCACATGTTGTGGAGAGGCAGCTAGGTTAACAGAGTTGTTTCCTTGCATTACTGGCTTGCATTCCCACCACAGCATCCTCATCAGAGCTCATTAAAGAGCATCTCATCAAGGCCAGTAAGAAATATATCCAAAATGATTTCATATCTCTAATTCAGGAAAAAAATTCTCCAAAAACAATCTGGAACAATTGCAGTCTTACAGATCTTTTGCTTCCAATAGTTTTTTTCGAACCATTGAAGCACTGAAAAATCCCCTTTTGCCTCTGTCAGAAGCGGTGTGTAGGTGATCTGCTTTCAGCAGTTCTTAATGGATCACTCCGACTGGAAGTTGTTCCCTCTGAATTCTTCATAGTTTCTGCAGCTTCTCATAACTCTGAAGCACATTTATTTTCTTATGTGGAAGAAACTAACTGAGGGCATAGTATACGTATATCTCTTGTTCATTCACTTCCCTGTGGTACTGCCAATCAGCATTAGAGTAGAAATGGCCTGAAGTTTCAGATGGAACCAAGGTGTGATGGAAAGGTAGATCTAACTTATGCTGCAGACCTGTGCCACTATCACCACTGTTTGTTCCTTTTCAGAAAATTATTGAAATTTAAAAGTAATTTTCAATTATGATTTATTCTGAAAATCAAAGAGATTTAAATAACTCACGTAAAACATACTCGTGTTATGATGACATATTTTATCAGCATGTCACACCAATTCTTTGCTTTTTAACTTTCCAGTGAAAAGCAGTTTCATGTCTTAAAATTAAAAGCAACCTGAAATATCAGCTATCCAACCAGTTCTAATTGGTAACTTCCTGAAAGCATTTGACAAGACCTTTTTGCCAACAGATCTTGTTTCAGGTTCTGTAGTTACAGACCTGAATATTTTTAAAAGCTTATTTTGGAAGTCTTTCTGTAGAAAATAATGTAACTTTCAGATATTTTTCCCAAATATCTTGTCAGCAATTTTCCTAATGTCTTTGAGCTTCAATTGTATTTTCCTTACAGATTTGCCTATGCTGTTATATTCTGTTGATTTTTTTTGCTCTGATGGCCCTAATCCTGTGGCAGGATAGTTTTAAGTAACCATTTCATTCAGTAATGCTTTGTTTTATCCCTGACAAACCTGTAATGCTTTTATGAAACACGTCAGATGAGTTTCTTTTTTTGTACTGCTCTATATCAGCTTGTGTCAGGAAGGTAAAGGGGTAAGAGAACAAGGACAAAAGTCCCCTCTCTGCTTAAACCTGCTCTTAGAAGATGTCTTTCTCAGCGTCTTAATTATCAATTATTCAGACAGAAAAGACCTTCAGAAAATCATAACCAAAAGCAAAACCTTGATGAAAGTAAGAGAACATCTGACACCCAGAACCTTCCTGGAGCATATGCCCACGCCTGTTTCAGTGCCATATGCCCTACCACCCCTGTGCTGCTCAGAGAAAGCTCTCCAGCACTTACTAGATAGGGGATTGTTCTCCAGACAGAGCGTTTGTACCTGTCTGAAGCCTTTCTAATATGTCTGCCAATTTATATTTTAATTTCATGTTTCATCTATTAACTAGAATGATAAATAACAATGAAAATGAAGTTTTATGTCTCTGCATGACATTATTGCTTACACTGCTTATATTGCCTCAGCATTATTGCTTTCCAAGGCGTCCTTTACAGTTTTAAGCCAAGTTAACCTTCTATATGAGCTCAGACTCATTGGACGCCTGCAGGAGGCTCTGTCTTTTCTTGATCCATCTAGAAGTTCCCACATCTCCTTTCCCGGGCAGCTGTGAGCTCCCAGGACAAATAAACATGTGGCACAAAGGCATCTCTAGTATTCATAGACATTGCTCTTACAGAATTCCTCACTTCACTGTATAAAGCACTGAGAAACCCTCGGGTGTTCTGAGAGCAGTAGGGCAGACTTTGTGAAATGAGGCTGTGTGAAGCAAAGCAAATACTTAGAAGCTTTGAAAGACAAAACATTAACCTAGTGCTACTCTTCACCATTCTTCCAAAAAGAAATCTGGTTCATCTTTAGAGCTCTCTGTCCCTCTCTGTGCTATTGAAAATCTCTGTAAATAAACAGAAAGATGGCCAGGTGGGCACAGAATGAAGAAAGCAGTTGCCATCTCTTTCACCCAGTCATGAAGAGAATGTGAAGTCTAATGCACAGGGACAGGAGAGTGTGGGGCAGCAGACCCAGAACAGGACAGTCCCTGGCTTGAAGCAAACTGCTTCACGTTGCCATGCACTAATCACTGTCTCTGGAAGTGAGGACAACAGCACCTACTCTCATGTTCAGAGTTTGCTAATTAATGAATATAAACCACAACCGAAATATAAGGGAAGTTATATTTCTACATAGCTATATTTCCACATAATTCTGCCATATATTTACAATATTTACCTAGATCCCAACATTTCTATTTGGGATTATGATTTAACGCAACAGCAGATAATGCACATAACAAGTTTATAACAAAAAATTGATTCATTTTTTGTGCTGCTTTCCTGTTTGTTGAGTAGCAATAAAACCTCCAGTCTGACAGCACATCCCTCTGAAATATATCCCCAATGAAACAGTAGCCTGATTATGAAACATACACAACTTCTCTGAGCCAGAAACAATGTAACAATGCAGGAAAATTGGCAGCCCTTTGTAATGAATTAAATCTAATGGAAACTCACCATGTAACACAAGAATGGATTTAGCATTGGAAAAACAGAGTCACTTACATAGCACAAAAGATCAAAAGTTGCATCCTAACTTAAGGATTGCACCCTCCACTCACTGCAGCTGGACTAATTGTTTAACATATTTCTCTTTCAACATATCTTTGTAATCTTGTCCTCGCAAATAGTCTAGATCAACTGAGACAAAACTGAAGAGTTGGTTTGTGTTTTTTTTATAAAACCTAATTCGCAAATCTAGTTTCTGAGTAAGCTGAATCCTTTTATATAAAGGTTTACATCCAGAAATCTATAAACTCTAGACAGAAAAAGAACCAGACTCTCTGGCACCTACTGATGGGCAGTGAATGAGCAGTTGCTCATTAGAGAGCCGGTAATGAGAGGAGGGTCTCCGGAGCACCTAAAGAAATGAAGGTGGCCTGGTGGCAGAAAGCAGGCAATGGGAGAGGCAAATGCTGCAAAGGAGATTTCTGCAGTAACTCAAGGGGTGAGCTGAAAGCTTCTGTGCTGTACCACAAACGTACTGCATCCTCCCTTCAACAGCCTCCCTAATTGACAATTACATAGCAAAACACATTGCTTGGATCAAAGGATGTCTGTTCTCTCACAAGAGAAGATGCACCATCTGTAAATCATAATTAACTGATACCACTGTCATGTATTCAATAAATCAAAAACAGGATTAAAAGCACCTTGAATTAATCATCACTCAATAATCAACGCCGCTGCCAAAACAGAGACCCTACAACAAAAGTAAGGACTAAGCAGCTGCTTCATATTATCAGCTGCTAATATTCATCATATTAGTTTATACCAAAGACTCATTTAAAAAGGCACCAATGTAGGCTCAAAGAAAGTACCACAGAAACTTCAGTGCCAACCAGCATCTGAAAAAAACACATTTCTTTGTAAAAATGAAGAATTCCATCCCAGTCCTGTCTCTGACTGGAGAAATTTCTGCCTATTCTCTGGTATTCACCTTATCACTCAATCATCGTAGAGTTAATATTTGCTATACGCTATACCACTGGCAGTATAGCTAGTTAGCTTTTTCCTCTCTAGCCCAGATTTGCTATGTCCACTGTAAATGACCAATCTACAACCTCTATGCAGATGATGCTTCCTTATTTGATTGCATTTTTCTCTGTACTGGCCAAGATCTTTATTACATTTCCCAGCTGTAAAGAAACCTAGGACATCAGAGTAGCCTCTATCACTGCTCACATCTGTCATCTCCATAAATGCCACCTTATAAACACTGTTTTGTGAAGTCATGGTTGTTGCTACTATTCTGTCCACCATCTGCTACATATCTTAGTGCAGTGAATCAGAGGTGGGTTCTCAGCTGATATCATGTTCATGCACTTCGTCATCTTCTAGTTCCTCCTATCATTTGCCATTTCGGATCTTAGCCTATTAGACCTAGTTTTTCTCCATTAAACTGTGTCCAGCAACATTTTAGGTAATAATTCAAAATCTGATAGAAATCCGACTCACCTTTACTATTTCTGCAACAGTGCCCTAGGCTTTCTCTTCATTACCTTTGTCTTAATAAACCTTACCCTAACCTCATGCAGCCTCTCAGGGGACCCATAAAACTTTACCACTGCAAAGCACCTAGTCACCTCTCCGAACCATATCAAACTACAATGATGCTTTTTATCTGCTATTCCATTCACTCACAGCTGTAGAGGAATATTAGCCTTATTCTTTTCCATCCTAGTGCTGTTACTAATGTGCCATACATGCACACAGCACGAGCACCCCAGTCCCATCTGCAAAACCCCTTTAGCTTTTACTATCTGACCTACTGATGCAGCTTCAGTGGGTTACCAACTGGTTGAATGCTCATTTATCCTCGCCAGCCAACAGATCTTGTTATTACATTTTACCCTCTTGCTTTATATCCTTTGGGATCCTAGAAAATAAAAAATGAAACACTAATCTGAAAACATTCAGGTAGATTGTAGAATGCCATTGGTAAACATAAACCAAAAAGTTTTTATTGTCTTCTTCTTGCTATCTTTCTCAGAAGAAAAGATTTAAAACTTGCCTTCCAGTCCTCAGAGCTATGTTTCCTTTATAAAAGTACCTTTTTTAGCAGAAATCTGCAAACACACTATTTCAGTAAAACAACTGTTGAGAGGGTAGGCTTGCTGTCTTTTTTTTGAGTTCTTTTATTACCTCCACCTCCCCCAGTTACTCAAAGATGTGGCCGAGAGTTTTTTCCTGTATATAATTATATATTCATCTATCTTGTCATCTTACTTCTCTAAAATTCTTCAACCTACTTCTGACATAAAGCAACACATCTCCTTATATAACCATAAAACTTCCACAATTAGCATTGCAACTCATACTTTCTTTAAAGCTATGTTGTCCCTCTAATTCCATTACCCACAGCCTCCAAGACAAAAAAGAAAAAAACATTGGAAAGCATAAGAGTTTTTCAGAAACACCCCCAAAATTTTCACATTTCATTGTGACCAAACTACTAGCAAAAATCCTATTGCTACCTAAACCCTAATCCAAAAAGCCTCAAGTGCTATCACCCTTGTGCAGACCTCTCAACACTTTTAAACTCGGCATCTGCTGTAACTCACAATCATAGAGAGACACATCCAAATGGGCTTTCCACATCCCTGCTTTCTACTTTGTCTTTTGTTTAAGCATGAAAAGCACACAAATCTGCTGCAATTCATCCATTCTGCTGAGTTTATCACCCAGCTACCTAAATTTCATAAGTAGTTCCATAAGAACATGAATTATTGCTAAGTCCTAGTACAATGGAAACAGAGCAAACCCCAGCTAGCTATCAAAAACATTGTACTACCAAATGAGTAAAGTAATTCTGCACCCAAAAAACAACTAATTAAACACTGACGAAGCATTGACATACACAGTATGAAACACACCTCAATTACCCACATATGACTCCAAGTTATTTCTCTTGTCAATGGCAGCAAAAAGAAGTCATCTGCATAGACACAGTGCTATAAGGAAAAGCTTGGCAGCTTGTTAAAGAGAATAAAGATATAGAGTCATAGAATCATTAAGGTTGGAAAAGACCTCAAAGATTATCTAGTCCAACCAATAACACATGCCACTAACACGCTGGCCAATGAATCAAGAATAAACTTAAAAATGGAAATGAGACCCTCAAATTAACTAGCAAACCACACCCGAGAACAACACCAAAGCAAGAACTCCATGTTAAGGAGAAGGAACTGCTTTTACCCCAGAAATGGAGAAGAATATACACCAGTTTCCATTTGCACTTTAACTGAGACCTACAGTGTGAATACAACGGTGGTTTTTTGACCCCAGAAACCTTGAGGTACCAATCCCGTAAAAAAAAAAGTGTCTGCTTCCTTCACCGTCCAACTGTGATTAACATCTGTATAACCGCCAAATATAAATGATTAATCTGCCCTCTGGCCAAGCAGCTCCACACAAGCTGTGTCCCCCCCTGTATTCAGGCAACACTTCTACCACAGCTTCTCTCGGTTCAAAGAAACCTGAAATATCAAAGTAATTTTACGGTTACCTCCTCACAACTGTTTCTCATGAGTTACCGCCTCCCATGAAGCTAAACATTTCTGAAGTTAAACATTTTCCCCAAAACATTCAGAATTCCCTCTCCACTTCCTGTACCAGTGTGGGCCACAGACAAAACATCACCCCCAAAAGCCTCTTAGTTTTCACTTCTTTCTCACATTTATCACTGCCAAAGTGTCTGACTCTGAACCCTCTTTGTGACTTTCTCTGTACAATAAGATCACCATTGCTACTGATGGTTGGGTAATTAATTCTGAACTTTCACTTAAAGCCTGGATCCAGGCTCTCTCATCAAAAATTCTGCCTCCAAAATGTAGACAGTTAACTCTCTTAATATGAAATCTTTTTTTTTTTTTTGAAAATATACAAGTGCATTTTTAAGTGCAATTATTTTGAATTAAGCTTAATTAAAAATGGATACTTGTATAAATTTAAAAAGCATCTGTTTTGCAAGGGACTTTTTGGTGAAATATCTAATTTTCTTTCCTGAAATCTTATGTATAAAATGTACTAGAACATTTTAAAAAGTGGCATGTTTCTTTAGTACTGAAAGTTTCTTCTTTAAGGGCTAGAAAATAAAGCATTGCTATAAAAAATAGAAATCTATATTAGAACCTGTCTTTTGTATATAGATTTCCTTTGTTATACACATCTCTTAGGTTACATTTGTCACCTCCTTTTTTTTTTTTCTTTTCTTTTTTAAGTCAGCTCATACTTTGCCAGCAACTGCATGGCCATTGTGAGAATGGCTTGGCAATATCTGTGATTGTTTGAAAGAAAGTTATAAGAGTAGTGAATAATGATACTGAGCCCTGACCAGGACCCCATAGTCTCATAAAGAGACAAGTACTGGGCAGATAAATATATATCTGCAAAATCATAGAAGTTACAATTACTCTCTGTTACTCACAGTACAAAGTGGGGGGAAATGAAACGATCGGGGAGAAGGTTTTAAGCTAACAATAGAAAATACTGTTTTTCTTCACATCTATTTAAATTCTGGAACTTCTTGTCATGGCATGAAGTCCTACACAATTTAGACAATTTTGATAGAAAACAAGTAAAGGCCTATTAACCATGAATGTCCAGCAGTCTGCTGTGAAAATCCTACAATGAGAAGTATTTCTCAGTAATTTCCTGCTACGTGTATTGTATTACTCCTCTACTTTGCCAATGCTCAACACACAATAGTACCCAAACTTGTGATATCACTCAGGATGGCACTTGCATTTATTTATGTTTTTGAGTATGATGTTAAGATAAATTAGTAGTTTTTCTATTAGAAATATATGAAGATTTGTTGGTTATTCTTTCTAGAAGCCAAGGGCAGAAGGCAACACAGAGATCTCAATCACCTCACAGCCCAGTAAAATTTCGGGGTACTTACTGCTTATTAAATCAATTGCTTTCTTTTTCTCTTCCTTTCTCTTTTTCTTATCCTTTTCCCTTTTCTTTTCTTTTCTTTCTTTTTTTTTTTTTTAAAGACATATTTGCATCACTACTTGGCCTTAAGGTTGCCTCTACAAATCAATAATCTAGAATAAAGTACATTTTGGAAACACTGTGGCTTTGTCTGGGTCAAGTATTATAACCGGAGGCTACTGAGATTAAAGTGTGACATCCCAGCTCAGTCCTGTGAGACATGGGAAGCTATGCAAGACTGTAAAAAGGAAAACAAAACAAAACAAAAAGCCAGCTGTGCTCACAGTATTAAATTGAAGGGTTGAAAAATAAATTAATCCAACACATATTTAAAAATCAGTTCCATGTGCTCTGAGATCACAAACTCCCTGTTCTTTCTCCAGAATGCCATTGCCCTGGTGTGATGATACCATCAGGTCAGTAGACTCCAGCATTAATTTATTTGCATTAGTTTAGAATGACTAAATCCTGGTAAAGAGGCCTTTTTTCATTTTTATGCTTCTTTGCAAGCCCCTGACACATAAACACACTCCTTCAGTTCCCACTTTGTGCGTGGGTGTTAGGCAGCCGAACACAGATTGATTGTAAGCATATAAAGCCATTTGTTTAGCAAACCAAATGCTTGCTTTATTATTTTCAAGTAATCAAAGAGCACCTGCTTATGTCTTGTTCTGAGCCAGGCAGACAGAAACCAGTATTACATCCACAACACTGCCATCCCGATATTTATAACCGTGGCCAAGCTTGGTGGATGTTTGTGCACAGCACTGCAGATTTGGACAGGAGAGGCTGGTAACTAAACAGGAATTTGGAAAATGTGAAGAGGGCAGTGTGCAGTCCTCCTGCGATGTTAGGTTGCACGTGCACTGTATTCATGCAGCCCCTTGCCCAAATCCATGCAACAGCAAAGCCTGGGGAAAACCTCTGGGGCAACAAAAGACCAAAAGCACAGAGCTACAATGAGGGACTTGCAAGAGTCACAAGCTCATTTCACACAATTAATGGAGAACCTGATGAGTGAAGGTTCAGGACTAGTTCATAAACCATTCAATTTGCCAATTCATTCTTGTTATTTGTTTTTCTAGCTTTACTGCCAGTCCCCCAGGTGGAATTTTCCCAGCTCAAATGGCTGCACCATTTGTTAATCACTAGAATAGAGAAAAATACCGGGTATCACTTTGTATACCAGAGCACATCGTATTTTCTTTCACTCAAGCACTCACTCAGACCAGCTAGGTGCCCACTGTAGCCACCAGATGCCTTGTCTTTGATTTTGTTGAGACCTAGATCAAAGTCTTGGGATTTATGTCCTGAGAAATCCATTGGCAGTGAGCTATGGGATCACAGGCTGGTATGACTGCAGGACTGTTATAAATAATGCTGAACACCTTTGGCATTTGAAAAGTAGCCATTGATACAACTTGAAGATTTAGCGTGCAGGTAAGCTTTACAGATGGATGCAACCTTGGCAGTGAGAAACATTAAATCTTCTGCAGGGAAGTCACGTCAAAAAGCCATGTAGCATCAAGTAAGAAGCAGCACAGAAGTAGCGCATGGACAACGAAAGGCAAATTTCTCTGCCCTGACCCGCCAGTAATATAAGGATTTTTTTTAGGTAAACTACATTGTGCTAAATGTGCTATTAATATGAAGTACAAAATAACCCAAACAGAGGGTGTGCATTTTATCTCTGTCTCCATCTCACAAGAGCTTAGTGCTACCAAATATAGCCAGCTGCTAGATTTTGTCAGAGCACAAATCCCTTTTTCATGAGCTGACAGCACAAGATGTCTGAATCCATGGGGAAGCATTTGCACTGGATAACAACTCTGAGACCCTGGCCCTACGAAATGGGCACATGCACTTACTTCATGGACATGAGTAATTGGATTAAAACTTCTGTGTTTGATTTTCCAGAAAGTTAAGGACAGAAACAAGTATTTTTAGAAGGAAGGTTTCAGTGAAGAAGAGTATGTCATGTTTGACACTGGAGAAGTACATTCAACAGTTGTTTGTGAAATTCTCCACGACTCTTCATTTATTACAGAAAAAATCTGCAAAAGCAGAACAACATAGAGGCAAAAAGTCCCCAGCTTCACACGCAGATGAAAACTTCAAATTCCCTGCCTGCCAGTGTGTTGTTATACTTACCAACATTGCAATACTTTCCTGCAAAATTTTCTTTGCAGTCACATGCGATTTTCCCACTGGAGGTAGCCATTTTACATTCTCCACCATTCATGCAAGGATCATGAGCACAACCTACAAACAGAAGCCACAGATCAAATCAAACATACAAACTAATCAAGAGGATCATTCAATTTTAATTTAGTACATGTCCTTCCTGTATTCAAGTTTTGGAGAAAATGTTTCTTTTTACTCATCTTAGACCTACACCTGATATAAATTGAAGAAAAGGAAACTGCTGATTTCTGCCCACCGAGGTCTGTCTCATTGCTTTCACTTTTATTGGATAATGTCAGCAAAGCTATTGAAAAATATTATTAATGAACAATAGGTAAAAGGGGGTGGTGATTATTATTAATAGTGATGATGGTGACATTTGCATTTCTTTCTGTACAGAGGGTTCTGCCAATTCCAAGCTTGCCACTGAGTTTTGTTGAAATTTGTAATAACGTATTTAGCAGGGAACTCAGCCAAACATGTAGGGTCTGCAAAAAGGAAATATTAAATCCTCTCAAATTTCCCATCTCTCCCGTGGACTCCCAGTGTCCTAGAAAGCCTCAACTCTCTCCATGCTCCAATTTCCACTTCTGTCAAGTGGAAATAATAAGCGGAAATAAGAAGTGGATACCTTCTTCAAAGGGCTTTTATGAAGCGTACTCAATATTGTAAGCTACTTGGGAGTCTGGAGAGGTTGATCCAGTCATCTGGATTGAATAACAAGACAGCCATACCAGAGTTCAAACAGAAATGAGTTGAACTGCTTTGCTTCCCACCATCTCTCCTTCTAAAAAGAAGGTGCTGTGGAGGCTTCATCAGATAGGCGACAACCCAGGGTGCATGCCTGGCTCTGCCTGGCACCTGAGAGCCCCAAGACAAAGAGGAAGCTTCAAAACATAAGCATTGACATGGCTGGGAATGGGTAGGTTGAGTCTACAGGCATGGAGACTCTGGAGTCAATGCAGAGAAAATGGGATCCTGGAAGCAGGTAGAGTTAACATGCTGGCAGTTCAAGAGAGGGGTCAGCTTGGGAAGAAATCCCAGAGGAAACAGCAGCTTGAAGAGATTGTGGGTGTGCAGGGAAGGAGTCGAGGAAGGTGTGCCTCTCAGGCACGTTACGGTTTTGAAAGAGATCTCGTAACACCAGAAATTTCACCACTTCTACTATATCATCTGTTCATATTCCCACACAATATAGTTCAGAATTCAAGGACAGCACTAAGGCTTGTCATTAAATACAACTTAATGCATTTAATTGCTTCCTCAAATAAGGATGGACACACTACAGTGATTGCCTGGGTCAGCATTACTGCTCACACATGGAAGGATGTGAGCCCATTGGGAAAAGAGTACATGAGCAGTGATAACAACCCTGCTGTGATAACACCACTCAGGTTTTTATATCCTTGGTATAATTTATCCCCAGTCCATGCAGGTCAAGAGCTGCAATACAAAATAGTATTCTTACTTCTGTGATCGGTTCTCTGGCACTCGATCTGGCCATCCACACACACGCAGTGCTCCACAGCTCCCTGTTGGACTCTTGGCCAGCTCATGCCCACGTCAAAGAATTCATAGAGACTGTTGTCAAAACATTTCTCTAAAACACAGTTTGAAACAACATCATAGGCTTTCTGAGTTTATTTCTTGCACGGGATGATGCCACACACCCTACTCTCACTTTTTTCCTGTTGAATAATATAAGTTTCTTGACAGCTGGTGCTTCTCAAACAAGCCATCCTCCAAGCAGGTGTAGAGGCACTAAGCCACCATAGCAGCAGCTCCAAGGACCTCAAGGCAGAGGTGGTTTTCTCCTAAAGCTATATGAACATGACAGAATCGGTTCAGTTCTGCCAATAGTTCAGACAGCAAATGTAAAAAAGTAAAATCAGTGGTACATCACTGTGTCTGTCCCACTTTACGACATCAGCCACAGATGATGGGCTGTACTGGAGACAGCAGAGCACTAACACTGAAAATGGAATCCTTGCTTATGTTGCAAGACAATCCAGAGCTGCAGGAAAAAAGCCTGCATTAAAAAAATAATAATAATAAAAAAAAAATCCTAATTTGTAAAAGCCTAATTTTTCTCTTGACCTGCACTAAATTGAAAGTGGCATCGCTGTAAAACTGGAGAATAGCCCAAGCAAAGCTCTTTGGCCTGCGTTTCCTCCACCTTTGGAACTGACTTGCCCTGAAGGCAAGGAGCTGCATGGCTGCTAGGGTGGCATCACAGAAGTTGAAAAGACCCCATGTCTGCATTTGCAGAAGGGATAAGGTGTCACCTGAAGTTTTGCTGCTTCTTCATGTCTCCCTGCCCTACCTACTGGGATGGTGTTATTAGTCATTTCCAAATATGTAACTCTTAAAAACAGCAAAGGGAGAGGAAGAGGGTCTTTGTGCTTCCCATAGCTTAATACCTCACTGGCTGAGAGAATGCTTGGATTTATAACTCTATAATTGAGTTATTTTCAGCTGCCATGCCACTAATGGATTGTCTATCACAACCACTTGGAAATCCGCCCACACAAACATTCATGCAGCAGTGGTCTCCCACCACAACGGCACCACCTTTTTATTAAGCAAACTTTAATGAGCTCTCCTTACTGCTCCTATCCCATGCTGTAAAACCCATGGAGGAAGATACTCACTCATCTGACAGTCCCTCCCCGTGAATTCCTCGGGACAGGCGCAGTGGTACATCCTATGGCCATGAGCGAGAAAGCAGGTCCCTCCATTTTGGCAAGGGTTGTTTGCGCAGTAATCTAGGTATGCCAAGTAAGAAGCCGTTGTTAATGACTGTCAAATAAACCATGCTCTGTTGTGTTAGGCGTTGGCTTGGTTACCTTAACCATTTTGATTTGGTGCTCAGTGGTTTTAATACCACCTATTAATATAAAACAGTGTTTATTCAACCAATGTACGTTGTTTTTGCTTTAAGCTGCAGAGCAACTATACTTACCCAGCTTCTAAAACTACATAGCAAATCCTTGTGCTGAACATTCTCCCCCTCAGGACCAAGTCCCAGCGCGGTGGGTTCAGGCCCGGGGCTGCGTGTAAGAAGTTGGGCTGGGGCCCACTAGGTGGAGCTGTGCCTTTGCTCTGGGGAGAGAAGGCTGCTGCTCTGCCTGGACCAGGATTACTGCCCTGCATGCTTCGCATTTCAACAGAAATAACCAGGATTATGCATCTCTCTTTCAAATTACACAAAGGACTTTCCTCTGCAGAGGAATTTGCTCTGGATTTTTGGATTATGGATAAGATGAATGGACAGCTGGAACAAAGGAAAAAGCTTTTGAAGCAGAACAAGGGCACATCCAAATAAATCAGGCCAAGTGAGATTAAACTGGACCAGAGCTATGGATTCTACAGGAGTTTTCTAAATCATAGGAATATCAGCTGGAAGAGGAGTGGGTGTGCCAGGACAGCTCTCTTGCCCCTGTGATGGAACTTCCACCAAAGTGTGGTGGACTTCCACCAAAGCGTGGTGGACTTCCACCAAAGCAAGTTGTGGGAGCCTTGGTGGCCACCTGGAGCTCCTGATTGCAGTGACAAGGGGTGCATCTCCCCAAAAGTCAACCAATGTCATGTTTTGCACCTGTAGAAGAGCCAGCCCAGCAGCTTGCCTGCATTTCTCTCCTCCTCTCTAACAACAGTCAGACTCTGTGAAAGGTTGCTCAGTCCAGGTGCCCCTCCAGCAGGAGCGTTGTCCTAAGCACGGGAGGCAACATATGGAATCACACACACGTACAGAGCTGAGCAAAGCATGAAAGGCAGTTCCTGAACTTGGCTACAGCAGTGGAAATGTGAAGGTTCCCCTGCACAGATCAAAATATTTACTTCAGAACAGAGTGGTGTAATTGATGTCAAATGCCAGCCCTGGGTGTACGTACAGGCAGTTTCACTCCAGGATAACATCAAGGGAAAGCAAGTAAAGGCAGTGATGATTCTGCTGTTCATGCTATTTGGTAGTTATGAAATTTTTAGTGATGTAATGTTTCCTCAAAGGCAAATTCTGTATTTCCTATACCCATCCCATCAAAACCAGGACTCACTTCTTCTGGTACAGCAGTGCTCAGTACCCTCATTACAGCTGCAAAGAGCACTTCTGGCCCTTCCTTTCTTCTCCACTTGGAGACCCTCACTGCATCCTGCCCACTACTCTGGCCAGACCTTCCCAAGGCATTCCACATCCCTCCCCTCCTGTCCTAGAGTCCAACTTCTACCTCCAAGAGGTGCTTCCAAGTATAAGGACACATCACATCTCCCTGTAAGGAATCCTGCCCAACACTAATTATGCATTAACTGAGGAGTACCATGTCCCTGTCTGTTCAGCCAATACTACCCAGCACCATCTTCCCACTCTCATGAGAAAAACACTTTGTGCTTGCTAGCAGCCACCTGGACATCAGCTTCACCTCTCTGAGGCTCTGCTGGAGCTTTTCCAACTGTATCTCCCCACAAAAACTTTCTGTTTCTACCACCCACCTTTCCCAGGGGCTGCTCTTCCTCACAGCCCTTTCTGGGATGGAGCTTCTTCCTCCCGCCTGCGCAGCCCACGTGCCTCTAGTTCTTCTTTCCATATCAGTCCTAACATCTCTTTAAAAACATTTATTGTCTGGTACCTTCCTTCCGAGCCTGGGCCTCCCTGAGGTTTTGTCCAAGTTTCCAGACCTGCAGCAGCCTGGGCAGAGCAGTCATATTGACAGATTACCCAAGATCTGGAGGTGTCACACATAGGGACATTGCACATTCATGAATATATATTTATGTGTACATTTGAGCTATGCACACACAGCCCACTTGGCCCGTGCTCATGGAAGTGTTCGCCTCAGGCAGATGCTATGCATGCTCCCCATAGTATTTCCTGGGCAGGAGACGCAGATCCTCCAGAAACCTGAACAAATATCTCCCAAAGGCAGTGATAAAGCTCCTGCTAATTTCAAGGGGGGTTGAACAAGTGCTGCGGGTGCTATTTCTGTGAGCTCTGGCTCCGTACTGTGCAGTGCTAACTTCTCCCTCCAGCAGAGCCTTTATACCTGCACCTAACTTCACCTAACTTCAACCTGCACCTAACTTCACCCTGCAGCCAAAGGCTTGTTGGTTAAACTTTCTCTGGAAGTTGGCAGAAGTGTTTTTCTGGATCAGTGCCCCAAACACTTGCTTAACACCAACTTGTAAGCAGCTCCAGTGGCTTCAAGTAGACTCCCCACGCACATGGAGCAACCTGGGCCTGGAGAGTCCATGCTTCAGCCTTTGATCCTTCCCCAACCCAACTCACACACTTCTCACAAATCTCCCATAGCCAAGGGCATTTTCTCCCCCTAGAATTTCATTTCTTACTGCTTTTTATGTGCCTATAAAGCAGCTGAGATTCCCTCAGAAGTGTAATAGCTGGAATTTTTCACAATAAAATCGTATATCTTCCGCATTTAGAAAATCAGCATTATTCAGTTTGAATGCAGCTCTCTTCCCAGGTATCTTCCCCAGGAGCTGAACTTGTCTGTCATTGCTCAGAGTTCCCTTCAGTCATTTTGCCACTCCTCCCTTTTGACTTCACCATAAACCTTTTCCCTTGAACCTATGGCTGATGGCCTGCTAAATCTTTTCCAAGTCCAAATACAGTGCCTGCTGCTTAAAAAAAATAAATGACTATGCTTATAAATAAGCAAACATACAGTTTTTTTTTATTTAATTGTACAAAATCCTTAATGCTTCTAGAAATGATGTATCTTCTTTGTAACAGCCAGGTCTGTTCCCTTCCCTCTCCCTAATCCCTCTTTCTCTTTCCTTTCCTCTCTCACATGTATAACTTCTTTTCTGAAGAAAAACTAGAAGCCAGGGCAAGCCCTTGCTGGGGTTATGGTACATTGGCAACCCTCAGTAAGAGGCAGGATGGTGAGGGCACTCTCTTTTTGCAAACCACCCTATCCAACCCTATGGTGAGTAAAAAGCAAAAATGGTCCAAAAGCCACAGATGCCTTGCTCACTTTGGAGACAGCTGCCCATGAGGCTGTCAGGACCACACTGATGGGCAAGGAGAGGGGCAGAGGTGGCACAAGGCCCCCCTAGAGCTGCAGCAGGGAGAGGGGGAGGTTGGAGAGATCCCCAGCAAATCCAGCCTCCAGCAGTAAGGCTCACCCTGCAGACTATCTTGCAGTTCCTTAAGCTCTGGTCCTGTGCTTTTCTGCATAGGAGGAACAGCAGGTGATGCCAGAGTGGTCTGTGGCCTGTGCACAGCAGTGTAGAAACAGCACAAAAGAGAAACTCCAAGCACAAGACTGCAGAGAGAAAAGGAAAAGGGCTGGAAAATCTATCCTGAGAAGGAACTGGGTGGGGGAATAAAAACGCTAAGGATGGGGACAGACAAGGGTGAAGCAGGAACCCTCCTTTTACATTCACAGAAGAGCATGAGTTACTGCTTCCAACACTTTAAGCTCTGAGAGAGCACTCATGAATAAGCAAGTGAAGCCCTCATAACTTGTCTCTTGCAAGCATGAACTGTCTGTGAAGTTGACATTCATCTCTGACGTACTTGCATTACAAAGGCACATGCAGTGCTGCTTGTTATGAGGTTAGGTCATTTGTCTATGATCTGCTGTTAATCTGTTTTAAAACTAGGCTGGAAAATAATTTAAAGTTATTAAGTTTAAAATGATGATGTTGCACACTGCTTAATTTTAGCCTCTCAGGATGACTCAGCTTTTCAAGCACTCTGGTAGATTGTAATCACTTTGGTAACGAGACCCCTGACATGATGGAGAACTCTCTACAAGGGGAAGATGGAAAATGCCCTTTGTTTGAAAATGAGAGGGGAACATGTAAGAGTATCCAGCCAGATCCCGCAGACTGAACAAGACAGGTCACATCTGAAAGTAGTACCAAGGAGAAAAGAGGAAGATGATCAGCATTTGGATGCAAATCCAAAAATAGACACTGGGACATTGAGTCTGTTCAGTGCAACACCCACTTTTTCAACTGGTCTGTCACTGTATAAATGAGAGCTAGATATGTAAATTCCTTACAAAATGAAGGAGTTAGATGCATCAAAAGGAGAACTCAAAGCAGTCAGCCCATGAAGGTTGAAGCTGGAGGCAGACACACAAGGGCTAGCCATCGAGGTGGTACTGAGGACAGGGAACCATGTTCCCCACCTAAACACTCGGGACATGTTGCTTCCACCCACCACGTCAGTTGGAAATGACTTATATAGAAAGGAGAGTTTGCCACAGACCTTGGCTTCTCCATTTAGACAGACTTTCACAATGAGGTAATCACTGCACTGGAGTGTGATGACCCACACGAAGCTGCCGCACTGCTCTGCTAAGTAACCCTTTCGTTGCCCCTCAGTACTCCTGCAATGAAGCATCCGTCCTCTCATACTCTGCAGCAGCCCCAAACACAAGGAAGCTCAGTTTTCAAGGCCTGCCCCTTTCTGAGATCATTACAAGGGAAATCTAAAAACATCTCCAAGCTGACAATCACCTCTGTGCTCAGCTCCAGCAGGAGCTCAGATTTCCATGCTTGCTCTGCCATGATTTCTCTCCATGGCTTCAGGTTAATCAACGGTGAATTGAAGACTGTGGTATTCATGGTGTAATGCTATGGTTGTGTAGTCACAGGAAGATCTCAGCAACATTTAATGTGAAGGCTCGTTCTGTGGTCATCAGGTAAAAGCCACATAGAAGGCACAGTCCCTTCCTACTGTAAGTGGAAAGTGGGAAGCAGGTACATGGATCGACCTTGTACAATGGTTCACCTTACCCGGGTGCTCTCTGGACAACATCGCGCAGTACCCCCATTTCCTGTCACGGTCATAGTTATGTGTGGTTGAACACCTGGAAAGAATTAAAGATGCGGTTTAGTGCAGCTTCAAACAGCCTGAATGTTGCACAAAGTGAAGCAAGAGGATCCCTGTGTTCACAGAGCATGGAGGGCAATCATGGAAAGTTCATTTGCCCCAGCTTCTGTTGTGTGCAGCATATTGGAAATTTTTGCTTTAGATTAAGATCCTGCAGAGAAGATACTTATGAAGCTCTGCAGGCTTAGGGCTACTACAGACCATTGTGCCCCTGAAAATATTGCCTCATTATAGCCAAGAGCCTTCTTTTTCTTTCAGTCCAGAAAGACCAAGTACACATTTGCACTGAAACTATATGGCCCTGGCTCTTTAGCAATATAGAAATTCATTTTTTTCCTCATTAACATTTTTTCATTAAAACTCTGTTAATACCAGGAGAAAACAAGTGTCCTATTTTTTTAACGCTTTTTTTTTTTTTTTTGTTAAAGATACTCTGCTCCACTTCTCTCAAATTAAGTGCAGACTAAGAATGAGGTGTAGAAACAGGACCTGAGATCTCCAATGAATTCTGAAGCTTTCTGTTTCCAAGATTATAAAATAAAAGACAGAACTGAAAACCGAAACAAAAGCAAGTAAGTTACGTCTCCCTTATTCATCACAAAACAATCCAAACAGGACCCAACCCATTTCGGATGCCTGCCAGTTACCTTTAATAATCTGCAGAGGCAGGAGACTGCCCACAGAGGGACTTTCATCTGGCTTTCAGCAGCAAATATATTTTATGCTCAGTTCCTTTAGATCATTTCTAGCTCTTAGCTTGCCTGACAAAATGAGGAAATAACTGACATTGGGGTGGTTTCCAGAGGCACGGATAAAACCTCTCCTTTCTGCTGAATCCTGCACCTCACAGGCACTGTGGAACACTACCAAGGCAGCATCCAGATGGACTGTGACAGTTCTTTAATTTGTCCTTTCTTTCCCTTATCCCTCTACTCTCTCCAATGCTCATAACGCTCCAAGGAGCATTAAGCTTATACTCCCTTCTTGCAGGGATTGGCTTGTAGGCTTCCCCAAAGTCACACAGGCAGAGCACGACTGAACCAAGCCTGAACCCCAGAGTTCCACATCCTGTCCCAACATTCCATCCATCAAAACATTGTCCCTAACCATACTTGGCACCAAGGGACATTGTTCAGAGATGTGGTTTAGTGATGGTACTCAACAGGTCAGGTTCGTGGTTGGGCTTGGTGATCTTGAAGGCCTTTTCCAACCTAAATGACCATCCACTTCTATGATTCTAAAATAAATATCAGCTGTACTTGCTGTCACTATACGGAGAAATGTGTGGCTATAGGGCATAGGAAGCAACAGGAGTTTGCTTTATTTAATGTGCCAGATAATCTAGTTTTATTATGTGCATTTTTATCATACATTGAACAGTTGTGTTATCTTTATACCCTAAAACTTCACAAGCTAGATTGAAATTTTATTGAAGAGCACATCTACCATTTTAACTGCCCTACCTTGCTTCTTAATCAGATGCTGCATGGTATTTAAAATGCTTTATTTCCTCTGGAGCATCTGAATAGGCCACACATATTAAGTTAGGTGACCTCAATCATACAAAGTTAATCAAAAGAAAGGTGCTCAGTAGTCCAGTGCAGATTAACTCGACATATTCTTAAAGACGCTGTTCTCTGACAGGCATTAACATCAATGCAAATCTGTGGGAGTTAATGGAAATTTCCTTGTACTCTTTTGGCAGGAAGAGGATCATGCTCTTTAAAAGATGGTCTATAGCACGTGAAGGTAACAGTGATTATCAGTGCTGTGCTACTTATATTATTGTTTATAAAATGGTCTCAGACTGAACTTTTCATTTGGGCCAGAAATGATGGGGAAGGAAAATCAGAGTTTTCTGGCTGACATTAATATAGCAGAGCATTGTTAAACCAGGCATGGGAGAGGCTAAAGAAAAAGGTTCCGTGTACACCTAAAAGCAGAACTAACTGAATATTTGTCATAATGAATTTATGTAAACTTAGGGAGAAAAGAAATGTATGAGAAATAATGCTCTGTTCAGCAGATAACAAGTTCTAAGCAAATGGAGAACTCCTTTTTCCTTCCTAAATATTTTTTGTCATCAGAGTTCCCAGCATTGCTTCTTCCACTAGGTTCCCACCACCCACTGGTCCTCCCACCCAATGCTATTGTCCTGCAGTGACTATGAAGGCATTGATCCTGCGCTGTGCTGCTGGGCTGACTCCTTGGTGCCAGGCTTCCTGCACATTTGTACAATCTTTTTGTTTTCTGCCATGTTCCTCTCACTGTTTGAGACAAGATCAGCGCATCCTCAAAGCTACTTCACTGTTCTCCCTCCTTTCCTTTTAATATCTATTATTCACTGGGAGGCTTTCCAAAAACATGATAACATTTTGGACTCTCACAGGATGTTGCCTCCAGCAGTCAGAACAGCCAACATCAGCTTATTATGACTTTCTGTTGGTTTTAAGTACGCCCGCTCTCTGAATTTATGAGATAACAAATGACTTTACATCAGTTTGTCAAATAAAATTGTTAATAAAATGTTAAAATTAAGAACATGGATACAGAACTAATTGCACCAGGAAAGTCTGCTAGTAGGGATTGATTTAAACAACGCTTTAACCTGTTTGTGATAGACAACATAGGAAAGCAATCAGGAATGGACAGTCAAAATGGCGCAACACAGATGCAGCCTAACTGGTAGGCAGAATAAATACAAGAAGGGCTCTTCAGCCCACTGAGAGCATTTGGGGAGCCTTAATAATATAACCTTTTGGAGAGCCCTGACATGACTCCAGATAGGTAAAAGGATTTCAGCAATCACGCCTGGTGCTACCACCATGTTCAAGGCCTGGAGGTTCCCTCAGGCCTCTTTAGGCATTGTCCTGACCCTGAGAGATGGCCTGACTCTGACTGATGCCAAAAAGCCCTTTTTGGGGGCTTGAGCAGGATCTCAGGGGAACTCATCCTACCACTGGAGAAGGGTACAAGGTGCTGGCAGCATTCCTGCCACCTCAGCTTGCCCTCACGCTGGTTCAGCTGCAATTCAGACCACTCACCCCATTTGCTCTCACAGGTGCCCATTGTACCCTCATTTTCTCTGTTCCTATACTGCTTTGTCTTTCCAGAGGTGGGAATGAACTTCAGCAGCACTTCCAGCTAATTTTTGCTCTTTAATACAAAAGGCAAATTTACGTGACATCTATAGTACCTGGTAAGAGACCACTAAATGGGAATTTATCTGTGAAAACAGATTATAATTAAAGGGAAATGCAATACAAAATACTGTTAAAGGAAATTTGTTACTTGAATACTGCAATTATTTTGTCTTCTTTCCTGTATGTTTGATAAATATTTATAAAGACACCGTGTTGTTTGTTGCTCTCAGAGCAAGCAGGGAGATGTTTCTACAGTCAGAACTCTAACTTATGTTGGAATATTTAATGTTGCAAGTCATCAGGGTCACCTCTGATCTTAACACATTTAGTCCTTTGAAACAGCACTGCAGCTTTCATAAATGAGATGTCCTCATTTGTGTTAAGACAGACATTACTCTTTAATGCTTTCTGAAGCAGGGCTGTCTTTTTATTAAACCTAATGTGATGGGTTAGTACATGCTACATGTGTCATAGGTAGTACAAGAATGCATATAACAAAACTAACGTCAACAGAAGCAGGCTTTCACTCCTGGTGTAAAGTCCTGCTTTGAGTCGTGCCTTGAGGTATGACATAAGAAATAAAAACACGGACTCCTTAAGTACATAATCCATCACTCTCTTGAGTTTGATAAGGCACAGAAACCCCCCAAGTAAAGTATCCAAAAACTAGCAAAGCAATACAATATTTTCTCCTGTTCTGGTCTCCTTGTTCCCAGTCCTGCTATCTCCATCCTTGCTAGCAGCTCGCAGGCAGGCAGGAGAGAGACAAGCTTTGTCCTCGCTGGCTGCCTGCATGTCCCCCAGGATCAGCCCCACGTGAGCTGGTGCCAGGTCACACAAACATGCCCAGAGCACATATCCCATTGCTCTTCAGGGCTCTGTTCCCAGCATCTCCACGCCCAAAGTCACACACACTGTTGCTTTTAGCTTGTGAAAAAGAGTAAACACTGGCCAGCAGGTCAACTGCAGGGTGAAATGGCCTGTCAAAACCAAACAGCTCCAGCTGTCCTCCTCATCGCCATGCTTGTAAATGGCTTTTAAAAATAGGAAGTACAACTGCAAGTTCTCCAAGGTCAGCTTTAAAGTGTGCTCTAACCTTGGATCTCATACATTCACGGGTTTTCCATTTCTGTGGCCTAACATGCTAAAAACAAATACACAGAGTGTCATTAATTAACAAGACTCATCTTAAGCATTGCATGAGATTAAGTGGGCCCAAAGGTCAAATTTTTTGTGGCTGCAGTCCAGCAATGTCAGGTACCACACTAGGAAACAATTCCAGTTCCATTTCTTTAGTGAATATGTTCTTGAATTCTTGTTTCCTTGAAGTTTTTCTTGTCAGAATTGTATTGATGTTGAGGACAATCAGTAGCCTCCTAGCTCAAAGCTCTGTGTCTCTTTGCAACATGGTTTGTTGTTTATATTACACTAGAACTTAAAAGAGATGTGCCAACAGAAAGAGGATACTGATCATGAAAAAAATTAGTGCAGGATAAAAACTGCAAGTTCTGTCCTGTGTGGGCCAGCAAAACACACCCTCTAAAACGTTATCTTCATCCTGAAAACATGTATGTATGTGCCTTTGACATACCTCATCCGTGCATATATTTTCACATTACTTGATATTACTGGTACCTATCTATTCCCTGCTTTGCTATCTTTCGTTTCTCTTAACATGCTCGTTATACAGGTTTGTCTGCAAAGTTAGCCTCGTTCATTTGGTCCTTGCTGCAGTAGAGTTCCCAACCAATTACCCTTAAATGAGTAATGAATATCCAAAACAACTTCCACATGTAAAAGAATAGCCCTTGCCCAGAATAAAGAACCTGGTTCTTAAACATACTAGTAGAATAAATCCTTACCAAAGGAGCTGGAGCACCACACCATGCAAAAAGGATCTGGTGCCAATCAGAACAGAAATTGGAGATAGAGGGGAAAAAGCTAGCTTCCCCTTTTTGCCTTCAGCAGTGGGTAACTCCTTGTTCCAGCTCATTCTGTACCAGCTGTTACCACTGACGTAATTGAAATTCCAATCTGAAAGCCAAGGAGAAAACATTTCTGCAGTTGCTGAGCTTTCTGTGGCCTTGGGGACCTCATGACCGGGTTCAATTCCCTCTGTGCACTCATTGATCCAAGGGCCACGAGCATCAGCAGAGGAATAGCAGTGCTCTCAGTGGGCACGAGAACAAGCCCATGTTAATTATTACAAAAACAAGACTAAAATATTGAAAGCATGATATTTTCCTTTGAACACTGTCCTCATTTGTGAGCAACGTTAACTTACCATTTCTTTTGGGAAAGCACATTTGATAAACACGAGTGATAGAGCCTTCCACCATACCGAAAAGGAAATGTGCATAAATTTCCATCTTCTGTAAACACTGCAATACAAGAATAAAAACCTCACTATGCAGCTGAACACCAGCCCACAGGCATATATTATATATAATAATACATATTATACATTATTATACAAAACTGTAAAGACATATCTTCAAGTTTTTCAGCTGTTCTTTGGATTATGTGTCTTTGCAATTTGCAAAATTGTGTAAGAAAAGGCCTAAAATCCCACGTAATGACTAAATCAATGGAGAGTGATGGGCTCTGTTGTAAATATCTCAGATCAGTTCAAGCTCAAAATACATTGCAATTTCTGGTACAGCAAATGCCAATTATATTTGTTAATTGCAATTATCATTCCTAATTATGTAGTATTCTAATAGCATATTAAATTGATTTCTGAAGTAGTATACTTCCAGGCTACCTATCACTTTGTGACATCAGATTAAAACAATTAAGGCACCAGGCAGTATGAATTGAAATGGAAACAGCCAGGGGAAAGAGTTTTAAAGGTTCAGGGGTGACATAATTTTTATCATACTGCCTTCCCTTTGGGCTAAGTGGGGAGAAATCAATGGGACTGGTGTCTGAAAAGGGCAAGTGTTGTATTTGCCGAGTCAACGATAGCTGTGTAAGAATGGGTAGTGGGAGTCTAGCAGAAACAAATCCTTCAAGATGAGTGTTGAGAATGAAAGAGATTGGAGACAAAAAAGACAATGAAAAACTGTCAGAGCTTATTTAACCATTAAACTAAAAGAAATCTGTTCTGAGAACCAGGAGCATGAATGGGAAGCCAAGCACTGGAGTGGGTGAGGAATGTGGCATAGAGCTGAGCTTGAGCACTGCGTATTTCCACTTCTTAGTGATGACATACGACTGCTCCTCATCCTGAGTTTACCCCTGCAGCCACAGCTAGGGCTCCTGCACACTCCTGTGATATCTGTTAACCCTAAGAAGTCCTGACACATCATTCCAAATCACTGCTGAGGTTATTAGCACTATGAAAGGACAACCCAGCCCTGTGGCCTAAGTCTTCCTACCAGATGGAATTATGGTCAACCTATCTGCCTTAGCTGTCCCTGTGTCTGCCAGCGCAAAATAGCTTCTCCCAGTCTCTTTGCTATCTCTTTTTGAAGCCTAGTATTCGTTGTCTGAACTAATTGGGTGAATGTTCAGATAATTACCTTCACTGTCTGATAGTTCCCATTATAAGCAGGTAGGACAGTTGTGAAAATACTTCCATTGAGAAGGTACCTTTCTTCCCAAAGGTCACTAAAGACTGTTCTAAGCAGAAAGTCACCAGTAATGGCCTGATTCTTATAATCCATAACAACAAAAGCACAGGGTAATAAAAGTTTTAAAACTGGAAGTCTGCAATGTCTGCATACAGCCAGGATGTCTGAATCTTTGGATGCCATTTAAACAAATGCAATACAGCAAATTGCACAGAACTCAGAATCACAGAATCACAGAATTGTAGGGGTTGGAAGGGACCTCAAGAGGTCATCGAGTCCAACCCCCCTGCCAGAGCAGGTTCCCTACAGCAGGTTGCACAGGTAGGCGTCCAGGTGGGTCTTGAATATCTCCAGGGAAGGAGACTCCACAACCTCCCTGGGCAGCCTGTTCCAGTGCTCCGTCACCCGCACCGTGAAGAAGTTCTTCCACATGTTGGTGCGGAACTTCCTGTGCTCCAGCTTAAGGCCATTGCCCCTTGTCCTGTCCCCACTGACCACCGAAAAGAGAGAACTCAAACCCTCCTCTCGCACAGAGATCAAGGTCTGTGGCAGAAATTGAGCCCATACATAAAATGAGCTGCTTACGTGCTTTAAAGTGCAGGGCAGAAACAGCGCTGATTAAAATAAGGGGAGTTGCATATCACAGCCCCATCATGTTAGGAGAGAAGGTAAAGCCACACAAGCTCAAAAAAAGGAAAATCCCGTCAACACCTTCACATTAATCCCCACCTGAAGGAAAATTACCTGAGATGCCTGAGCTAATCCTAAGTTAACTTCTACACAGAAATTAAGTCAGAGCCATTCCATAATCCTTATTAACATTGAAACAAAGACAGGCTTACAACTGGCTTGCACAGCATGGATGCAGACAGGCAGATCGTTCTTACTGTCATAGAACCTATTGGATTTGACTTTGTACCTTGTGGGTGAGTGAACTCATGTTTTGAGCCTCTTCCTGCCCCAGATTTGTGGTGCTACAAAGAGAAAAAAAAAATGTGGATTGGAGAGAGAAATTCACTCTGGGAACCGTCCTGTAGAGAAAAATGTGTCTTCAAATTGTGTTTCTCTCAGTTCTTCTGCAAAGATCTCATTACTTGCATCTGATCTCAGCTGGGAAACAATTTGATGAAGGAGCAAAGATAAACACTGGCCAGTGGAAGGTCTCTGTTAAACCAGGAAAACCCAGCACAATACAAAAAAATGTCTGTGGCCCTGCTCCATTATATCTTGCTACTGCCAAGAGACATCTCCTGTATTTCTCTGCAGAACGCATATATGTATTCTGGGGCCGGCTCACAGTTACAAATAACATCCCAGAATTTGACTTTTCCTGCCATTTATCTGTGTCCCTCAGGGCATTAGCTGAAAGAGCAGCCTCTAGTTTATTTGGGTTCTCCAATCAGCAAGCAAAAAGCACTAGGCTGAGCTGATTTGAAGCCACATGAAATAATAAAAAATGGGAAATACATATAAAATGTTGCTGCCACCAAAGGTACTGACAGCTGATCTATAGCAAAATAAAAATATCATGAAAACAGTCAAGGAAGCAGCACATCCTGAACACAGATCTGAGTAGAAAATGTAGTAAGTAAGGGATGAGTGTTGCTAAGATATATTGACAGGGCTTGATCTGTTCTGAGGAAGAAGCAATTCTCGCACTCAAACTCCACACTCATTCTGTCTGCATTGGGCAGTCTCCAATGGCTTTGTCCAAGGCTTTGTCCCAGGTACTGTAACTATTCCTCTCTGCTCCAACATACAACGTCTAAGGAGATTCTTCTGCACTTTGCTTGGATAGTTAGGTTCATAGCGTCGTTTAAGTACATCTGGACTAGTTTTAGTCTAGCTGGTGAGGTAGGAATAGCCATGAAGACACCGAGGTGTGGGCCTAGGCTATCTGTGGAGCAGCTGGTCCTTGGGGATGCCAGGCCATGGCAGGGTTTAAGCAAACTGGCAAAGTCAAGCTGGTGTGGCCATGTGGTGATGCAGCTGCCATGGAGACATCCTCAGAAAAGACACAAAACACACTGCAAACACTGAAGGGTATGGCATGAAAACAGTAATAGAAGGAGGTCGTTATCATCACAGTTACCAGACAGCAGCAGAATCTGGAAGGGTCGCGATCTCCTTCCATGCTCTTGGAGGTATATGTTGGCATCACCACATTTCCGAGATGCATTTTCAAAAGTATGACAGTTTTCATAGTGCTTCTGCCCCTTGTTCCTCCTCCCTAGCAAGGCATGAAGGTAAGCCATTTCTTTAACGCCAATGCACAAGGGATGAGCTATCCTACAAGCCCCTGCTCAGCCAGCACCGCTGTGAGCCATGATCTAACAAGCCCTTCTCATGTCTGAAGCACTCTTCCTCTCTGTCTGGTCGGCGGCATCACTCACTCAGCCCTGGGCAGCACTGTCCTGCCAGGCAGCACATAGGTGATCCACTGTTCCAAAGCGGAGGAGTTGGACTTACCTTCTTCAGACAGACACCGTTCAGAGCCAGAGCCAAGACAAGAGCAAGAGGAGCGCAGGCTTTCATCTTCACCCCCCTCTCTCACAAAGGTTTTATCTGGCAGAAGGAAACTTCCAGGGCTGGGCCAAAGCAGGAGGGTGAATGAGCAAGGAGTTGTCTCAAGAGACTGCAATTTATTTGACTTTAGGGTATTTTAGTTCTCTAAGTAAGCAGGGCTCTTATCGTTGTTAATCATTAATGCCTCTGTGGGCAGATGGGAATGCCATGTAGCGAGATACTCTGTCTGAACCGCAGGGAGCGAGTATTTACAGAATGCCTGACCCTGGCTGATGGTCAGCAGCATCCTCCCCTCTTCCCACAGGCTCAGCAAGTGGCCGAGGGCCCCTCTGGAGCAGTGGATCCAGTGGTGCCTGTAATCAGAAGACATTTAGCATCCAGCCACTTTCCATCTCTTTCCCTTCACCATCTAATTAAAAGCATGGTATAGCAATAACAGGGAACTCCCAGCAAGCCCACTCAGGAAATGACATTGTGTTGCAAAACATGGAACAGATCAATGCCAATATCAGATACAGGAATTACTCATTAACAGATGGTTACCTGCCCAACCATGACTTACAACAACAGTCTTTCAGCAACAAACTGGGAGAATTTAAAAGAGAGAGTGCACATCACTGACAGAACATTTGCTGTACCAAGTCTCCCTTCTGCAGCCACCTGAGCAAACCCAGCTCATTCTTGTAAGTGCTTGGCCACGACAGATGCATGGGAGAAGCACTTCTAAGTGGGGATGTAGAAAGCATTGCTAAAACTGAGATTTCACTAGCAGAGTCTGTTTCGACCCCACCTTGCCCCGCAACCAAAATCCACAGGTTTGGCTGGTGTAACTGTGCTGGAGGCTCTTGCCAGCAGTGCGCTGTCAGTCAGGGACCACACCTCTTCACACCCAAAATCCACACAGCCACAGCAGCAGACCCAATGCCATAGTCCTTGCTTAAGTTTTGCTCTACACTTCAAAGTTTCAACAGCACAGCTATGGAGGGGGTGAGATTTTTTAGTTTAACCCAACAACTTTGTTGGTAAGGCCCTGGGATCGAGTGGAGCTGCCCAACACTATTTTGCCACGATGTTTTATACTGCTGGAGGGAATTTCCACTGGATATGCTATTACACTGCTGTGTCTGTCATCACAGCAGTAGCTCTTGTTAGTACAAGTATGCAGATATAGCTTCATGGACAAAACTTTCCTACTGACAGTAAAACTTCAAACAGCAGGAACCAGGTGAATTTGGAATTGTCTCCCCAAGCTCCAGCAAAGAACAAACAAGCAGAAAGAAATTTTCCTTTATGCTTTGTTTGCTGACTGAAGATTTGAAACACGTGAAGCTTCAGAATAGACTCATGAGATATACCTGTCTTATTTTTCCTCAGTTTACAAATAGGAAATAAGAGACACAGGTGGTCTGGTCTGCCTGGGGACACCTGGCAAAGCCAGAACTTAGGATTTTACTTCCTACCCTCATTCTTGACTTAGGTCATCAGGCTTCAAACTAGTAATCCCTATACAATGGCTTGTAGACATCTCTTAGTATCTGGGCTCCTGGAATTGTGCAGTGAATTCTTTTTTTTAAAAAGCCATTGGCTGCTATTCCATCTAGAGTTGCTAAAAGCTCTACAGAGGAGCAAGAACTGGACAGCGAGCAGAGGAGGAAGATGTTTCTTTAACACTGTGGGATGCCTCCTTCCACACATTTCCAGAATAAAAACCATCCACTTCTGAGACTAGAAGCACTGTATTTCAGTGATGAGCTGGGCATGCTGTAGGAAAGCATTTTTATGTACCAAAATGATGAAAAAAGACAAGCAAGAATGCATCCCCTGAACTTATTACTGCTCCTGGTTGCTATGTGTAGGCATCGAACTACAGCCAATAGTTGCTGACAGTCTTTCTGGGGAGTCACAACTCCAAGTTTTGGCTGAAACTGATTCCTTAACTCCAGGAAAAGGAGGAAGCAACACCAGAAGCTACTTCACCTGGTAGGACACTGCTGGCATAAAGCGAAAAGAGAAGACATCAAAGCAAACAACTGCAACAGGAGCTGCCAGAGAAGCACCCCCATGTAATGGGAATCACCACTGAGTAAGGTCTGAATAGCAACCCAACAGTGACTCCAGGGCTCAGACTTATGAATCACCAAAAATCCTAGCTACTACGTGAGCACTGCCTGCGCTGGTTCAGCAGAGAGATATCTGAGCAGGTCTTACTGCCACAGGAAAAAGGGAAAAGCTGAGACTTTTTTTTTTTTTTTTTTTTAAAAAGTTATGTTAAACGATTTGTGACCCTATATGGGTTATTTATAAAGGCTGCCTGCCTTTGTCAGGCTTTTTCTAGAATCTGAGAAACTACTCAGAAAAGTGGAGT
The DNA here is from genome assembly GCA_013396635.1 of Penelope pileata. Taxonomy (NCBI): domain Eukaryota; kingdom Metazoa; phylum Chordata; class Aves; order Galliformes; family Cracidae; genus Penelope; species Penelope pileata. The sequence continues at coordinate 5,453,731 of WBMW01000802.1, forward strand.
TTCAGTTTTGATACTGAGTTCTTAGAAACTTCACTGCATGTTAGGAACTTAGGACTTCATGGGGTTGAGGAAGGAGGGAGGCTGCAGATATTTGTGTTGTATCACGTGAAGCTCTTGGTCATGAGCAGCACAAAAAGTGTGTGTATAGGGACAGTTTTGAGCAGACTTGGTGAAAAGAGAGACAAGGCGCTTGAACATCATAATCCCTTACAGTGGTCTCATCTAGCAGTTCTCCAGTGTAATTCCAGACAGAGCCATCCAGCAGCACAGTCCTGAGCAAGCTGGGAAGGACCCCAAATGCAGAGAGGCACCACGTAAGGAGGACAGCCCTTCCTAGGTCGTGTTCATGCCCAATTCTGCAGCCTTCCTTTAGAGAATCCAGCCACACAGAGCTTCCAACATGAAAATAATAAAAGTAAAAGAAAAAATCAGCAGCACAGAGCTTAGGGCTCTTCAAAAAGCATAGCCTATTCGTTTACTCACATATAGAAGTGCCACAATGCTCAGACAGTTTATGGGAATCACAGTGTGACCTCGGGAGTTGATGAACCAGAGATGGAGGCAGAGCACTGCATGACAACCCATGGGTTGGGCAGATGAGCCCACAGAGCTGCTCTCCTTTTGCCTTCTCAAATCACTTCACCTGTGACTCATTATTTCCAACATAGTGCAGGAAACTGTCTGTAAAGGGAGAAAAGTAATGTGTGGATAGAGCAAATATCATAACATCAATAAGAGAAGGGATGAAGATGTGGAAACAGTCCATGCCACACTCAGGATAAAGTCCTCGATATTAAACTTTAGACTTCTATTAGTGCTTGTTTTGAGTGAGGATCCATAAAACACTGAAGATAGACATACATGCATACACACACACACCTATATATATATGGAGAGAGAGAGAGAGAGAGAGAGAGAGAGAGAGAGAGAGAGAGAGAGAATCTGAAAATAGGAAATGGACAGAAGACCTGATATTGGGACAATTATTTGACAACTCCAAGGTCTGGAGCCTATATTGCAGCTCATCCCACCAGTGAAACTGCAGCTACAGGCTGGTTGTTTTCTAAGAAAATTCTGTTTTCCATTTAAAGAAAAACATGTCCTGATTCTTAAATTTGCTGCACATAATAAGGAACATTTCCTGTGGAGCACACATAATCCAAGCACATTTAGAGCCAGCTTCAACTACTGCTGAAGTCAATGAAAGGTTTCAAAGTAGCACTGGGAAGTCTTTATTATGTTTGCAGTCTGTAATCCTTCTATATCAAAGGCTAAAGCCCCTCAGCTTCAGCACTCATTTTCCCTTTATGATAACAACATCATGGGAAAATGAAAAAGCAAATAAACACACAAATGAGCAGAAAGAGACAGAAATGCTTGCTGCAGGGGGTATGTCACACATTGATTGTGCTGCCTCATATGTTCACCTTTTCCTCACTTCCCACATTGCAATGGTTTTATTTCTCCAAATTTACCAATAATTAGTAAAGGCCCAGACTGAGCCCAGACTCCGAACTACTTAGTAATAATGAAGCAGTGTCAACAGCCATCCTTAATCATTCAATACTAATAAAAATTAAGTTGTCAGCCACCAACATTAAATAATAAAATTGAGTTATTTTCAACAAGTAGCGTCCTAAACATAAATGGAGAAGGCAAGTTTAGACACATACCATCCATGTGCATTCCCCCCAGTGTATCAAGTACTGAGCAGGCTGGGGGAGGAATGTCCCATGACTGAAGGTTTGGCAATGCTTTCCCTGTTTCATTTGTTAATCAATCTCAAGATTTCTGAGAAATCTACAACACAGTTACTACAAAACAAGAAAAAAATCATCTTTTCTAATAACTGATTCCCCCATGTATTTTTGCAAACCTCTATGCTTTTTCAGGTCATCAGATTTTCTTCTCTCAAAGGCAGTTTCTTCTTCCTTTTTGAAGGTCACACATGGCAGCCAACTAACTGGCAGTGTTGCCTTTTGAAATAATCTGATTTCCAGGCATTAGTTGGCATTAACACTACAAAGCCCCAGCCCAATGCCCTGGCCAAGAGGCCAGGTGCCAGCTATGGACATTGACACCATGGATAAGTGCCCTACCATGAGCCTCTGCCAGAGGCAGAAGACAAAGTGCCTGAGAAACCCCAAGCAACCTGCTGAGTGCATCCTAATTGAAAGTAATTGGATGCACTTCTGGCATGAAAAATACAATTTTTAATTTATCTTTGGTGGAAAGGATGCAAGATCCTGGGTGGCAATGGCTGCTGCTAGTGCTCTAGCAAGGGACTTGGCACAGACACACAAACACTCCTGGCTCTCTTTCCTTTTCCTCTGAGAACCTGCACAGGCCATCACCATGCTGCAGAACTTGCTGTCACTGTAGGACAGGATTACCTTCACCTTCGTGTCTTGAGAGCATTCCCATCATCTGTTCTTGGGAACATTTACCAAAACATGTCTCAGAGGCTAATACTCCTGGGCTCCATGGCTAGTGTTTGTTTGTTTTTTTTTGTTTTTTTTTTTTTTTATAAGTTTAATTAAAGCAAAACAGGAACCCTGGTGCAGGGAGCATGGTTCAGAGCTGCCTTTAGAAATGGTGCAACCTCAGCCTGGTTTCTTACACCTCAAAACAGGGTCTTGGCCACTGGGCAAGATGTGAGCCTCCATTGCCTCCTCTCTGCTCCGGAGCAGCATCTGGAGAAAAGCCATTGTACTCCTTTGCTGAAGCCACATGCAACAGAAGAAAGCTGAAATTATTTTGCTTGATTGTTTATTTGAGCGAGGTAGAAGAAAAGCTTCGGTTCAAATCAAGATGAAGAGTGCCCCACACTGATGAGTTACTCATATGAACTCTAAACAGTGTAGCACCCAAAAGGCACCACTCTCCACACGGTCACATTGCAACCACAAACACCTCCAGATGTCACCTCCCCTACCCTCTCCCTGGGAGCTTCAGAAATTCTGAAGGCAAAAATCTACATGATTTTGACTTCCAGCAAGAAATGGAGTCCTGTTTCATTCTATCCTGCACCAGACTTCACTGGTAACATTCCCAGCCCTGAAAAACCTCAGCCACAGCAAACACAACCCATCCTCCCCTCTGCCAGCAGCAGCAAGGCTGGTAGAAGCACAGCTGCAGAAGTCTGGTTTCTGGGCAGCTAGGATCCAATAAACATGGATTTGGAGCTGTTGTGCTGTTGCAGATACTGCTGGGACCGAAAGCCATGCCTTCACCCAAATGTTCACTCCTCCTCACCCCTCTCACTTCCCACACTCCTCCAGCACCTCTTCTGGCTTCCCTCACCCAGAGCTCACAGCTCTGAGGCTCTCTGCACCATTTTCCCTTCTCTCTACGGACAAAATCTGTTCTCAGATTCTGTATTTTTCGTCTCACTCTCTAATCCCCCACCCCAAACAACTCTGCACGCATATTGGCTAGTCTTTCTCACACCTCTGCCTTCTTCAGGGCTTAAGCCTCTCCTTCAGAGGCTCTGCAGACCTTCATGATGCCATCACAGCTCCCCATGGAGACATCTGCTTCAGGACTCCAGGATTGTCTCCCTATGGCTCCCCTGCCCACCATCTCACCCTCCTTGGTGTGTTCTCATCAAACGCTGCTCTCCAAGCCCCACATCCTGCTACTTACACAGTGCTTCTACCCCTTTATCTCATTGCTGCCCCTCAGAGGTCACCTCTTTGCTCTTACTTTCCCCCAGCAGTGCAGTCCCTCCCATCAGGAGCAGGCATAGAGCCCTCACATAGCACCCAGCACCTGCAGACTTTCCCGTGGCAGCAAACCCCCCTGGGTGCTACTAAGCAGCATGTCAATGCAACTCTGTGAGCACAGCTTCTGTTTCACTTTTTCCCATTGACACACCTGGTTTGTGTTGGCAGGCTGTGATTTCAGACAGTATCCTGCCCAAGATCTTTCTCTTTTCAATTGATCGCCTCTGTGTGCACAGGTTTTGTAATGGCCTCGAGCTCTGTGAAATCACATTTCAGCCACTGCAGTTGCAGCTATATGTTAGAAGAGCCCTGCCTCTACTTGCAGCTGTACTTATCAATGTTTCTTTCATGCATCCAGAAAGCATCAGTTCTGATCTGAAAAATCAAGTCATACAGAAGTAGCTAAGCTGCAAAAAGGAAGACAGGCTATGTTTTTACACCCCTAATCACACAAATCTGTAAGTGATTCAAGGCTTTGCTACAAGCCACGATACGCAGAACCTTCATTTACACAAACCAGACTTGGATCCAGTTGCAAAAACTAACCAAGATTTTGGAAGTGATAATTTCAAGATGATAGTTCTGTTCATGTACCCAGATGCTGTGGCATATCTAAAACACTTTGCCTGAAAACCAGTCTAGGATGTGTTTGCATGAAGACGCTGTTCCTCCTACTGTATGAATAAGAGTGGAAAATAGGTAACTATTTTTCAGGGACTTTCTGATATAAACCTTTACTGATAACCCTGGCTGAAACAGCAGGTCCATATAGAGAGGCGTACGATTCTTTTTTTGCCGTGTACTCACAGAAAACTGACAAGAAGAGGTGTAGAGGCACCCACTTTCCACTGATGCCAACCCATTTAGGTAACTTCAGCACAGGCTGATTTGCAATTGTTAGGCATGTACATTTTTAGCTGTGCTCAAATTCCTGCTCTTCCACCCACTTCCTTCATTAGCATATTAGACGCCCCCGTGGCGTACTTTAAAATGGTCTATAAGTCAGGCATGTGTGAGGGAAGGTGGCTCCACTCCTGCAGTGGAAGGCAGCTGAATTCTTCCTTTTTGAGGTGGAAGAGAGCACTGAGGGGTAAGGGACAGCCACACAGAAAAGCATCAACCCCACAGCCTTCCTCAACTTGGGGGTTACTGCCTACGGTAAGATGGGGAGCAGAGGCCAGCAGGAATGCTCTACTTATTCTAACTGCAGCCTTAATAATGGCCTTATGGAAGCTTTTATATATAAACATATATTTTTTCCATATTTTTTTCCATGTATACATATGCATGGCAACCAGATACCTTACTAAATGCTCACTTTGTGCTTAGCAGGTAGCTCTCATGCCAAGGGTCAGAGTGCCAGGCAACACTCTCTGGTCAGCATCTGATTGGGCCTTTTGTGCATGATGACCAGGCAAAGCCACACCATGAGGCTTTGTCTTCTGCTAAACCTGCACCCCTGCACAGGGAGCATGCCTGTCACTCTGTCACCACAGCAGCTGCCCAGGGCCAGCAGGGCAGCTTGGATGTTGTAGTGTCACCATAACGATGCTCACCTTGGATTTATCTACCTCTAATTTCACCTTGTTAATTTAGCACTGTGTTTGCCTAGGCTTTCCCTGGGGTTTTTACATTACAGCTCTTGCAGCAAACCTCTAAGGGGCTTTCCCAGAAGGTATTTCTAATGATAATGTGGGTAGGTGTTGTTCCAGTCAAACATTCAGCTGCTTAGGACAGCAAAAAATTGCTATTTCTTTCCCCATCTGACATCCCTTTTTTTTTTTTTTTCCCTCTCCCTTTTGCCTCTTCCTCCCACGTCCTTTCCCCCAGCATCTCTCCTCAGCTGAGCTCCTGTTCCCACAGGGAAACACAACCCCTGTCTCTCGGTGCCATGCCTTGGGGTGCACATAGGAGAGCTGGTACCAAGATGGACCACAGACTGGGAGGGACATGAATGCCCTTCAGCTAGGGCTCCCCTCTCACTGCATGCAAAAACCTCACTACTCATGGCCTCTTCTGCTGTATGACCGACCTCCCTCCGCAACCACCCGTCCACAGATTCATCCTTTCACAGACTGCTGCATAGTTACTCATTACCAGCAGGAGTGGCAGAGGCATGAATTTCCTACGCTCAAACCCAACAACACTGGTGGTAGAAAACCTGATTGAGGTCCACCAGCCCTCAAGAGGCCAGCAGAGACAGAAGATGCCCCTCAGCTTCTGTCACGCAAAAGCAGTAGCACTTTTGTGGAAGGTTTACTGATCCTGGAAAAGAACTTGGTGGAAGATTAATGTCCATTGATTTCATGGAAAGCTACTCACATCACCAGTGGTGGCCAGCCAGTAAAGTATCCACACTGCCCATGAATTGCTGTGGCTACATATATAGCAGCAGGAGACAACAAAGCATGGTGTGCCAAGATGAGCAAGGTCATCCAAATAAAACAATAATTGGTTACAGCTGCAAAGCAGTTTCTCGTTAGCAGGTATCTTCTAGCTACCTGCAGAAGCACAGGTTGATGCAGTCTATCTGTGTTCCCAAATCAACACAAACCCCTTTCCGCAAGCTAGTCACCAGTTTGGGCCATGATGTGTATTTTTCCACACAGCTTCATGGTGCAGAAAGACCTGAGGGTACATTAACTTTCTCTGTTTTCATGTTTCCCCCTCATCATCTCTTACGAGTCACCATGTCTGTAGTTTTGTCACCAAGCCAACAGGGATTCTGTCCCTGAGAAAGCCTAAAGAACCCAAAAGTAAGGCAGGGATTCGTACAGTGCCAAAACTGGGGTCACCGCCTGTGAGCAGCACTTTCTGTGCTGCAAAAATCCCAACTTCAGAAGTGATTTGTGTGCTGCTCACTGTCTCACTGCTGGCCCCAAGAGTAGGTCTGGTTTACAGACTGCTCAGTGTGGTTAATATCCCTGCTGTGTTGCCTTCTCTCTTTTTTCCCCTCATTTCCCTGTAACTCCATGCCACTCCCTGTAATTGCTGCAGAAATGTAATTGCTGCTCTGCGTAATTGCTGCAGAAACGATCTGAGCTGTCATTGACTTACATTGTTCACACATCAGGAGAAACTGGCAGATCAGATTCACCCCACCTAACTTCAAAGGCCTGCTGCATATGTATCTACATCTGAGGCAGGCACTAAGGCTCCCATTATAAGCAATGGAGACCTAGAAAATACAGAAGAGTGAAATTTAAGGCGCAAGTCACTCATCAGAATGTATGTTTCAACCCTGGGATGAAACAAATCATTCATTATATCCATGGACAGGATTAATTGTATCTCTATCCAATATGTACAGTAGCACCTGTGTTCAAGGCACAAAGGCACCTTAGGAGTAGGCTCCTAAACTTAGACAAGAAGAGCCCAGCCAGGGTGTCTTAGGAGAGAAATCATGATCAGCTCTGTTAGGCCTACTTTGAATTTAACTGGACTTACTTTTGCTCACGTGAGGCCCAGTCCCGTTAGTTATGCTGCTACCTAGCAAGGGATAGTATGTCTTGTGGCACCAAGTTAAGTCATTTTACCGCACTGGTGCGGTCTCACCTTGAGCACTGTGTGCAGATTTGAACACTGCAGTACAAAAAAGACATGAAACTATCAGAGAGCATCCAAAGGAGGGCTACAAAGATGTGGAAGGGTCTAGAGTAGTGTCTGAGGCCCCTCGGTTTGCTCAGCCCAGAGCAGAGGAGGCTGAGGGGAGGCCTCATGGTGGCCTACAGCTCCTCACAGGGAGCGGAGGGGCAGTGCTGAGCTCTGCTCTTTGGGGACAGCGACAGGGCCTGAGGGAACGGCATGGAGCTGCGTCAGGGGAGGGTCAGGTGGGGGTTAGGAACAGGTTCTGCACCTGAGGTTCTGCCCCATGCAGTGGGCATGGCCCCATCCCCCATGCTACCAGAGATCAAGAAGCATTTGGACAACGCTCTGAGACACAGGGTTTGAGTTTTTGGTGGTTCATTGTGGGCTCAGGAGCTGAACTCAATACATGAACCTTGTGAGGCCTTTCCAGCTTGGGATATTCTACGACTCCATGACTCTATAGGCTATGGCAGATGTTAGCCATGTGTCCTGGTAACAAATGGTTGCAAAACTTCATACTTCTCTATTTGTGTCTTTGCAAGAGGAACAGAAAATAAACAGACAAGTTGCAATGGACAAATCAGCATTCTGCCGGAGACTGCCATGGTGTCAGTCGTATGATGGTCAGTTTGGCCATTGAGCACCTTCCAACAGGAAGATTGTCATCTGCATGCTTGTGCCTTCACCCCCGCCCCAGGGAGCATGGCTGTGCCATGTGCTGTGCTGGATTTTCTAATACCCACATGCACACACTTTACTCAATGCCCAAATCAGCAAGGACAAGATCAAAGATAGGTGCCTACCTTCACCAATTATCTCCTGGTTGCAAGTAAGTTTCAGATAGCTGCTTTGCAGGCAGAGGGCTGATCTCAGCCAGGCATTGCTTCATTCTGGTTGTCAGATTGGCTCTGGAAACTCTAAAATTGTGGAAGAGGTGGATGCTATGTGGATATTGTTGACACTTGAGCTCGTGTTGTTCATAAAGCAGCAAATATTGTTACTGAAAAGGATGCTTGTGCATATCTATAAATAAGGGAGAATAGAAATTAAAGGGTAGTTCCCCTTTATCAGGTTTTCATCTTTACAGAAAAGACTCAACTCATTAAGAGAGACCCCAGTTATCTCTCACAGAAATGGGGATAAACATTGGCTTCATTTTTGTGCCCTGATTCAAGATTATTCCACTCCAAGGGATTATCTTAAATTAGATGAACTTCTAGCTGGCCTTTCGTTGCTTTATCAGCCTATTCAGGAACTGAGGCTTGAAGTTATATTATAACTAAGTTATATACTGTTTTGAGACCATGAGCAGAGATGCAAGCAGGGAAAGCAAAAAAGACTCAAGTTAGTGTGTCCTGGAATAGCAGACACGAAGTATGTATGAGTACTTGATGCACTCTATAGGCACTTGGAGTTGCTATTGTTTCAACTGCGTGCATGTATAGGGGTGGGATTCAGCATCATCACTGAAAACTGGTAGGAGATTGTCATGGGGATGATATGGTGTTGACAAAAACTTGGAAGAATTATGTTTCATCCTCATCAGTCATTATTTTCTGCTGCTGGTACCCAAATTTCTTCACAGCCCCTTGCTCTGGCAGAGCATTCAAAGCACAAATGAGAAGGATGATGAATGAGATGGATCATTTAAGGATCATCACGTCGCTGATTCAGGTGCACAAATGCTGACCTGCTGGGCCCCAGGTTATTTCACTTTCACTGTCTGGTAGATAGAGTATTCATTTATTCCAGCAGTGTCTGCTGCAGGGACAGAACTGCTTTGGTGCATTTTTCCATGCAGAAACTGCAGAGCTGGAGAACGCCCGGTCCTTGCAGAAGAGCAGCCAGAGAGGGATTACACTGTAGCTGGAAAACACACAGCTGCTGCCTTGCCTCAGGATTGCAATCCCTTTGTGTTGCTAGAATAGAGCAAAAGGAATTAATTAAAGGCTAAAAACCTAACCCACAATTATTAAATTCCTGAAGATGAGCTATTTTTAAGGTATATAAATATTTGGCAGAAATTCTTAACAATTCTCTTTTAAAGGAATTCTTTTATGTAAGCTAGGTTTAAGGAGACTTCTTTGCAAACTAATAAAATGCAGGCTGCTTTCAGGTTGTCTCGTACTTTCATTAAAGCTGTGATATAAGTGCTAGGTCCAAATGAGAGGGGAACCCAGCAGCTGAGCTGTGAGGACAAGAGCTTGCTGTACAGCCCTTCATCCTCCGTGCCAGTGCCGGATCCAGTCACACTCCACCACAACCAGTGATGGATACAAAATGCACCTTTTCTAAAAATGCATCAACTCAGGTTCATATATAGTATATTTTATAATGTAGATTTTTTTTCCTTCTGAATAACTGGAAAAAAGAATCCCATTGTTTCCCCTTACATTGAAATGAGATGTCAACAGAGCTCTATCAGTTTCAGTGGTATAAATTATTTATTTACTAATGCACAATTAACATTTTAAATGAGTGTGACACACTTAAGATTCTATAAACACCATTGCGCAGTACAGGACTTCTCAACACTTTGGAAACATAAGGCATGAGAAATTAGTCCAACACACGTTTATATATTAGAAATTCATTATACGGAAGTTTAAAGTCACAACCACAAATAAAAGAAGGATACAAATCCAATTCTGTGCAACATCATTTTTAGTCTATACAACAGAACAATCACTTCAGATCAAAAATCAATTTTCTTTCCTTATCTTCCACACAAGCAATACAGAAAGCATGTTAGTTCGTGCCTAACGCATTGGATTTGGTAATATTTTGAGCAATTCGGGCAAGATCTGCTGACATGTAGTCGTCCAGCACTTCCCAGCAGATAATGGTCCTCTGAAAAAAATCAAGAGGCACCTGGCTAAAAATAACGGTGGGTCTACGGCAAGGAAATATTTTAGTAAGATTGATGACAGGTTTTCCTGTGTTTTAATTGGCATTGGCTCAGGGTTCACAAACCACCGGTTGTTCAGCACCCTGATGCCACAATGCTAAGCTCGGGATGCTGCTCCAAGAACACGGGCTTAGAAATATTTGGATGTGCCACCCGTTTTTGCTGCAGGGCAAACACCCACACCATCCACAGAGCAGCCCTGTTGTCACACTGGTTTGCTACATTCCCACAGGGCTTGGAAATCTGCCTGGGGATGCAGAAAATACAGCAATTTCTAAACCTAGCACAATGGGCTGCGGTTGGGTATGAGGAGCAGCCGGGACTTGCAATTTTTGGCTTCTCACACCTATGGAAAGCGACCTGCCGTTGGAATGGGGTTTTCTCCAGCTGAGCCTTTGGGAACTTTCCAAAATCTTTGAGAATTGGTGAAAATACATCTCCAGGTGTTTGCACCGCGGACGCTGCTGCACAGTACCACACACTCATCTGACCTCCCAGCCACGGAGTACCTTAGGAGAGACAATTTTAAAGGGCAATGTTCACTACCAATGCAGTGTTGGAGGCAGTATGAACAGTAGCACTGCAGCTGAGACACAACTACAGCAAGGATTTCAGTCTTGTGGTGAAAATCAGCCTACTTCAGAAAAATAGGCTCATGATTATCAGGGTGCCAACGAGATAAGGAGGCCACTGGCTGAGCCACTGCCTTTTGGCAGCTTTCTAGTAAGCTTTCTGCATAAGAAGAGGAATAAAACAGTGCAGCTGGTAGCAAATGGAAGAAAAGAGACCAAATCTTTCAGGCAGTAGTGCAAGAGGGACCCAGCATCCCCGAACAACATGAAATAGCCCCCAGAAGACTTTCAGGGGCATGAGAAAGTGCACGGTGCAGTCAGGTACTGGCTCCTTCCCATGGAGCAGTAAATCTCTCGCAAAGTCCCTTCGCAAAGCCTGTTTATGTGCCTTCATAAGGCAGCAGTTATTTGTCATGCAGTCCCAAGAGCTGAATTGCGCAGAGGTTTACTTTGCATGGCTGATATATCACAGATCTGTTTGATGAGGCGCACTGCTATAGTAAGCCTGAGGGGGAAGTCCCTTCTCCAGCTTGCCTGTATGTATATTTTCTATTCCTCACAGAGCCTTTAAAACAACAAACAAGAAGAGTGCCACTGCTGTGGAGCCTGTGAGGCTGAAACCACGTCAGTTTGAAGACCAGATGCCACGACAACAAGTAAAATATGAGAAAACTGATGTACTAAATAAAATGGAGAATGCTGTGAGATTTTCTAAGACTATTTTGATATTGCTGAAATTGGTGTTTTTTACAGTTTGAGGTTTGAGTACTGATATAGGTCAGTGGATCTGCCACATCCACATAAAAGAATGGGAGCATCAAATTCCCATTTGTGTATCATTGCGGGCTTAAGAGTAACTCACTTTACAAGTGGAGTTTCAACAGGGGAAAACTGGGAAAAGTAAAAGGGAAATAAAGCCATATAAAACACAATTACTTTTAGAAGCTAACTGGCAAGATAAAAGATTACTCTATCAAGGAGTGCTTCAATTGGGCTGCTTTTTTAATTGCAAGTAGATTTCATTAATAGTGGAAATCACAGGATAATGAGGCAACTTAAAATTGTATTACTATATTTAAGCCACATTGTGATTAAACCTGGACAACATCCTTAGCAAAAGCAAGGAAAACATCGGCCAGAGGCAGGCTATCCACATCCATTTCTGTTAACTCCATGATCTGAGGCAGCTGATCCCAGCAGGTTCTGTTTTTCTTTCTGACAGATATTAAAAAGGAGAGCTAGTAAGTCCAAATAATGAATTTCCATGACCTAGCTAAGAAGTCACTGTTTTAAACAATATGTCAATAGCCAGCATAGCACTGCAGTGCAGGGATGAAGGTTTTTCCCATGTTCCATGTCTACAGGATTTCCAGGCATTGTGCCAAGACTTTTCCCTACATTAAATTCCATTATTCCGCATCCTTCATTTTCCTGCAAGCAGCCTGACTCTCCCATGCTGTCAAATTCCCTCTGAATCCCGAGTACACTAAGAACATTTGCTGCAGTCAGAAGTTAAAAACAGCGTTTCTGTTTGCCTTCTTCTTCCTCAGCTCAGCAGCTTTCAGAAGGAAAACAGAGACCAAATTTCAATAACTGTCCTCAAAAGGTTGTGAAAGGACTATGATAAACGTATGTTTTCATATGGGAGAACATATCCTGTCATCATGCTGCATCTCTGTACCTTTATGTCAACCAATCACTTCAGGAGCTGAACCTGGCTCTGCCAGCTGATGGCCCCTAGCTCCTGTTTTAGAAGAGAGCGAACACCCTGTCCCTATTCCCCTTTCCAAGTGCTTTAGGACTCTGTTAGATCACCCCTCACCTCTCTTTTTCCAGTTGAAGAATTCTGTATTGTTCATCAAATGTCACTGAGGTAGGTGCACAATGTAAGATTGTTTCATCTAAAATACTGATCAGAGATTAATGAAGACAATGATTATTGTGTTTGAGTTTCAAGCTTTTATCTGTATGAGGTCAGGATTTGATTTTCCAAAACACACGAAAAAGTGTAGAATGTGTCACATGTCACCGAGCCCTCTCTCGAGTTTTCTGGGTGTCATGTTGGTCTCAATTAGAAGAAAGCCACTTCACCTGTGCAAAGAAACAGCCTATCACAGGCAGTTAGGAGCAACACGCTACCAAAACAATAAGAAACAAACATGAGAAAAACACTTAAAAGATTGCAACGTCATTTTGAACATTTTCTCATAATTGCTGTGCCATCACTGCTTTGTTACATAGTGACCTGCAAGGACAATATGCAGCCCAAAATGAAGCAACATTCCCTATGGGCCAAAAGGAGCCAGCACTACAGCAGCTGTTCCCCTTCACCCTTTTCTGCTCAGTACTCACTGCACTGTGGCTCTGCCCACCATGGCTGCATCAGCTTCCAAGCCCACTCACCCACTCCCATCTCTGATTTCGGCTGCTGCCAGCAGTGTTTCCCTCGCACAGGTACCTGGCCACACTGGAAATTGGGCTTGGATAAGCAGCTCATTTCATTCACTGCAATGAGAAAAAAGTATTCAGCTACCATTGAGCACTGACAGCCTCAGAATGCCATTGTGAATTCCGCTAGAATCCAACATTGTTGCACCTCTGTGATTTTAGCATGGCTCTCAGGCTGGTTTTAATCATAGAATCATAGGATGGTTCAGGGTGGAAGGGACCTTAGAGATCATCTTGTTCCAGCCCCCCGGCCATGGGCAAGGACACCTCCCACTAGAGCAGGTTGCCCAAAGCCCCATCCAGCCTGGCCTTGAATACCTCCAGGGAATACCAGCTGTCCCCATAGCACATACACTCCTTCAGCCACACACTGCGTTGAGCCTAATGTTAACACGGGTTTCCCTCAACAATAAGCACAAAATCACTTTTTAGAGCATAACAGAATTAAAGTTTTAAAGCCAATGAGTGCTATATCCATTTATATTACTGGAGCATTTAATGTATTTAAAGCTTTAAGAATCATACTTCACTGTTGTAAAATTCTACGTAGCTCTTTCTCACAGTACAAGTAGATCTGAGTTTAAGGAACTGAGTAGCAGATCCAGTATTCTCTGCTATTCAGAAATTTCATAATTCTTGGTGGGTCTTAGCAAGAAGGAGCAAAAAAAAAAAAAGCAGTTAATGAATGATCACAGTAATGCTTTAGACTTCCTTGTTGTGCGGCTCTGCAGCCCAGGAGCTATGCAGTATGACTTTTTGAGAACCAAAATGCTTCCAAAGCAGTAAACCACAGGGAGACCTCACTATATACACTCAGTACTGTTTCAGAGATGAACAGAGATCCAACATTTTTTGTGTACCCTTTTGCTTGTCCAGACTCATAACTTCTGAAGAAATGGGAAAAGAGGAAAAGAAGAAAAGAAGAATGTGGCAAAGCAACATGTTCAGTATCATCTTTTCTTCCTCAAACCTGCCCAAGGCTAGAAGATGAACGGAAAGTAGTAACAATGACAAGAATGAGAGGATTATTGAAAGAGCAGAAACAAAATCCACCTTCCCCTAAAGCCTACTCACCAAGAGCATTGCTCAGTAGGGACCTGGGTGGCCCTCCCACCGCTGTGTAATTAGTACATACATTCCTGCTATGGGAACATCACCAGTGTTGGCTACAGGAGCACCTATTATCCCCAACACAGGAAATTCAGAAGTTTGAGTCTTGTTTTTCTTTTTTCTTTTTTTTTTTTTTCTTCTTACTGCTTGTGTAACAAAGATCTTATTGCATACATCCAGCCAGATAAACCATTAGACAAAATCATAACCTTTTTACACCAGTAACTGATTTCACTTCTACTTCAAATGTCTATGAACACACAGAGAATCCTGCAGACCAGGAAAAACATTGGAAGATTAAAGTGAAATCATCTTAAATAAAAAGTAGGGGAATTTAAAGTAAGTTTGTTTTTATTAAAGACAAGAAGGGTAGGGGTGGGAAATCAGCATTTTAATTGCACTGTGCAACAGAATCACGATGGGGAAAATGATATATAAACAGTAAGAGAGCAAAAACAAATAGTTCAATACTTTCATTTAAATACTTTTTTTTTTTTCATTCTACAGGTTCTAACTCATATCAGAACAGGCTGCCTGGCAGGCTTGTTGAAGGCAACAGGTACAGAAAACAATTTAAAACTCGCAGAAACATGTCCCTAAGGCATATCTCCCCTGCTGCTGATGCCAGGCAAAAATACCAGAACTCTTAATTAAAAGCAGAGATATTAAACAAAAGTAGCTTTATACTGATTCTCAGGGCCCTTATTCTTCTCACTTTTGACAGTAATCAGAGATGGAAGGTCCGATGTCCTATAAACTCCAGTCCTCATCCTCCCTTGGCAGGATCTCAGTTCAGAGATGTAACCTTCAAAGCTGAGGTTCCCTTCAGAGTCATCGCAGGAGGGTGTGCCGGTGTCTTCCAGTTTGACTCCATCCACATCAATAATCCTGTTCACAGGCAGCTCCTTTCCAGGGCTCTCTCTCACACCTGGAGGATGAACGCTTCTGCCAGCCTTTGCTTTGAGGGTTGTCTGCTCACCGGGGTTCCCTGACGTTCCCTGTGAATCTTTCCTCTTTTTGTGGCTTGCACCTGATAGAAGAATTAGAAACAAAAAAAAAACAAAACAAAAAACACAAAACAGAAGAGTCATGTATCTTCTGCCTTTTAGCAGTTTCCATGCTGCAGCCTCCTCCAAGGTCCTACAGGTAGATCAGCCGCTGGGATATTCCTTCACCCCATTGCGGGGACCTCCTGAAGTACCAAGCAAGTAACTGAACAGTAGATCTCAAGGGCACATGTAACATCAGTATAGATCTGCCTTAATTCAGCATTATTTAGCATAACTTCATTAAAAAATAACTACTTAGTATAAATTTGTACACCTCGAGGACAAAACTCTCACACTGGCAAACCCAAAGGTGAAGCAGGATACAGAACTTCCAGTGGGGCAGAAAGGGAGATGCTCCTTGATTTGAGTTGGCCTCCAACAACAGATCCCTGCTGAGACAGCATTTTACATGGCTAGAGTTTATTCTTTCTCTAATAGATTTAGGATGATTCAAAGATTCAGTTGGCTGTGCTGAACTGCAATCTAGCAATTAAGTGGGACAGTTTGCAGGACAAGAAGAAATAGTTTAATTTGCTGAAGAGTTCAAAAAACCGCCTGAGTTGTGTGTGATGTTTCAACCTGGAAATTTATTTTTGGTATAACATTGCTAAAGTCACCATTGTTAGGATTCAGGCCCATTCTCTAGAACCAGTCATGCCAAATCATCACTATCCCAAATATCCCAAATCTTCCTCATTCCAGCATTGGCTGCCTCACAGATCGTACTGAGTCAAAAAGAGGTGCCTTGGAATAGAAACATTGGGCTTGGTATTCAAAGACTTGCAATAACTGGAAGACATGCAATTAAAAAAACGTCAATGTGCTTTACCTAACCCAAAAAAATATGACTTCAGTAAAAACAGAAGCAGTTATTTCCAGAACTGGGATGGGAAGTTGAGGTTAGCCCTAGGTTAAAGTCTTGAACTCCAAAATAAACCTACCTTGGTGTTAGATATGACACTACAATCTGCTAGACCCTTGTTAAAGTAAAGGCAAACAAAGTTGTTCAGGCCATTTCCAACAGGCAACAAGGAGGGAAGGACAAAGAATCGGCTGATTTTGTGGTTGTACCATGGCTATCAGCATGACTTCTGTAGCTGAGGTGCCCTCACCACAACTATGTAAAAGGGACAAAATGTGCAGAGAGAGAGAACTGCTTTTATTAGAGCAGTTGGTAACCAAGAAAAATAACAGAAAAACTTTCAAGACATAAAGGCAGACATGAGAAAGGGCTTCCACGTCCAAACTAATTTCTTGTTTTCCACACGTAGCAGCTGGTCTTTTAAAATGTGCCATCTTATCCAACATGCCTTACCCAACACCCAACACATTTTAAACCTTTTTGCTTCAGTACAAGCAAGGCTCTGACTAGCACATTTAGCTACCCAAACCCCAGGAGACTCACGTGGGTAAATCACAAAGCTGGCTTGGAAATCTTCTGTGTTTGTTCCATAAAGTGATCTGGACACTGTTTTTTGTAAGAAAAATAATTAACTAATAATGACTAATATAATCATCATAGTTGAGAACTTTCTGATATGGAGAAGGAGGAAAATGAAAAGGACAACAAAAAAAAGTTTTGTATTGTTTTGTGTTGTTTGCACTGTAGGGCCTTCTCAAGGATTAAGGCTTTTTATTTCATGAAAATAAGTTAAAATTCTAATACAATATTATTATAGTGCTTTAGCTAATGCAGCCTCCCAGTAATAATGCAGATATTCCACATCAATAGTGCTTGCATTTCTCATATCTAGAGGAATTAGCTCGAACTCCAAACAAATCAGCCAGGAAATAGCAGAGAGAAGGCAAAAAGCTTTCTCAGCCCTGTTAGCCCAGCGTGATTCCAGCCTACCAAATTACAGCTAAAATTTAATGGGACTGTATAACATTTCATGTTTACATCTTCACACAGCAAACAGAACATTAGCTTAACTTCCACTGCTGTTTGCGTGGCTGTGGTGTAAAATGCTATTCTTCCGCTCTCAAATGTTTATCTTCCATGACTGTACTGAATGGCGCTCCCGATCTTTTTAATCTACCGTTCTATGCCCTTTGAGGAAATCCCTGACTCTCCTTTCATGCTGTTTTAAAAGGGATACTCATTTCTAAAAAGCTGTACTAATGATGAATCACAACAAATAGCTTGCATGGGGAGAGCATGAGTCATCCAGTAGTCTGACTATTAAGAACATATCCTGCCAAACATAATGCAGGGCAAGAACTTTGATGGTGGAGTAAGGTATCAAAGCTCCGTCGCCTTTAACTAAGCTGAAGGTTTCCACAGACAAAAGACAGCCTGCATTCACAGGGCTCAGCAAACACCTCTGGGAAGTCATGCTGAGGAGTGCTATGGAAGGCATAAGTATTAGTGTATTCATTTGGTTGCTAAGTCTTTCTACAACAGCAGATAAGAAATGGCATTGGAGGCTCGGAACTACTGTGTCATGGAGTCACCACATGGAGCAACTGGGCTTCCAAGTTGTCTATTGGGAATGCATTAAGGATGAGGACAATGTTAGCTCTCAGGCTTCACAAGGCATAAGCTCATCTGAAGAGGAATAAGCTTGTATTAGGCATGGCTCTTTTCTACTAATGGCTTTTTCAGGAGCAATCCCTCTGAAGAAGCTAATAGATCACTACTAGAGACAGGAGACAGAGAGGGCCTTATCTGAAATACTGGTTTGAAAGAATACAGAACTACTAAGGGATAATATTGTGAAGATGATTTCTCCTTTCCTGGCAGGGCAGAAGAGATCTTGGCTGGTCTATGCCAAACAGGAAGGTGATTTCAAGAGTAGCAGTACACCAGAAAAGTATTAACATGCTATTTCCTTGATTTTTCAAACCAAAACATTTACAAAGGAAGCAAGGCAAGTAATAAGAGAGATCCTCCAAACCAGCTTGTGTAAAAGTGTATCCCTCAAGTTTTGAAACAGACTCAAGATCTGCACAAACTGAGCATAGATAGAGGCTTAGATGATGCCAACAACACTTCTGCAGTGGTCTCCTCATATTCTCTTTTTGAGTAAAAGTGCCTGAACAAACTCAGCTATGCATGGCACTGTCTGTGCAGTGCAGAGCTTTCACAGAAAATGTCCCTTCAGTTTTTATCATTGCACTGAAGTGATCACAGAACCATTAAGGTTGGAAAAGACCTCTAAGATCATCTAGTCCAACCACCAACCCACCACCACCACACCATTAAACCACGTCCCTAAGTACCACAGCTCCCCTTTTCTTGAACACCTCCAGGGACGGTGACTCCACCACCTCCCTGGGCAGCCTGTTCCAGTGCCTGACCACTCTTCTGAGAAGAATTTTTTCCTAATATCCAATCTGAACACAACTTAAGGCCATTACCTCTTGTCCTGTCACTGTTACCTGGCAGAAGAGGCCAACCCCCACCTCACCACAGCCTCCTTTCAGGCAGTTGTAGAGAGCAATAACTTCTCCCCTGAGCGTCCTCTTCTCCAGACTGAACAATCCCAGCTCCCTCAGCCGCTCCCCATAAGACTGTGGAGTCTTATCCCAGACCCCTCTCAGCTTCGTTGTCCGTCTCTGGACACACTCCACGGCCTCAATGTCTTTCTCATAGTGAGGGCACCAAAACCAAGCACAGTACTCAAGGTACGGCCTCACCAGTGCCCGTGATGGATATCTCTGCAGATTGCTTTCCCTTGCATACAGCTTGTCACAAATGACATTACATCTTCCTGAATATAACTTGCCAAAAGCTCCAGCCAGCTTCAGAAATCCAGTTCTTATGGCACTGGTTGCACAGACTCATTTCCAAGAAGCCTGGAATAGTAAAATCCCATCTAGCAGTAACCTCCGGCTCCCCTGCTAAGTGCTCATGCAGCTGTAAGGGAATTTTCTTGTGCATCTGATCTTGCTAATATGTTCCAGCTGGTTTAAAGCTGTTATAAACTGGAGACCTGCATGTAGGTCTGCATTTTTCAAAAGGCCAATGATTGGGCAGCATTTTGGCTGATCTCCTGATCTCCATCCCCAACACATCTCTTCTCATGACATTTAGATTTAAAGCTCTCTGATTTTAACATTACGGTTATGGAAAACCTTCCTCTGTCTCTGCACATACAGACAAAGGGAATTTTTGTTCTTCTGTATAAAATAATCATCAAGGCCTAAGGAAGATCTAAGCTAGATTTTGGAAGACATTGTGTTCCAGGTGGTTTAACACCAGTAGAGCATCTGGCCAAGTTCCAGGCACAGATGAGCTCACAAGAAAACTGGAAATTTCAGGAACAGCGTTAACTGTCAAACGTAGATGATAGGATCAAATAACCATAACTCCAACGGAGATGCTCAGGATTTATAGGTTCACCTGCATCTTCCAATGGATGTGATGTAAATGCTGATATTTCTGTGTTGTAGTTATTAGGTCCATTTATATTCAAGGTGCCAAATTTTATAATTATGATTGACTTTTTAATTTAGACCAGATCTGAAATCCAGCACCTTTACTTTAAGTGAGCAATATTAGAACTAGTTCCACTCACACCATCTTTATCTTTTTTTTTTTCCCAAAGAGGTGAGTTCTGTAGGCATATTTAGTGAATTTCATACATGATGGAATGTTAAATACTGTTCCATAGCTTTCCCAACAGTTTCCATATACCCCTTCCATGTACATGCATCATTTCACATCACACCTTGGCTTTGCTAAAACCCCGTTATTCTTGTTGAATCCTTTTACTATATCTATGGCTCTCAGTTCTACTGAAAGATAAATAGGATATTCTGCTGAATTCTATTCCCAGACATTCAACTTCTAACATTAGAGAGAGAGGATCAGATTTTCAGCTAAATATAACGAGCTCCTTTAATGATTTTGCAATGCCTTACAAGAGATAAGAATCTGTTTGAAGTATTTCGTCACACTTACTACTCTTGTGAAAAGAACTCACCACAGTTTTCAAGAACGATTATTGGTAGTGGTTATTTACCGGAACATACCACCAAAAAAGGTAATCAGTCATTTTCAAATGACTGATCCAAATTCATTGACTCTGGTGTGTTCCTTAATTTGGGATTCTGGGAGTCACTGCTCTCATCCCTCGTTCAGTACAACAGACTTGTCCTAAGGTGATCCCATGCTGGCTGAGCGAATTTTTTTCCACAAGAAAAAGGAGCTTTGTGATGGCCAGTTCTGCAGCAGGCATTCCCCTTGATGTCCTAGAAATATTTCAGTATGAGTAACTCTTTCCTTAAGATGCATGCGCTCGGGCAGTTTCACTGGGAAACGGCATTCTCCTTTCTTGTTCTGAACTGTTGTGAAATGGTACTTCAAAATTTTAGGCTTCCCAGATGTGGATTCTTTCAAGTGGTGGATAAATGACCTCCACGCTGGCTGGTGTATTGTTAGCACTGTAAGCTTCTTTTTTTGTAAAGCCTGTCAAGTGATTCATGCTTGTGAAGGGAAAAGGACACTTTACATTTAAGATCTAGTATTCTGCAGGTTAAATTCCATTCAAAAATTTCCATCCTTTCATCTCTTAACTGCCTTAATCCTGAGGAGAAAGAGGACTTAATAAAGTATTCCTAACTACAGTTTACACTTAATGTTTCCAAAGGAAATTTGACTTAATAAGCTGCATTTCAGCATGAAACACCAAGTGCATCATACGCTTGATGCCTTGAAATCTGACTCCCAAATGATGAGGGCATCCAGCTAGGAAATGGATTATCCTTCGAAGCAGCAATATTCTGCATTATTACTCTTAGATTTCCTTCTGTCCTAGGAAGTTCTGGAATAATTCTGCGGCATCAAGTTTAGAAACACAGGGCAGACAGAAATTCTTTCACTGCTCTCATCTGAGAAGAATTCAGAAGACCAAAGCACAAGACATTATTTGGAAAGACAAAATCGGAGCATGACAGAAGAGGGAGCTGGTATGACTGCCACTGCTCAGCAGCGACGTACATAACGAAGAAATGTGACAAGGCACACGGTGTCTGCTGCGGGCAGTGACCTCTTAGGTGGCTGCACCAGCAGTGGCAGGGAACTGCACACTCCACTTAAAAGCCAGGGAGAGTCTGAGAAGAAATAAAATAAAAAGCTCTGAATTTTGACCCAGACTGACCTATGTGCTCTCAGTAACTGCAGGCAATTTCAACTTTCTGCTTCTCCACTGCTAAAAGTGAAATAATTTTCAACTGAGTATTTTCTGAACAAGACATGGCAAAACATCTCTGCAGCAGTCTACAGATATTTAGGCCTTTTTTTGATCTCCCACTGTTTATTGTTAACATTCGTTTTGCTTTTCCATCAGCACTTCTACATGCTGGTTTAATTGTGGCTGAGAGTAATACATTGGGAAATAGTGGACTGAACTACTCGAATCAGCCAATTTAATCTGCCATTTATTATGTTATTTTTCAATTAAGAGCTTCTAAGATGTGGTTTAGCAGGGCTGCCCAATAAATTTCAACTAATAATTACTAAGTTCATTTCACTGTCCAAATGTAAGTCGTGCTTTCGAATAGATCTGGTTCTAGCCTGTGTGCATTTGGTTCAAAGAGAGGTTGCCATTTTTTATCCAATCAGCAGAACAATTTGTTAATTCTTTCTACAATGTGTATTGTGCTGTTTGAGAGAAATAAGCTTGTGTTTCAAATAATTATCCCTCAAGGCCTTCCTCGCTCCCCAGTTGCCTACTCAACATAATTCTCCTCCTTTGTTTATTATTGATCTCAGTCATGTACTACATGTAATTCTCCCATTTAATCATGCTCTGATTAAAAGGAGATTAACAGATTCTGGCCTTAGCACTCCTGGATCCCTCCCCCCCGAGTACTTCTTTATATTGATCCAAAATCCAATTATCTTCTATAAAATTACACATAAGCAGTAAAGATAATTAACTGCTGGACAACCTTTGTTAGAAATAATTATTTACACTAATTTTATATCTTTTAATTAAAATCCCTTCCTTTTCTTATTTTTTTTTCATTTATGTTTTCACTTACGTGCTTATCTTGATTTACACAGGAAACACCACTGCATTTTCTCAAAAAATGCCATGTGAATTGAGTGGTTATGAAATATGTCAGTTGTATGAAGCATTACAGAACTTATCACAAAAATAAGCTTACTTTACATCCTTCTAGTGGGCAATACTGGTGCTAGATGGACAGTTAGAGTAGAGGATCTTAGAGGTCTTTTCCAACCTTAATGATTCTATGATCCTTGAAGACGTGTGTGAGTTCTTAATCTCCTCAACTATCACAAAGTTGCACTTGGAATTCATTACCATTAAAGCTGAAAAGTTTAGTAGACAAAAAGTCATAGTCACAGAAATCCAGCTGCTATCACCTGACTGCCATTCCTTGGTTACAGTGTCCTGCATCCTTGCTGTGAATAACGAAGAAGAGCAGTTGGGAATTTTTTTGTCGCTGGGAACAATAGCCAGCCCCAGGCTCTGAGAGCCCACCCAGCATTCTATTTCTGCACAAGTGTTCAAAGAGAAGAATCCTAGCACTGGTAGTAACGATCCCGTTCCTCAGAGTTCTTTCCAATAAGAAAGGGAGTGAGTTAATTTTGAAGATAATGCTGCCCATCCATTTTAGAAAAAAGCAGTATCTTCAGAACACATTAAGTAACTGTTTACAAGCATATGGTCTAAATTCATCTTTTATCTTACACATCCATAGTACTTAAGTATTATTCCGGAGAGCTCTCCCTGTTTTCGTTTCCTCTAGCTGGCTATCTTAGCCAATTACATTCTTCAAAAATCCCTTTTGTATATCTACGGTGATTTTTAAATAAACTCAATTTGATTGAATTGCTCCACCCTGCCTATCTTTCTACTCAAATAAATACCTTCCTACTAGAAAGGCAATCCTAATTGTAATTTCACCTTAAGCATTTTTCTCACATGGGTAGGGAATGTGCCTAACCACCTGGGATAAACCAATGGATATAGAGGACAATGTTCAAAGTACCTGGACTATACCATGCAACTTAAAAAAACAAACCCAGAAAGATTAAATCAGTAATTTAAGACTTTCAGAAACAAATGCATCCCTTCAAGCCAATTACACTGTACAATAATTATTTCTTCCACAGCTGGACATCACCAACACTCTATGTCAAAGCATGAAGTAAGTGTATTTCAGAAGTAATCTTCCTGTCCAGAAAACCCAGATTTTTAAAGTGGGAGATTTCCCAGAATTAGCAGGCTCATTCAAAAGTAATTTTGTCTTGCTGAGTAACACAACTAGAACGAGGAACGATTCTTGTGCTGCAAACTGATTCGATAATATGTACTTCATAGCTAAATAGTACGACTTGGTCTACTTACTTAGCATTAAGACGTGCTGGAAAAATTATTCTTAAAAGCTCAGAGCACTGCAACACTAATTTTGCTCTTTTCCGTCATTTACTTTGCCTTCTAGATCTTCAAATGAAAACACCTCAGGAGTTCCCCCTTACAGGGAAACATCTGTGGCAATTGGCCTGGCTTTGCTCCCCCAGTCTGGGGTCAGGGAATCGTCACCGACCCAACACCTGTGCACAAGGAGCTGCTTTGCACACCCCGGCCTCTTCCCACCAGAGCATAAACCCGACATGAACGTAGCATAAACATGCATGCCACATGAATCCGAAATGAAGCTTACAGACCTCTTCAAAGAACGTGGCCGCTGTTTTTCATTTTCTCCCAGCATTTTAATTTAATGAACCAATCGAAAATGCATTTTCCATCGATAGGAAATTATGAATGGAGAACCATTAAAGCACTTAAAAAAGCAACCATTATTAATGATTTAGTCCTTTTAAAAATCGATTATTGACTGGAGATAGTTTCCAGCATTCTTCATTGTGATTGCTATCCATCATTTAATAGTCTTTCCATGCAAACTCCATGAAATCATGAATAGTAATAGAAAACTTTCCATAAAATCAGGGTTTTTTTGTAGATTACAGTTCCTGTAAAACAGGAGGGTACTTTGAGAACAGCGTAAAATAGAGTTAGTGTACACATCAAGATTGTAAGACAGAAGAAAGGTGTTTGACATAGTTTTTTTTAGATTTTTTATTCCTCAAAAGAAATTATTTGTCACAAAACCAAGTGAAACTAAGATTTTAGTTTTGCAAAGCTACTTCATTTGATTACTTGAAACTCTCAGGTGACTATGACAGAAACCAAAACACAACCACCAGAGAAAGTAGAGTATACCAGTCGAAACAGATGGAATTTTAAATCTGTAAATGAACTTTAAAATAATTCAATATGTAGGATTTTAGTTATCTATAGTGGAAAAAGATGAATGATTTTAAAAGGGGAAATGCAACAAGACAATCTACTTCGTTTTATTTCATGGAGGCCCACAGCTAGGTGGGAACATGGTGACTTCTGGGCAAAGGACATTTTCAGTGCCCAGAACACAAGGAGGCCTAAGTAACAGCACCACGAGCTTCTCAGCAGTACATATATTTTAATTAGGCTTCACAGTACTGTTATGTAGGACCCATCTCTAAGAATGAGAAGAGTGATTAAATCTCCAGCACCCATCCAACCCTTCATTTCTTACTACCACAACTACCAAATAAAGAGGTTGTTATATTGGTTACTCCACATCAAATGAACTGAGATCACCAGTTCATTTCTGAAAGAGAAGGGAAGAATTGCTTGAGTTTAAAACAAGAAGAAAAGTAATGAATATGAAGTTTAGCCCAAGAACCCAAGGACAGAAGAGACTCTCCTTTCAGGAGTTCCTGTTAAGACTCATTTAAAAAAAAATCTCCTCTCTTAGCTGCCTTGTGGTGCACATGCAAATGCTCTGGATTTAACATGTGACCTACCAGCCTCTCAAGACAGCATTTGCCTTAGATATTTAGATTAGCAACAAATATTATGTTTGTCTGCTTTGTCTCATGGCAATTGCTAGTTCATATCAGTTAATCTGTTCTTTATTAGAAGACAATTTCAATCATAATCCTTGATCCAGGACTAAGAGAACCATTTTTAAATAATGAAGAAAATCAAAGCTTAAAACCAGTTTGCATAACTAGGTCTAGAATTTATTACTCCTGAGAGAACAAAGATACAAAATACATGTGAAAACTACACAAAGATTTCTACAAAGTAAAAAGTAGAAAGCGGGAAAAGGGAAAGCTACAGTTCAGTGGTTACACAGAAACGTACGGCATGCATTAAAATACTGTAAATTCATGAAGTTTTTTTTAAGTGCAAATGGTTTTTTTTAACAGCTCTCACTGAAAAATAATGCAAATTGATACCTATGTTGTACACGCACCACATTATCAGAAAGACACCAACACAAACCTATGCATACACACATCAATATGTCTGAAGTACATTTTCTGGTTTTGTAGGCACTGGTTACAAGTCTGTTCAATACTCAGTTTCAGAAATTAAGTGGTAGCGCTTATAGAACATTTCTCAAATACTACTAACAACGGAATTTGTTTTCTCAAATATCAAGAGGATGAAATAATTTGCATTGCCATTTGTAAGCATCCAACAATCAAAGAAGTATTTACAAATCATCAACCATACAGATAAACAGTATCAAATACTCTGTGTAAAAAGATAAATAATTAAAATGTATATTCCCACATCACAAAGAAATGTGATCATACAAATTATGGCACCATATGTTTGTGAAACATCAAAAATAAATGTAGCACAGATATCTCTTATATTTTACAGCAAAATGTACAGTACGACGACTGTAAAACGTTAATGTCACAACACCCATCGTCTTCAAACTCCTGTTTGTGGTAATAGCAGTTATTATTAGAGTCCATGTTTATAAAGAAATTTTGTATTTCAGCCTTGGGCTAATATTGCTCTGTGATATTGCTAGACCATGAAACTTACACCCTAAAAAAAGTTACATGTTTTCTTAAAAACAATCTAATAAAAAGAGCTATTTCACAAGTGGCTATTCTGGGGGAAAGTGTGACAGGTGCAGCCTATTTCCCTGGGTAGCAAAGTATGAGTTAAAAAAAAGTAAAATTTTTATTTGTAGTTAGAAATCTATTAGAGCTGGGTTTTTTTTTTTGTTTTTTTTTAATTAAGCTTTATCCATTTCAGATTTTAATCATAAACAGTCCTGCAATTTTCAACTTGTAATTAGGGTTCCTCCTAAAGCACTTAAACTTCCAAACCCTAATCATGTATCTCATTATGACAAACGGATCCGAAAATCTGGAATGCAACAGCGTAACAGTGCTACGCAGCTCAAAATGCTGAAAATCTGTTTTGTACTCCTAGGGTGAAGAACAATATAATTATAGCATACGGATGCACTTCAAAGGTTTGTCTGCACGTGTCCATTTCCGGCCACGTGCCAAATCCAAACAAATGCACATTTTTAAAGGCAACCATAAATACTACAGTTAGCACGGACTAAGACAATGAAAATCTTTTTGTTTTGGAAAAAAAAAATAATAATAAGGTGCAGAGAGAATTTTCTTTCTTGTTTTAATGAGTGTCAAATACTGATTAGCAGTGCCAAGGAAAAGTAGTTTTACACAAAAAGAAAGACTATTAAAATCTAGAAATACCTGAATTGGATCTTTGATATCCAGACTTTTCCTGATTACCTGCAAAAGGAGTTGGGGGTGGATAGTTGGCTTCTGTGAGTTTACTGATGTCTGACGGTGGTGTTGTTGGTGGCGGTGGTAGCAAAGTGCTGTTAGGGCTACTAATATCTCCTTCAGCAACAAGAGTCAAGTCTGCCACATTCTCATCATCTACCATCTGTATGCCTTCAGCTTGTAATTCTCTTGATTGCCTTTTCCATATTGTTGCATTGTTTTCATGTGCATGTGGAATTGGAGACAATGTCGTATTAAAAGGAACACTGAACGTCTTCTGACTGTGAAGTGCTGTCAAAGCAGATTTATGTTTATTTTCTGAATAAGTCATTTTCTTAACTGAGTTTTCATTATAGTTTTGTATGGACTCCTGTTTTCCACTCGGTGATGTACATCCATCCTTGCCATCATTTTTTGAAACTCGCCTGCTGAGGCCTCTAGGGCCTGCCGGAGTAGATGAGGATGGTTCTGGTCCAGTGGGTGGTAAACGAAGAAAGTCAGGAAGAACAAGGTCTTCTTTCCTTAGCAGTCCACGTTGGTCATCTGCTCTGTTACTTTGAGCTTTGGATATGAGTTCAAAAAATTCTATTGGGGAAAAACCCAAAATTGACAAGTTTTTGTCAGAAAGTGCAATGCCATTAAAATGTAAATTTTCAGCATATTTATTTTCCATGAAGATCTTCAATTCTTTCAATGCTGCCTTGAAATAAGATCCCATGTTAATTAGGAACTTTTTCAATTGCAGCAATGTTCACTAGCATCACTATAATTAAGACCATCAGGATTGCTATTGTAAGAGTTTTGCAGTTTAGAACAGCTGCAATTCACTGAGCCTTGAACACATCTTCTATTTTTATTTCCTATTTTATGCACTTAATAAATCTGTACACATACAGGATTTTTTTTTTTTTAATTCTTTATACAAAACAAGGCTCTGATCTTACTAACAATGGGTACACATTTATATATTCTGGATGTTTTTTTTATCCATCTTAACTCAAAAATAGCCATGCCATTTGAAAACTCATCGATTCAAGATGTTGCAAACTTCTTTGTTATATAGACTTTTCTCAGTTCAATAATATTTTATCACAGTTTAAATTCAATTCATGGTGTAGTTTTAATCCAGAATGTTATCATCACAGAGCACAATCAGATGATGATTTAAGTAAGCCCATTTTACTTTGCAGTGCAATTAATCAGTAGCATATAGGTAGTCAATAACCATCAAAAGAGCCATTAATAAGAATGATGGGGCAAGGTTTTTTATGGAGTTTTTAACACAACTAGAAGCGAATTTCTGATCATGTTCTTAATGATGTCCAATGCTTTAGTATGTTTCTATATATAAATAATACCCATAGTAAATATCATTGTTCTAGAAAGCCTCAAAACTTGGCAACAAGAAACTTATAAGTCATAAGCCGAGAATTATACCACTCCTCAAAAAAGAAGCATTGCAACAATAGACAAACTCTTTGGTACCAATCACATCAATATAAAAATATGTAACTCTTAATATAGGGTCTCTGCATATCCTACTTTTTCAAGAAAAAAGCACTGAGACTACAGAATATTAAAGATGCTTAGAAATGCCATCTCCAACAGATGAATTAAGATCAAGTTTCAACACAGCTTATCAACACTGTTTGAAGCAAGAGCCATTACAAAAACAGCGCAGAACGTTAGCGTCAGTGTTAACCTAGCATAATATAAAGTCATACATTTGCATTTGTATGACATTATTTATAATCTTCTAATCCTATTTGGCAGGCTTTGCAATGTGTTTGTGAAAATGACTTCTTTTTTCAACATGCTTTGTCAAATGCCATATAATCTAAACGTAGCCAAGATGGAAGCTTCAAAATGCTTCTTATTGCCAAAGTTTTGCAAAATGGCAGTAGGCATATTAAAACATGCAACATTTCTGAAATGTGTCATACAAAAATGTTCCTTTCTTAAATTTCAAACTTCATAAAACAGGGTTTGGGGTTGTTTTTTTTTTTTTTCATTAAAAATAAAAGCAGTCTACAACAGTGTGCAAGTATTTTCCAAACTTGGACAAATTTCACAAAATTCAAAATAAAATGTCAAAGTCTCGAATTCTGAAGTTTTCAAATTATGTTAATGTTTTACTCAGCCCTAGGAAGAAAAATGAAAATATTAAAATACTGAAAACAAGTTAACAAAATAGTAAGCAACAGAAAATAATTTAAAATGCACTAATATTTTGCAATAACACTTCTGTTAACAAATATCTATTTTACAATAAAAGTTTTAGTCGCAGCATTTTTTTTCATTCCAGTCAGTGGACATTTATTCATAGCAGAACATTCACTTGCTCTACAGCTGTGCACAACCAGGCTTTGGATATATATATTTGTTAACATCAGCAGTATCTTTTCATCTGTTGGTAAAAAATTATCTT
>WBMW01000802.1:5483183-5546297 GCA_013396635.1 Penelope pileata
TTTTTTTTTTTTTTTTTTTTGAAAATAAATGTCCTAGGGCAGAGGGTGGTATGTCAAGATTTCTACCGCTCCATCATTTTTATTCCTTTCTCTCCCATGAATATTTTTCCATAAGGAAGAAAATTCTCTTATGAGCTCACTTCCAAACATCAACAACTCCTTTATTCACTTCTGCTTGTAACCACCTGTTCAGAGCAGTTCGTGAACTCCAACTAAGCTTTAACTCCTGCCCATTGCATCTCCACAGTCATCATCAGACTGTACTGCCCTGACTATTACAGATCTTAGCAAAACGTTTCAAAAACTGTTATCTGAGTAAATTAGGGTCCACACAATTGTGCAGAATACCTTTCAATTTTATAGACTCTTACGTAAAGGTGCACAGAAAGACAAGCTTCTACATGGCTTGTGAAGTTGCAGTGGGCATCAGATGGGATATTCAGCTGCAGTTGAATAACCAATTTGTTTTTATTTTATGTGAAATTTGGCACCTTTCCCTTTTGAAAATCACACTAGGTGCCTACGCCTATCTTTAGGTACTTCATAAATTATAGTATTTGGCTTTTATGCAGTTTTAAAATTTTACCTTCAGCTTCAGAAACTTTATAATTCAAACAGTATCAAACAAAAATACAAAGATCACAACTGGTTTTCAAAATGCAGTATTAAATACACAATACCTTTTCTTATACAAATATAAAATTTTCATTTTTCCAAGATTATTTGTTATTACATAAGCTATATAAAGTTCACATACCCTCTGCTTCATCCAAATTTATTTTCTGACATTTTTTTTTCCCAATCTTTGCAATAGATTCTTCTCTCTTTGACAGCCGGACTTCCCTAGCATTTTTTCCATTTTCGCCTTTCATTTTGATAGAATTAGACTTTCCTAGTGTTCTTCCCTCTCCCTGCATCAGAAGGAAAGTTAAGGTACTACTTACATTTAGGCTATATCATTATGTACATAATATAATCTAAGCAAATAAAAAGGTATTTTGAAAACACATATCTCCAACACCATCACAATCAATGTTTCCGTTTAATCTTGATTATTGCAAAAAAAAATCTGCCTTAACATTCGCCAAAAATTGATCAACAATATAACATTGTTTACTCTGAAAATCTCACATTACAGAAAAGGCCTTTCAATTTCATTTTTAAATATAGATAAATCAATGAGATGCCAAGATAAGTAAATAAGTAACTAATACAAAACTGTTTGATTCATGATGAAGACACAAGTTCTCACAGATAATGCTGTTGACAGTGGAAAAATGCTAGATGAAATTACAGCTACACTCAATCTGGTTACATAATTTGGCTGATCCAAAATCATGGATGAATGCAGCTTTAAGTATACAATTCCAGAAGGAAATCAAAGATGAACTGAGGGACAAAAATCATCGCAGAACACTTACAGTAGATACTTGGTTTCTTGAAGTAGTTACAGTTGCACTCTGTTTCACTGATGCACCTTTTTGTTTATCTGTAAACGCTGAACATAAACATTCCTTCCATAACTACAGATCCATAATTTCCCAAAGTAATATTTAAGAGACAACGATGCACTAAAACAGATTTTTTACTTCAAAATTTCACAAAAATGTACACAGAAAATAGAGATCACAGCTGATATCCCTGATGCTTTTCAGTGAAAACCTACCAGAACTTCCTTCTCATCTTTAAATTTTCCTTATATTGGCAACTTCAAATTCAGTTTGTAATTCTCAAGTTTAGAAAACCCAATTAAAATAAGTAAAAAAAGAAAAAAAAAATCAGCAGAAAAGACCACTGAAAGGTCATGTTTAATCTTCTCTAATCTGTTTTGTGCATCAACTGCTTTCTAGACACTGTCATATTCTCCTTGTCTACTTATATGCAAATGGCCCTCTCCTTCAAAATTACCTTTGCCTACAACAAATACACAAACTTAAAACTGAGCCACAAGCACATAATCACGGCTCTTTGTTACTCATAAATGCTGCAGAATCAGCCCAGTACTAACATGATCCTCTACGATTTAGGCTTTAATAATAGCTCTGAGAATACAAGATTATAATTTTATTTATAATCCCTAAACTAATTATCTGAGAGTATTTAGGTGGATATCTTTTTTTCAAAACGAGAACTGATTCCGTTTCCTAGAAAAATGACAAACCTGTTTCTCCTCAATAAATACCTTCAAATTTATTTTCATAGTTTTTCCTCAAAGAGGATCTCTGCTCTAGATGAATTTAATTTAAACACATGTAATTTCATTTTTAAAACTAAGTGCTCTGTATCTATAGAAATGTGTTCCAATGAAACTGAACCTTTACTCTCAAGGCTGCTTAATCTAACATGTTAATTGTGCCAAAAGACTGACAGCTGTTCTGAAGTTGATCAACATCTATTTTTTTAAATGCTTCTGTCCATGGAAATCCCAAATTACATCATTTCTAGTATTATCTCCAGAAATTATAGCTTTAAACTGGAGATGCAGGCTCTGCTACTTTCTTATGCTAAAGAAGGGAGTTTTCGTAGCAGTACGTACAGCTGCTGCACAAACTGCATCTGTTTTACTCATACAAAATGCATCTTTTTAATTAATCGCCAAATTCACAGAAGTTAATTGGCATTTTAGTGCACAATGATAGTTATGAGAATATGTCCTTAAATGTATGTGTAGATCTATGGCTGAGGCCAAGCCAATTCAAGTATTACTTGTGCAAAATTTCTTACAGCAACAGTACAGAACCTGGTACCAACAGGTATATTTGCACTACAATCTTTAAAAATTGCACATCTTTTTTCTTAAAAAGAACACATGCTACATATGACATATCTAAATCTAACCACATTTACATTATCTCTATGTCAACAGAAGAAACTAAGTAGGCACGGTTTATTAAACTGAGTTGACATCACAAATAAAAGCTCTTATACCATCTTACCTCTACCCTTTGTTGGCTCTTTTTCATCTAGAACAACCCGCTGACCATCCAGATTAGATATAGGGACACCAAGATCAAGTGGTTCCTGCTCACCATTCTAAAGTCGGATCACAGTTTTTATACAAAAGAGAAAAAGCTGTTTTCAGAACACATTTACAGAGCCTGACTTTTTTTTAAGGAAATTAGCAATTTCTGTTTCAGCGTAGCCTCTATAAATCCTCCTCCTGCCTTCTAGAAATGTTTATTCCATTTCTGTTCAGTTACTTTAATTACGAGTTTAACTCACTTAAGTGAGGAGAATGGTATTTGGGGAAAAGAAGATACAAGGAGACAAAATCATCCGATTTGTAAGCATGCATAAACAGTCCAGGATCATTACTGTATATGTTTAGCCAATCAATTTGTAGAGGAAGTATAAGATTATTTTCTATTCTAAATTAGACATATTCTGATAATTTTCTAATTTCGTTAAATGAAATTTTGTTCATACCAACAAGTTTTTCAGGTATTTGGAAAACATGGAGCTGTTCAACCACTCTAAAAATGCAACAAAATGTAATTTTTCAACAGAACAGAGGAAATGCTAGGTGAGTGATCAGTAGTGGATGAGTTAGTCTGCTTTCACAGTAATCTTCTACATAGGGATTTGAAGCAGCTTTCATGATTCCCAGGATAATGGAACAATAGCTTTAACTAATCTCAATCAACTTCCCCTGGCTAACAAATGGAAGAGTTGGGCTCTGGAAGAAAAGCTATGCTCAAGCTCTACTTCAGATGTTGGATTTATTCTGAAGGAGAATATAAAACAGATATAGACTAAAGCTTTGAGGAAGTTACTATTAAGCATAGTGGTTATGACTACTATTCATTTTCCATCTCAACACATAGTTACAAACACAGATTGTAATGCCTAATTATAAGGATAGAAAAATTTTCAGGAAACATCATATCATCCTCTCCAGACAGAAAATACAACAGCTTGAATTACATCAAAAGATACTTACTAGTCTTGCCACAAGCTCATTAAGATTTAAACCATATTTTGCAACCACAGGCCTTAGGACCTCTGTTACTGGTTTGGTGGGTTTAGCCTTCAAACCAACCGATCGATTGATTGGAACAAGATCCAGCCTGCAACATATCAATTGCCACAGTATGTATGAATTATTCTAATAAAATGTTAAAAATATATAACATCCAATTTACAGTAAAGTTACACTACTTTATAACTATTGACCCCGCATATAGCACAACTTTATTAGCACAAAAGCACTTTTAATACGAATAAAATTCCACTGTTTCACTTGCTAAAGTTGAGTGATAGCACCAAGCAACCTAATGGCATGGTGATCCTCAGACCAATTAAATACATTCTATAGCACTTTCCCCTGAGACTGCTCCAACTATTCCGGTCCAGCAGTGCTCCAAAGATACTCCATGCCTGTGCTGTAGCTTTGGATGCAAGAAAAATGTTTCTTCCCACCATCAGAGACTCACAACATACTATCCCGTTACTTGAGATGGACTTTGAGAAGACATATATATATTTTAAAATACACACACAGAGACACACACACACACACACACACACACACAAATGTAGTGGAATTCCAGATTTTTTACTAGATGCCACTAGATCACAAAAATTTACTGTATGAGACATCTATAAGCAAAAAATCTGTCCTATAAACTTGTTCACAGCTGCTCCAGTTAACACACGGAGATCATAAAAATATTTAAATGTCCCTAACCTACTAACCTCCACTAGAATCTAAGAAAATAATCCAGACAATTTCCTTTTTCAGCATTTAAAACTTATTGGGTGCTACTCTAATTGGTTTGAAGTGCTCCTGTACCCGTATTTCTCCCATTGATCCTTACCCCAGTTGCCCTCATCTGAATTGCCTTTTAGAGGTACCCTAATCTCACTGTCACCTGCAGAGGAAGCATTTAGATAACTCTAAACCTAGAGGAGATCAGTGCCTAAACACAGGCAGGACATCTAACAGGCACCTGTCTGCACTCAGAGAATCCCCACATTGAAGACGTCTCTCTTGCAATCTAAAGTAAAGATGGACTTACACTTTCGTATAAACAGAAACTCAGATTGTCAGTTAACTGCAAGATGTGGCTATTAATCATTTTCAGTCACTAATGTTGGGTCACCTTCCGTCTTCACATCAGACTAGGTATTTTTACCAGATTCAGAACAATTCTTCTAGGGGTTGTTTCACTACACATGTAACTGGCAATATACTTACAAAAAATTGGGATGGAAAATGCCAGAAAAAGACTGTAGTTTTGACTCTTACCGAAATAAAGTGCGTTTTTCTAAACGTAGGTCCCGAGACTCCAGGATGCTACTGTCTTGGTGCAATACAAGTGGCTACAGGGCACACGTCAGGAACAAAAAAAAAAAAAAGAGAGAACAAATTAATTTTTAAATATGTAATAAAGAACAACTATGTGGTTAAGAAAAGCTATCCAGATAACTCAGAAAATTACCAGTACAGGTCGCAAGCATTCCAGTATATACTAATGTAAAATAAGCAAATAGATTAAGGTCTATTGCAAGACAATGATCGAACTTCAACTTCCACTGCCATCAGCAGGTATTCAGGAATTTGGTGTTTTAAAACATGCTTGGATCCTTCAATGTAAACTATTACGTACAATGATACACTAGAACAAAAGAACAGGCACATAACTATGTACATGCGTTGATCTCTGTCATTGTGATCATCTAGACTGATCATTATCACAAACCTAAAACAATACACGTTTCACACCCACAGCTTCTCTTGAATTGCAGACCCTTCTGTTGGAATAAGGGCCATCGCCCCCACCAATGTAAACTGCTGCTTTACAAATTTTCCTCAATATTAAAACATGTACCTTAATTCTAGCATGAATTCTTCTTGTTTCAGCTTTAAACATCAGAACTTTTTTTTTTTTTTTTGCTTTATGACAGATGACAGATCTACTGTCATGCATCTATTTTCTATGTAAACAATTCTACCCACACTAACTCTCTCCCCCCAGACAAACTACATGGATTAGATACCTAAATTAACCTATTACTATGAGGAAATCCTTGTCATAAACTATTTTTTGTTTTCTGTAACATGAAAACCACAACCAAAGTTACTCCAGTGGCAGTTTCACTAAAATTCTCCTTTGACTAACTAGAATTGTCAATGTAAAGCTATAATTAGAAGCAGGAAAAGTGTATTACCATTGAGAAAACAGAATTTTTTCTGTTAGTAACATAACTATGAAAATGCTTTAAAAAAAAAAAAAAGGGCAAACAAGAATATGCAGTACCTTATCACCTCCAACTAAAAAAAGGTCCACTGCAGCTATGTTAATGCCATGTTTCTCGCAGAGCCCAGATAGCACCTCTTTGATAGAGAACCCAGATTTAACAGCCATTTTGCTGGATGAACCATCCGGAAGGTTTACACAGCAGTATTTGGGGGATTTCTCTTTATCTGGTACAAATGCAGGTAATCTAGAGGCTTCAGACTTGACAAGAAGAAGAAAAAAAGTCATTCTCAATTTTTCCATTGGGCATTATGTCTAAGCTTTCAGTCTGTACAAATCAAGCTAACTCAAGAAGCACACTTTCAAACACATTCACAGTTTTGAAATCCTGCAGGATATCAGAGGAATGTACACCCCAAAGAAAAAAGTTCTTTAGACAAAAATAGCTGCACTGCACAAATTTTAACGTATTTTGAGAACAGATGATGTTATAGAGAGTTGAGTGTGTAAAACAGGTTACGGGATTCTTGAGATATAGAGCAGCACATTCAATCAAAAAGTGTAACAACTAAACAAACCCTTACTTAGATTTCAAATAGTTAAGTGTCTGTACCCAAGAATTACACACTGATACAACAATTACCACTGGCACATCATGAATCAACATTTAAGTGACAAGGAATGCCTTCATACATTAGATTCCTCAAACAAAATCTCCTTTTACCATGCTTTTTTTTTTTTTTTATTAAAGGGGAAAAAACAACAGTGTTAGGGAGTGAAAGGGAAAGGGCATTAACCTTCATTCTACAGTAACAATAGAGCAATAACAGTACTATGTAGTATCAAGTGTATCTTAAAATTTAACAAAAAGCTCATTTATTAACTTAAAAACACTACAAAAATACCATTTCCAACATTCTTTCAGTGTATTCGTTATGTTTTTTCTATTTTTTCCTACTTGCTTCTTCCCATCCAAATCCCAATAACTTTCTAACTTAATCAGTTGGAGCAGGAGAGAAAAAAGGGTGTGTATGAGAGCAGTCGGGGCTTTCTGGTTTTTTAAGTTAAGACTTCTCTGCAATAGAAACTTTGCCATGCATAGGCAAAATTGCACTGGCTAGAATCTAGTCTACTTAGAGGGATATCAAGACTACAAAAAAAAATCTTTTCAAAATTATTTTTTTTAATATTATTTCTCCATCTCAACCTAGGTAAAATAAAATTAAAATTGTAAAATTATGTTCTATTATTAATTTTGCATTTTACAGTGTGAATGTAAAACTTGGTAGTTGGAAATCACAGTGTCTTCATTGACTATTTCCCTACATATTAACACAAAATTGCAAGGTTTGAAATCAAATTCCCTACCTCATTTCTCACATTAAAGGAACAGAGTTAAGTCCCTATGACAACAAAAAACGCACAACTTTAAAAGAAACAGGGAGGAACAACACTGGTATCACAGAAAGCAGCCTAACAACTTGAACACAGGTTAAGCAGAGGAAAGCTCTAACATGTAGTTGTCCAGAATAAGATTTCAAAGACCTTTTTCTTTTTCCAAAGAAAAAGCTATTGATAAGAAGTTACAGTAATTCCTTTTGAAAGTTAGACTTTTCTGCTAGAAGTTTATGGTTGCCTAAAGACAGACAGAAGACAAGATGCAATGGATACCTTTCTGATAAAAGGGCAAAATAAGAAACAATACATGAACACAACCACTATTACAGTTCCAGCATTCTAAAACTGCTTAATAATACATCTTGTCCTCTAAACGTATCATTTAAAGATGATTTCCCAAAGCATTACTTCAAACAAATTACTTCACAAATCTTAGAAAATTAGTAATTCACTGTTTGCTCCCCCACTTCATTATTAAGAGCCAGCCATTACCAAGTCAAGACTAGCAGTTGAAGACATGGAGCCTTGTGATTCCCGCCTGTACGATAATCCATTGGACTGAATAGAATCTGTTCATGGAAAGAATAAATAATAAGTAAAAATGCCTATTTTTATCATTTGTTATAAAACAGAAAGTTATCGAAGAACATTAGCTTATCTGGTCAGAGAAATCATTATATCTTTGAAGGAAAAAACTCCAAATATGAATATTGTAATTGAAACAATATTTAGTTATGTAGCCCTTGAAAAACCTGATTTGTTTTTATATTTAAAA
Organism: Penelope pileata; assembly: GCA_013396635.1. Taxonomy (NCBI): domain Eukaryota; kingdom Metazoa; phylum Chordata; class Aves; order Galliformes; family Cracidae; genus Penelope; species Penelope pileata. The sequence goes on from WBMW01000802.1 coordinate 5,491,557, forward strand.
AAAAATTATTCCTATGATCTTCAAAAAAATCTTTAAAAACTTTTTTAAATCCTAAAATGTTTTTTAAAATTTAAAAATTAGTTTACTTCTTCATGTATTTTGAAAGATGAATGTGTCTTTTGAAGTGCAGATCTGGTGTCAGAAAACTAAAATGCTGGACAATCACTAATCACTTTCAGAAGCTTAAGTCTATAATCTTAGCAAATATCTCTGATATATTCTGATATATAGTAAGAAAACAAACTATTCACATGATCAAAAATATCTTGTGGGACGGGGGCTTTACTAGAAAACAGACAAAAAGAAACCACAGAAACCATATGGTCTGAATCTGGTGCTTCAATGGAATTTTGAGTTAATCCAACACTTCCACCTCTTCCTCTAGAGGCTACGTACTGGTACATTCATAGCAGAAGTCTTCCCTAAACTCTTGAAAACAGTGAAGTAACAAAACAGCACATTACAATGTTTTTCACAACTGACTCTTCTTCTTTCATTTTAGGCAGGAAAGGACTAAAGAGAAAAAGCCCTTTCCTGACACAGGAATAGTGTGTTCTAAAGCAAGCATTTCTCTGAAGTACTAATAAAAGAAAGAATGGTAAGATAATGTTGATGGAGGAATTTTTTAAAATCTAGCTACAGCACTATTTGTATGCACAGCTCTTGAACTTCTCTGTAAAGAGCTGAAATTATCTTACTATAAAAATAGTATCTCACTGCTTGAAAAAGCAATCACCAGCATAAAGAAATGCAGAGTATACTGTAAAGCAGCTAATAGTCTCTTGGAAGTAAATAGAATAGAGGTTAAACATTTTCATACTTTTATCATTTTTGCATCTGCTTTCACAAAGCTCCCAGTGACACCAGCCACACTATAGCCTTCTGATTGGACAGTTTCTTTTCCCTCTGTTGCACCTCTAGATGTGCTTAGAAGCAAACTAAATATGATGAGTCGCATCTGCTACTGAAACAACTGTGCAACAATGTGGAAAGTGAACACTCACCATTTTGATAGTCACCATTTTCCTTTCTCTTCTGGGATTTTCCCAAACTCTTACTTCTTGACCATGAGAAAAATGTCCCCCTTTTCTTCTTCTCAGTGTCCTCCTCTCCTGACTCTTCATTTAAGGATCTTCCTGACTTTGATTTACCGCTTAGCTATCACCAAAACAGAATTAAATCATTGGTTGGAACACAATTGAAAGTATATTATCTAAACAAACCTTCCTACACTTCTTCCTAAATGAGTGTGATGGTTAAGTTAGCTGTCGTCTCTACCCCCTTAATAACTGCATAGACCAGCACCCCTCTCAATAGCAAACCAGAAAAATAAAAATAAACAGTGGAAACCAAAAGAAAGAAATGTATGATGGAAGTGTGCTACCACGCAGGGACCACAGGTGAAAACAAGCTATGTAGAGCACAGAATTTCCATTTAAATATTTCAGAGATGTTTCCTAGGCTCAACTTGAATGTGAACTGCACTTAAACACAATGGCAATTTACTATTTATTAGTGCTGAAGAATACAAATATCAAGAATATTTTCTATTAAACTAAACTTGCTTTTAACATGCTACTACTCTTAGGTTATTAGACTATTCCTTAAAACACTACTTTAAAGGTTCCACATCATAAAAATACATAAAAGCAGATGGGCTAACATGGAATGATTGACATGAAAAATGCAAAGTTATAATTTACCCATACAGTTATGTAATACTACGGTGGTATTAGCTAGATGAAGAAAAAATAAACTCTAAATGTTAGATCAGTAAGGCAATTTTTAACCAACTGTATCCGCTTTACAGAGTCATCTTATGGAATAAGAAATTCAAAGACTATCTTCTGCAAAAATGAGCTGAATTAGGTTAAGATTTCTCAATTTCTGCTTAAGTGCCTGCTCTCTGCAAAAGTTAAAATACCACATCTCAATTCCAATAATAAATCAAAATAAGCTTCTGAACCAATGTATGAAAATAATTCTAAATTTTTATTTGTACACATATTTAATAATATAGATTTAAAATTATACTCAGGAAGTCAACAGCTAAAAATCTGAACCATATGGATCAAAACAATATAAACATTTTCCTGAGTACATGAAGATTTTGTAATTTTAATATTTGCCAGCATCACTAGACAAACATTCTAATCGTTTTTTATGTACTATCTTTGACATTTTTTAAGAACTTGAAAAACAGTATTTAAGAGTTTTCAGATAACAACAACAAAATCAAAAGTAACCTTTTTCGGTGTTGAGATATTGGACTTCTCTGAACTGATGCTGTGTTTAGAAGTGGGGCTGCTGGGAACACGCTGTGGATCAGGAAGAGTACGACCTTCAACTTCAGCTAGGATGCATTCTTGGTAAAGGGGGGATTTGAGAAAGCGAGTATAGCTATCAAACTTCATCAAGTTAAAAATCTGAAATTGAAATGCAACAGATAACAGTTACACAAGCTTAAACAACACATGAAGAAAAAGATGCTATTCCACAAAAGCCAGCTTCCACAAAATTTAGTGTATGATCCTATAAGTAACAGTAGGCACAATTTTCTTTACACCTGGTTAAATATATTGTTCCAATTTAAAACGAAACACAAATTGTGACCTATTTCTTTAAGCATGGGTTCAGAAAAATGCTATGATTTCTTGACAACACCATCCTCATATCCATCTTTAAGGGTAGTGAAGTGCTGGCACAGGTTGCTCAGAAATGTGGTGGAAGCCCCATCTCTGGAGACATTCAAGGTCAGGCTGGATGGGGCTCTGAACACCCTGATCTAGCTTTAGTGTCCCTGTGCACTGCAGGGGAGTCAGACCAGATGACCTTTAAAGGTCCCTTTCAACTCTAAGGATTCTGTGATTCTATGATCTTCCACTGTATTTATGTCTGCACATTCCATGCAAAGCGCGCAGCAAGCTGGCCATGTGAAATCTTTTTACGAGATTATTGCATCAGTTTTATATATTACTTAGGAATTGCTAAATTATACAAGTGTACTTCAAGGTAGCTGTGAACAAGAAAACATTTACGGTCTAATACTCAGAAACATGATATACTCACTGTAAAAAATAGAATACAACGACACAAGATATAGAAGGTTAACTATTGACACAAGGAGGAGCAGAGAGCCCTTTACAGGACCCTGTATATAACGTTCAGATGCTCAATTGTAAGAAACAAAGGATCTGTGGTTTTGGAGGATCCAATAATCAAGGTAGTGTAAATCAAGACCTTGAAAAAGAACAGGTTGCATAAGATGGCTGTTCCTAGTGAAACTAACATATGTCATTTAACAACAGAGGAAGGAAGCAGCTGTACACCAGGAGCAAACATCTAAGGCTAATTCAGCCAAAGCTCAATTCATGCAAGGAAAGGATGCAAAACTCTTTCTTAAGTGCTATACTACTTGGATTTTTTTTTGATATCTTCTCTAGTGATTACACATGTTGTGAAAAAACAGTATGAATGCCTCTTCTTTGCACATGACTAATTCCATAAAAGAGAAGAATGATACACAGCACCCAGCTGGCTGTGGCATTCCCAAGAGCCTACAGATTACTCCACCCCTAAGCCACAATGGCCCAATTGCAGGCAGAAAGCATTTTTCAGACTGAGAGACAACCTCCTCAAACAAGCATCAGCCCAAAGCTTTCCTGGCAAACAGCAACATAGTGCAGAGAACTTGATGCTGCAGTGTCACAGAAACCTAATCCAACCTGAATGCTGACCTCCACGTTCTCATCTTCCCCCATACATTCCCATTGCCTCTTAGGTGTTACCTGTTATTTCTGTTGGACCCTCCAACAAATTGGTTTCATATGAAAAAAATACTTATTATTGTAGAGTTAAGCTTTACCAGTTTAACATGTTGATACAGCCCAGCACAAAGTCTAGTGAGCCCTCAATGCACTGTCAGTGACAATCCAGGGTCAGTGACCCTTCCCTCTTGATAAACTACTCACAGAGGGGAATCTCTCTCACTATGAAAAACACCATCCACAGGTACACTGGTAAAACGCAAAAAGGCAACACGTAGTCTTCAGGTCAGACTCAGCAAATTATTTTGTACACACAATGCACGCAGCTGCAAAACACTTAATGAGCCCAGTTGGACTCAAAGAATATTACTGCTGTATATTGCCAAAAAAGGCACAAAATACAGAGAAGCAATTATAAGAATACAAAATGTCTCAATCTTACGGACTCAGATACACTGCTGATACAAGGTTATGGGGGAAAAATGGAAATAAAGTCTGCATAGTCCTATATAGATACTTATATATATACATATATAGATATTATAGATATAAACACAGGACATTAGTTTGCAGTGCAGCTAATGCCAAAATCTTAAATTTTAATAGTTTGAGTAATGACAGCTTTATTAATTTATCTTGAGCTGATCATCATCTGTTCTGCACTATGTTACTAGATCACAGTACATCTCCATCTCCCACATTTATCATTATCACCAAATTAATTGACATGTGTTAATGATTTTTGCTTATTTGGAAATGTGTAACAGATATTTCTTGTTCTTACAAACTATAAAGAGTAATATAGTTTATAAAAACATAATTTGGATTTCTTACCTATGAAGGAGTGTACAAAAACATACACCAATTCATGTAACTCTGAAGTAATTTGTAATGGTATTTTACCCATATTTTAATATCTTCAAGTGATCTACACTGCCCTGCATCCAGAAACACTCAAAATCTTTGTTCTTATTCTAAGAAAAAGCGAAATCCTAACTGGACACTTTGGTTGCATTCACGCTGTTATATTACAACACATGGGCAATTTTTTGGGCTATAGACAGAAAGTAACTTCCAGGAGCTTCCCAACAGGGAATGTTCAAGAGCTAATGGCCTCAGGGGTGCTTTTCAAGGCATTTCCCCACATACATTTCCAGAACTCCATTGCAATCTCACCAGAAACACTCTATTCCACAGCATCATGTAATGCTTATCTGACCACCATACCTTTACACTTTATGCTTAGGACTGGAATTCAAAATATCTTGTGACAACACAAATGCAGAGCCTTCTCAATACTAATATGGTGTCACTACTGTGATGAGATGAACTTTTAAAGTCTGTGGGTGTGTTGCTTAAACAAAACACACCTCCAGTTCTTTGTTCCCAAGGTCACACCACCCACCAGGACCACAAAACTGCCTTAGTGAAACCAAGATACTATGGGCCAGCATGGCAATCAGGTAGCACATCAGTAACTCATTTGGCACATCTAGCTGCAAGGCTGCTTAATTAGACAGAACTCTCACCCTGCTTCAAGTCATCTGCCAGTGGGAGAAAAAGGCGTGAGGGATTTGGTGGGAAAACTAGAGTCATTGACAATCTAGAGAAGCAGGCCAGGTCCACATAGACCACATGGCTGGGATCAGACCCACAGCACTTTATGTGAGCATTTTCATCCGCCTCCAACTTGAGGATGCAGCATTTTCATAGGAGGAAGAAAACCTGCATCAGCCCAGCCACCACACTCATGAGAACACCATCTGTTCCACCAAACAAATGGGAGAGGAAGATGAATCCAGGCATGGGCTCCACAAAGCCAAGATGAGAAGCACATGAAAAAGTGTCTGAGATCATGGCTGGCAATTCCCACAGAAACCTCAGACCTTGGTAGGTGCACAGGGGGTGACTATACACTTCCCTATATGCTAGAAGCTGCCAGAGCAGCAGTTAGACCTACCCTTCTATCTCCACTTTACAGATGGAGGAAGTTACTGCATCCATCTGCTCTTAAATTCAAAAGCATGCAATCCGAGGTTGCACTCAGAATAAGATTGTGATTTGCTTCATTTATGCAGTTAAAGCATAAAAGGAATCAAAGATATAGATCTCAAAATTATTTCTACTAATAAATTGCTACGGTGGAGAGTTACAGAAGAGATTACTTGGAGAAAAAAAGGAGAAACTTAAATTCTAAAGAAAATGTAAAATATATCCTGTTGTTACATAACTGTTCTGTTCTGAACATCAAGAATTATTTAAAATGCATACACTTCAGAGGTCTTCAGACACCAACAGTTTTAACAAGCTCTCTGTCAGTTCTCTTAAAGCACAAGGGAAAGACTCCTTCAGTAAAACAGAGCATATTTTACAAACCACTTTAACCAATATTAGATACTATTTCTGTACACAACTGCGCACTACAGAAAAGAATAAGCAACCTGATGCAAACACAATATGCAATGGTGTTTCATCACGTGGTACTATTTCTTTGTGCTAGATCTTCACTTCAATAATATTTTTCAGATTTTTTAGTTAATGGCAATTTTCTACGTATCCACATATGTACAGAAAAAGTCAAGCAGCATTCCTTCATGCAGCTTTTTGCTATACTGCTAACAGAATGCTTATGACCTTGACCTCTCTGCCTTTTTATAGGTATTAAAGTATAGAGTATGTGAAATACTTTTAAACATTTCAAAGCACTTCAACGGAAAAGATAACCAACATAAATGTACAACAGTTATGCTTCCTGTGGTTACCTGAAGCTGTTGTTCCTTGAACATATCTGGATGTGGAGAATTGAGAATATCATCTGCCAGCTGTGCCTGGCTATCAATATTAACTGGGGTTGTTGCTTTGCTGCACAAAAACTTACTGAAGATCTCCCGAGCTCTGTAAGAAAGCTGCAGAAAGCAAATGCTATATTAATTTGTATACAATTTTGCAAATGTATCTTTATACAGCTGGTTTTTACACTGATGTATTCTATCCAAAAATACAGAGCCATTCCAATTTCACAAATATATACAAGCATTTCTCATTTAACAGCTTTTGTTAGCTTTAGGCATATAAACATTCTTTTCCCCTTAAATTACAAGTGCTCATAAAATATTTCTTAAGCAGTAAAAATTCCCATCAAAATAAATCTTAAACTATGAAAACAATAAAGGTGAAACACATCAAATGCTGTCCTAAGAAGAGATATTTTATACTTTGGATGTTTCAGATAAAAGTTACTATTTAAATATAACCTCTAAGCTTTAAGTTCTAGAAGTTAGAAAAATGTACACATAAATTTAAATATTTACTGTTAAAAAACATTTGTGCTCTATTTTTACCTTGTTTACTTTGAAAAACCCACGCTCTGGAAGTAATGAAAAAACGTACATTAATCTGAGCTCAGAGCCCTTAACGGGGATGTTCAGGAAAAAAAAAAAAAAAAAAATTGTTCTAAGACAGAAGAAAGTGGAAAAAAATTTGATGATGCCCAAATAAGTAAAGAGGTGCTAGGAAGCTGAGTCCATTTCCACAGTGTAAACACATTTCAAATGCATTATCTTGGCACATAGAAGCAGTGTAGCTGAAGGAGCACAGCAGAGGCTAATTTTCACTTGTCATCACATTAAATCAATTTGCTGTGCACTCCCTTGTGCTGGGCTAGCCAGTTTTTAACATCCAAAATTCTTTAACTCATTTTTTGAGTTATCGCTGCACTCCACTGAAATCTAAACACACCCAACATCTAGAACTTGGAACAGCACTCTTTGGGGATTGAGAAAATCAGACTGAGGCTCCAACTCTGTTCTAATGAAATCAAAGCACAAAGACCAAGCATCATTCCAGCAATACTGAAGAATTATCAGTTTGTAGCAAGCTACATCACATATTGAAACACAACATTGACTTACCTCTTTTTTATCATGTGCAGGTACATGATTAAAATATTCACAAGCCTGCCAAAATAAAATATTTTCTTCACTAAATTCCTTCCGCAGAAATTCCTAGGGGGAAAAATAAGCAAATAATTAAGTGCATCATAAAAAAAAGAAATTACTTGCAATTTTGCACAGTGATAATAATTCAGTCTTACAGTCTAGTTTTCTTCTAAAGCAAAAAAAAAAAAAAAAGCCTGACCAACATATGCCTCTTGCTTTTCCCCGTCATTTATTTTTAAATGTACACGATAGAGAATAACGCATCAATTTACAGTCAAACCATTTCCACATATGAAGATGATGTTTGAAATTTCATGTTAACTAGTATATACACTAGTGCATAAACGTTTAATAAAAATGTTTAATATTTTATAGCTACATTTTAAAAATACACTGTAAACCAGCAGCCTTTACCTGCAGTTCTAATAGTATAATAGAAGAGACATTTATCAAACTGTGTGCATAATCAATTCTGCATCCACTACAGCTACTTTCTATACCACAGGCCGCTATAAAAATCTTTTATCACTTACGTGGCCAGATGGGTTCTTCTTGGACAAGGAGACAAAAAAAAGTGTCCCAGTACAACACACCATAAGCACTACATTTATGTTATAGCATCCAAAGGTCCAAAAAAGGGCTGGGACCCCATTCAGTTCAAAAACTATACAAACACAGGCTGTCCTTGATTCAAACTTGTATAATTCAATATTGTCTCAGCCTGTGTTTCTTGAAAGTATTTTATGCATTAGGAAAAATAAGGGTAAAAAAGCATAAAAAAATTAACTTGGCCATCTAAAAATTACCCAGCTTGCTTACGCGTTAGAGCTTTAGGTATTAGTGCTCAAATGAAAATTTTAAGTTATCCCACAAGCCAAAACCTTCACTCAAGCACCACACTGGTATCATTCAAGCTTCCTTAACATGCAAAGCAGTCACAAAACACAGTCTTTACAGAGATACTTAAAGCTAAATCTTATTTGTCCTTTTAAGATTCACAGAGTTCAGGGAGTCCAACAACTGAGGTAGGCTATAACAGAGGAAGTCTAAATCCACTAGCAGCTTCTCAGCTTGAACTAAAAGATCTTGAGATACCTATTCTGAGACACAGGAATTTAAATAAATAAAAAAATATCCAGAGAGTAGTCAGGGGACTTTGCTGCATTTTACATGTAATTACAGATTAGAGGAGACTCAAATTAGTGAGCAGGAACTGGAACCCAACTGCCTACTTCCCCACTCATTGCCTTTACTACAAAACTGGAGTCAATCTCCTGCTTGCTTTCTTTTAGGCCACATGATTTTGGCACAGCTGGCTGCACAATAATTAGCAAGACTGAGCGGTGCCCCATTTGGAATGTTATGCAGCCTAGCAGTTGTCAAAATATGGCTGAGAAGATGGAGATGTTGGTTTTAACCACTCGAGGAGGGATCTGCAATCAGTTCTCTCCCTTCCTGAATGACTGCTCTCATCAACAGACTATTATGCAAAATGTGAGTATTTGCAAAACATGCAAAATCTCTCCTCCTTAGAGGGTAATTCCTGCTCTGTGACAAAGCTGTCCTCAGGAAAGTACTCTGAATCCCAAATGGACCAAGATGATTACTATGCAATCACAAATTAAAAGTTGATGTTCCAAGGTTCTCGGACACGGTTATCTATATCTTTTGGCTAGCTATAGGTGATTCCCTTCTTGGTTTGTGGCCTTTCTAAACTTCCTCTTGAAGGAATGTTAACCTCCCACTTGTAAAGGCGCTTCTTTCAGCCACCAGGAGTCTGCTTTATGTCAGACTTCATGGTGTTAACAATATTCAGGTTGCAGGTAAACATTAGCAATGGCCCTGGATCTCTCCTGGGCCTCAAGAAAATGGTGATATAAACAGTAAATTTCAGAGTTCCCTAACTGTCCTTTAAACTGAGCATTTCTTTAACACATGCATTTTTGTAAAGTTTACAAAAGCAGTTTTTAATTAGAAAAAGGAGGAAAAGGTAAACCTTTGTGAATTTATATCCAAGATTGCCTTTTGCTGAACTGGATGCAATTTTAACCTTTTAATCTAAAAAATTAACAAAATAACAGCAGCTACTTCCAAACTTTGAATAAAAGTTCTGAACATTCATAGTACTGAAAAAAACTGGAGCAATTTCTTATGTATACATAAGTAAAAGTACTGATGATTTGAAAGTAATGAGAAAAGACAACTAGGTTTTCAGTAGAACCATATTGTTTTTCAGTTCGAATAGTTAATTTTTCTTTCAGTATGAGGAGAATCTCAGGATCTAAGCAGAAATACTGATAATACTTATGTTACTTTGCCAAGAAAAACTGAAAGACAGGGAACTTAATATCTGGGATGTATTATTTTGCTTTTATTTTCTCTGTTTCCTCAAATGGCTGGTTCACTGGTAATTTGTTTTTCAGGTTCCTTCATAACTTAAGATGGAAGTCTGACTATAAATCATTTTGATATTTTAATGTACTTTCACATTCAGTAAAGTAGTTACTGCAGATTCCAATAATCTATGTCCCTTACACCATAGGCTTTTTTTACGTTCTTTTTGTTAAAAATGATTTGGGCAGCACAAGAAGTCCTTCGATAACACATTCAGAATCAACAACAAATCTTTAGTGCAATGATGCAAAACTGTATACACCTTGATTTCCTGATATGTAAAATACAGATGATACTATTTATAACTTTATAAATGCCCTGCCTAGAAGCTCAGCTTATGCTTTGCAAATACTCAGCAACATTCTTACAAGCTGCAGCTTTAACCACTGCTCTTAAGCTACTCAATTACTTCCCAAAATATTTCTAAAGACTTTTTGCAGGAAGATAAGCCTCTGCATCAATGCAGAAATCTGCTACACAGTATACAACATTTCAGTAACACTTTCAAACATTTCAGTAGGCACACATGAATGTATCATTAACCCTTAGAGGACTACTAAAACTTGCTTTTTTCTTGTAAAAAGATTACAGATGTAAAAATAAACAAATATTATACACAATGGGGAATCTTACTAAAAATTCAAATACAAAGCAGAATATATCCTCCATTTTTACCTGAAGTTTTGCTACCCAGAAATGCATGGAAATACATGTATTTCCATGAACTCTTATTCAACTCCAAACCAGTCTGAACTTAAAAGGTGTTCAGATAATACCTAGGTAACAATGACCTCCTATTGCTTGTCCTAGGTAAGGATAGCATCAGCAAAATAAAAAGAACACAGAAAAATTACTGACATCAGGAAGGTTGAAAGGCCTCTTACTATTTTTCAAAGCTTACCGAAAAATATTTAACCCCAATAGGATCCTGAAGAAGACGCTCAAAGGAAACTGCCCAGCTAGCAACTCTTCTTTCTCGAAGTCGTCGACAGCTCTGTACACTGGGAAGACTAGCATTGCTACTGAGGCTATTTTCACTGATGCAGTCTTTTAAATCAGTGCTATTCAGCTCTGTTAAAAAACAAACAAAAACAAATTTATTGATAAAATGTTATTCGCTTTTACTCTTTTCTCTACAGCACGATTTTCTTAATTTATTATACCTCCTTTGCAAGCTCCTAGTAGGACAGACTCCAAAAGATTCCTCCCCATTTTTTATTGGGAGCACAGGAAAAAAATTATCCATTTCTCAATTTTCTTCTGTTTCAAAGACAATTAAATGAGTGTCTTAGCAGCAATACCCTACCAGAAGCACATGGAGCAGAAACAAAGGGAAATCTCTTTTCATGCTCCACATAAAAAAAAACCTTCGAACAAGATTTCCTGTTAACATTCTTCACCCAATGGACAGCAATCTTTCATATGATTATCCAGGGAAGATAGATCTCGAAGAATCCACCATTCACCAGAAATTGGGCAAAAGCCTATCTGATGATAGGAGATAGCAACACTTTTCAATCAGTAGCCAGGGACTCTGTGAAGTGTTTCATGAAATTGAGAGATTTCTGTTAAAGGCTGAAAATTTAGGAAACAAGTCAACAGAGGAAATCAATACCAGTAGAGACATCAAACCACAGATCCTAAATAGACTTGTAATAAGTTTATGTACTAGACGAAAACAATCTTTGTCCCACTAAGCAGAGTTTACACAAAGAACTCTTAAAGAAGTGACCACTTGTTCACACAGTGGAAAAGTGAAAGAAACAACTTTTCTAAGTAAGAGAGATAACTGTATACAACAAGGATTTATTCACAGACATGACATTTATTGCATGTTCTTTTACAAGACACTACTGTCTCCATCTCTCAGTTTACACAACTGTACAGAAACACGAGCACAAGAAGGATGTGAAGCTGTTGGAGTGGGTCCAGAGGAGGGCCATGAAGATCATCCGAGGGCTGGAGCACCTCACTGAAGAAAGGTTTAGGCAGCTGGGCTCATTCAGCCTGGAGAAGAGAAGGCTCTGGGGAGACCTCACTGTGGCCTTCCAGTACTTGAAGGGAGCTTATAAGCAGGATGGAGACTGACTTTTTACGTGGTCTGATAGTGGTAGGACAAGAGGGAATGGCTTTAAACTTGAAGAGGGGAAATTTAAGTTAATTCTGTACTCAGAGGGTGGTGAGGCCCTGGCACAGCTGCCCAGAGAGCTGTGGTGCCCCATCCCTGGAGGTGCTCAAGGCCAGGCTGGATGGGGCCCTGGGCAGCCTGAGCTGGTGGGGGGCACCCAGCCCATGGCAGGGGTTGGGACTGGGTGGGCTGTAAGGTCCTTTCCAACCTAAACTATTCTATGATTCTATGAAAGAGTAATTTCACCAAAATTACTATTTTATAAGATCTCTTAAGAGCTTCTTTTCTGTTATATATTCAAACAACTACATTTCCAAATTCTACGTTATGTAACATTATTCTTAATTCCTGGAAGTACGAACTTTGAAAAAAGGACGACTCAAAGATAATCAAAAACATCTCAAAATGTTATAAAGACACTTAACAAGATACGAAAAAAAGATTTAAAAATTTTTTTGAAATTTCATTTTTACATGTATTCTGTAGCTAAAAAATAGTTATTAAGATGTAAAAGCTAACTACTGCAGTTTTCTGTAAGCAAAGCTATTGTTTAAGAAAAATATGACTAAAAGATACAGAATTAGATTAGGGAGCGATGGAAATGGATATTTTCAACAAAGGAAAATGTTTAAGGACAATAATAATAATAAAGAAAGATAGAGCATACAACGCTGTTTTCTTATAACAAATATTTATTCACTTTTTCCTGTAAGACATATAAAAAAGCACAACCAAGTCAACCGTTAACCTCATTAGAGAATTCCTGTCACCACAGTGAAACTATTGTGAAAGAAGCTAATGTGAATCTGAAGAGAATTACAGCTAAATTTATTACCTGGAGTATTTTGCTTTAACTCTGCAGGTGGATACGTTTTATTTTACAGTCCGGGATATAAATAGACACCCACTTCTCGATATATCTGGAACAGTTTCAGACGTTACTGAGCCCAGATACTGCCTCACCGTGAGAGGTTTGATGCCCAGTGGTGACCGAGGAAAGTTTCCTAGGTCCTTTCAGGTGAACTCAGAAAGGTAAACTCATCCCGCATACCAAAGTGCTTAAACCTATGTGGCTGACAGAGGGAAATTAGTGAGCAGCCACAAGATCTGCTCAATGGCACGTCACAGGGCCTAAGGACTTGGAGGCATTGCGAAATGGTAGGCCCGGTAGTCACCAGAAGGTCAGCTTCTTCCTCCTTCAAGGACGGCTGTTCCACAGCCCCGTGGTGGGGAAGAAGACCAAATTGCAATTACAGTCTGCGTGTTTACACCAGTCTTTAACTGCTAACTACCTCTAATTGCTAGCAGCTGCTCACTCTCTCCAGCTTGTCAGAGTTGCATTTGCTATAAACTACACTGGCTTCTCGTTCCTCTGATATGCTGCCGACTCTGGAGATCCCATGAAAACAAAAGAATCAAAATAAGACTGCATTTTCAACAACTTTGAGATCTACTGGCACAGGTCCTCCAAAGTGTTAAAGCAGCATTAAGGGCTTACTCATTCTCAGTAAACTGTTTCTGTTCTGTTGGGCTTTATTTAGCTAACTTGGATTTTTCCAAACGTACTATTAACCCTGACACTAGTTTGCTTTCCCTTACAAAGAAAACGCAGTCAGTTTCCTCTAAAAATACGTACAGATTTCTGCTGGAGAACCTGTTAACGTGAAAGCAATACAGAACAAGATAATTTCTCATAAAAAGGCTTGGTTACTCTTGTTTCCTTAACTGCATATATCAGTGGTTAATAGCAACAGTTACAGCATGGTGCAAGTGTACCCATGTATAACTCAGAAAAAGAGAAGTTCGTCTGGGGAAAACATCACGACTGCAACACAGGTACGTAATCTATCCAGGAGTGTATAAGCTGTACTCTTGTTTCTCTTCCTTTGCAGAGGAATGTTTCCCATGTAAGCCTTCAGCGTCAGGTTTCCTGACTCACAGCTCCTGCATTCCTAGCTACACACGGCCCACCGCAGAGAGGAGGAACAGAGACACTTTCCAATCAAGCCATTTATTTCCTTTAATGATCGCTCTGTGCTTCCAAGCCTAATGCCCCGATTCCTCATACTCAAGCACTTTAACCACACAGTTATGCAAAGCAGCCTCCTCCGCCCTGTAAGGTGTTTAAAAAAAGAAGACTGGCATCCTGATATTCCCAGTAGCTAAAGGAGGTTACTATGAAAACCCCAACTCAGGTGCATGCAAGACTGAGCAGCGTTGACAAAACTTTCCAGATACCTTCCTTCCTTCCTTTTTGCTTAATGTGCAGAAGCACCAACACATCTTGCATTACCTGTAAAAGGAGGCTACTTACTTACATCCTGAACTCAAGGGTCCTAAATTTATTCCTGTCCTATCCAAGAACCACCAAACTGAGCAAGGAAGAACCACTCTCTGTGCAAACTCAGTTGCATTTACACCATCATCAAACACGGAACTGAGATAGACTGTGTCCTAAAATCTTCACAAAGATGATCTCTAACACCTTCTGTGTTTACACATTTTGTAGAGGGCGTAGGTTTTATTTATTTTACCAAAAAAAAGCATTATGTAAGAAAATGTACACATTTCATCAACTAAAATCTTCAAAGTATTCAGGATAAGATGGCTTTGAAAGTTTTGATCTAAATTATATAAGGACTAATTCCGAATGTAGTTAAGGATATTTTTGTAAGCAGTAGTTCATAAAATCCATATGTATTTTTTAACCTACTAATACTTTAAAAAATAAAATCTTTTGTTGTGAGAAGCTCCACACACTCCTTGCAATCATCTGAATGCATACATTCACATAACTAAGATCTTCCAGTTAATCACTAGATACATTACCTGGATAAAGCTGATAGGAACCACAGTGGTGCCACTTAACCAAATACTTCAAGGCATTCAATGCAAGCCATCTTTCTGAATCCATACCAAGCTCAGCTGTAACGTCCCGGAACCCATTGGGTGAAGATTGCTGTCACTGTCCGACACATTGTTCCTCTGCAGCTTTAGGGTAAGGGAAGCCAACGTGTTCTCCCCAGCAATTCCTGGTAGCTTTCTACACCATTCTAAACAAATCGATTCTTTACCCTCGTGGCTTCAAGCAGAGGAAACCAATAGTATACTTAACACAAAGCATTATAAAAAGCTGCATAAATAATTTAAAGAAAAGACCTTTTGCCACTGCTGCTAAAGGAACTTGAATTATTTATCTTACAGTGGAACATGGTTACAGCACGCACTGTCAGTGGAACAGAAAAATAAGTCATCTACCTGTTGGAGGAAATAATACATCTGTACCTACACTGTAAACTGTAGTGGTTTATTTTATTTTGGATTTCCTTGTGGATTTTTTGTGCTACCTTCTTTAGTTACTCTTTATAATACAGTTTTACATTATTTACTAATCTAAACATCAGATAACTTTCAAACAAATTCTTCAGGAACTTTTCCTTACTAAAATTCTTTCCAGATTATGAACACTAAAAGCAAAAGTCAGCTGATACTACAGTGAAGTGGTACCTTAGGAAAAAGACATGCCTATAGTACCTGATAAGCTTAGGCATGTGGAAATAATAGACTTCAGCACTGTGGAACTGATCTCTGTAGGTAATAGCAGGTAAGAACTGACTTAGAGATTCTTAATAGAGCTACTACGATCCCACCTGTCTGTCTGGGAGATGAATGATGAGGTACTTTTATAATAAATCCTTTGACCCGAAGGTTTGCCCTTTGCAAAGTGCTGTGTAGGTATCAATAGTGAAAGCCAGAAATTAGCTGGGGACTAACAACCATCTCTGAGATGATGTAGATGGCACAGTGCTCAAAACATCAGCCACAGCCTGCATGCTGCTTCAGCACTTTCCTTTTCCTACAGCAGCAGCAATGTACAGTTTCCAAAGTGGGAAGTAGAAATCTGCTAACTACATGTAGTAACATAAAATGGTTTCTGCTCCTCATAAAGCAAAGGTGCTGTAATTGATCTACAGTGGTGATACGGTTGCTGAATTGTCTGCAATTCATTAAGCAAGTCACTTACAATTAAGAGCTGCAGCTGGTTAGCATCTCTGGAAACACCACTAATTCAAGAAACTACATCTTTTACACGTTACCTACTTTACAAAGCCTGAGCACACAGTTTGGACTAATGACAACATTCCAGCCTTGTATAAGCTGTGTTACCATCTAAAAGAAATTTTCCAAGAGGTAGATGGTTTCCAGTGCCTGCCTCTAATGTCATAAAATACATGAGGCTTAATCGACTTTGGAAAGAAAACATACACAGTGCTGTCATGTCTCCTATTATACTGAAAGGACGTATATAAACACATGATTATTACTTTTTAAATATCAATTTCCCTTCCCAGCTAAAGCTTAACAGCAGTATTCATACTATATTTGTGTACAAACACTATAAGACAAGAAAGGGAAGCAAGTGCTCATGGTTACACCAGTGGAAATTTCTCTAGGCATGCTCTAAAAAGTGTAAATCTGTGAAGCTATTAACAAATTCATAAAATTAGAGAAGATTGGAAAAATTTCCAGTGACATTCTCAACAAAAATGAAAGCCTAAAAATGTAATTCAGACATGAACCAGGGCTTTTTTACTCAATGAAATGGACTAGGATTTTATTTCGTTTCAGTCTTTCTGGTTATATTCTCTTTGGCTCTCATATTTCCAAACTATTTTCTTGGTATTTAGCATTTAATCAATATTACTTAGCTTTGTTCAACTACTTCATTCGATACATTATGCTTTCAACTCCACCTTGAGTACCATTTAAGAATGAAGACTGAGTCCATGTTAAATGTTCAGAGCTAGCTGAAAAAATAGTAAGACATACCACTTAGCAGAAAAATATGTACAAATTACTACCTGTTCTTTCCCCTCTGCAACCTACAGGGCCCTTCAATTTCACGGTTTCACAGAATTAGGCAGAACTAACTGGGAAAACACAAGTACGTATGGAATCGGAATGAAATACAACCAGCCATACTGGAAGAACTGAAAATCTTTAAAATAAATTTTCAGCTCGACGCACAGAAAGGTTGAAACAACTATTAGTTAAGTATTATCACAGGGATTTCCAAGCTTGGGTAAGCTAAAAAAAGATCTATCAACTTTTCTGCCTCTTAGCACCTAGAATTTCATCGAATTACTTGCACAAACAAAAAGTCTGTGCTTTGTCTTCCTTGATAACAGCATGCAACATGTAGGAAAAAAATGAATATTTGTCCCACAAAAACAAAGGCTAAATTTCAGAAATAGCAGAACAGACAATTACTTTGTTTCCCTCTGTTGACACTTAGCAGATAAGACAGGCACATTACAGAGTCTATCTTCTCATCTGGACAGCGCTGTTACAGCAGTAGATTTTGTCAGCTGTAAAGAAAGAAACTGTCTGACAAAGCCAGCTAACCATTGAAAAATGGCTCTGCCAAAAGGACAAAAACAGCAATATTTCTCAACTGTAATTTCAGTTTTGCAAGAAAACCAAAAATTAAGACGTGATAGCATTGGTTCTTCTAAAATTACATTTGCATTTAATATTCAAAATATTAAAAAATATCCTTACCGTTTACAAAATTTCCTAATTAGCACTAATTAGAGCAACAATTTGTACCCTTTATACTTAAGAAAATTGTCCTTTTAGTGGTCAAAGAATTCCAGGCAATCAAAGGTAGGTAGGTGAGTTTCTTTGAGCTATCAATTGAACCAACTCCTGCCAAGCAAGACAAGGGAGGAAAACCATCTCTTGTACACTCTAAACAACACGTCTTTATTCCATGAAAAAGCACGCTTACACTGTTTTACTTAACTTCAAAGATTCAGAGAAATCATCTTCCAATGTTTAACAAGGAGTGGACAGTCCTTGAAAGCATTACAGCCATTTTTAAAATCAAAACAAACAAGCTTAGGTGACGCAAAGAGGAGTTTACTTAGAAGTGCAAAAGCTCTACGCTGGGATTTTACAAATATCAAATTACTTACCCCCTTCTCATAATACATCACACTGTAAAGAAATTTCAGCCTTAACCCATGCATCAAGACAGCTTACAACTTAGCAGCTAGAGCATCTCTCTTCAAAAGCCAAAAGGGTACATAAAGGACAATAAAATACAGATGAAGATTTTATCTAGCATCCAATTATATGAAAGACTGCTAGCTGTCCCTCATTATTAATACGAATTAAGAGTCCTAATTACAATAGAAGTGTGCATATATAGAAATATATGCCACAAAGAGAAATTATTCAAACAAATCAGTGAAAGTAAGCAACCATAATCCTGGAACACTTTCACTGGCACAGTTCCCAAAATAGCCAGAGTTCTGCACCACTTTGGACTCACATCTTGTAATTTATCACCTTATTTGCCACACGCTTTGTCGCTTAATGCGGAAAACTTGTTTCATTTTCATTATAAAAGTAAAAACAAGCTTCAGCTTACCTCCATCAGAGACAGTTGCTGACTGCAATAAGAAAGAGAAAAATAAGTGTTACTTAAGTTTCATGATATATATTAGAAATCTCTTGAATTTCACATATTATTTGAAGTGTTAGTTTTGTCTTTCTATTGAAATAGATAAAGTGAGAGATGAAAACCTAACTATCAGCTATTACCTTCTCATAAGTGTTTCCTCCCCACCATGAAAACCATCCCAGGCCTTTAAACCACTGTCCTAGAACCTGATCCCACAAATATTTACTCAACAAAGTAAATTTCAGTGCCCTTTTTAGATGAATCAAGTCCATCAGTCAGAATACAGGAGAAAGCAGATGCCTTCAAAGTGACCCACAAAGACTTCAAATGAAAACACCTCACTGACTTTACTGCAATATATGGAGATACATGGAATCAAAATCAAATTTCAGATATTTTGGCAATCAAAAGGCTGAACACTTCCCCTTCTGATGGCTTCTGACTTCCACAGAGCCAAAAAGATGTAACAGTGATTCCAATAAGTTTGAATTGAGGTAGAACACCATCTCTAACAGTATCTTACATCAAATTTTCAAGGGCAATTAGACTTCTAGTGGAATGCTGAAGTTTGTGTGTTTATCTGCCCTAAACTTCTCAACTTTGATCACAAATTATAACAAGGCAGCAAACATTTCTGTAAAAACACACAGGTGAAAGTTTCCCAAACACATAGCCCAGAGCCTGCCCTCCAACACCCAGCTGTGTGAAAGACAGGAAGGACAGCTGATGTTTAGATTGAAGGTTACATTGATTTGCAATAGCTGTTAAAACTTATTATTTTAACTTAGAGAATCTTTCCCAGAGCCTTTGAATAACTTCCAAAGTAGTTAAAAATTAACTCTGCTATTTTGTACTGCTATTTAAAGAGCTAGAAAAGAATGCCCTATCTATCTGCAGTATTTCCAAGGCAGAAAACACGCACAAGAGAAAAACAGGCACATAAACAAAGCTCAAGAGAAAAGCCATCTATCCAAAATTTGTCTGAATCTGCCAGCCCTGGAACAAACATTCCCTTTCCCCCTCAAAATCCACAGAAGCCCTTAGTAATCTTTAGAATAATAGTTTCTTCTCTCTTCTTTGTCTTCTCTTTTGTTTCATTGCTGAATTTCAAACTGCTGTTGACAGTATCTGAAGAACACTGTTGTAGCTTCATCATTCCCATAATCAGCAGAGGATCTGATCTAGTTTTTAATACATGTATTCTGGAATTTTCAAAGTCTAAACTAATCTCTATTGACATCATTTCTTCAGTGTTAGTTCAGATAAACACAAATCTATCAAAAAAAAAAAATGACAGTTCTTTTTAAGTTACATAGAAATAAATGCTTCTGAATCTGTGAAACATAATAATAGAAGTATACCTAGGCCTCTTGCTTTTTGAACAGCACTGTAGCACTGTTTCAGATATCAAAAAACTACTCCTGTTGCACTTCAGTGAGGTGTAGGACATCTTTTCTACTTTTCTGCATGCAAGTCTTGCAAGTATATTATGCACTCAAAAGTTGTAACTTAATTCATGTTTGTTATTTACAAAATTTACCTTACATTACTGAACTCCTTTATAAATATGACTGATTCGAATTTCTTATCCACATACTGTACCGAACAGCTGAGAGACAAAAAATTCCAATGTTACTCTCAAACAATGAAGAAAAGGATGACTTTAAGTGGTAGTATCACTTTGCAGAGAAGACAGAATACGTATGATTTAGAAATGCTCATTTACTTTGGCAGCTTCCATGAATCTAGATGAAAACACCAAGTATGATTCTCTTTAACATTTGTAAAAGGTAGAAGTAAAACTACTATTGTTCTCATGGTAGTAAAAAGAATATTTACACTACTTTAGGAAAAAAAGGTGATTTCACAGGGAAAATCAAAAGTGACAGAAATAGTACCACTTAAGTTCTATGGGCAATGAGTTTTACCTCAATCCATTTAGCATAAGTTAAGGCTGTGAGCCTTCTACACACCACGGGTTGGTTTTGGTGTTTCTTTTAAATGCTTTGGCTAATGCATGTTAAATTGCATGAATCAATATCTAAAATCTCTCTAAGCAAGGACTTACTAATTGTTATGTTTAAACATGCAAAAAAGAATTGTAATTATAGGAAGAACAGAATTTCTTATCTAAATATCAAGTACCTGTTTCTGTGCTAGTAAGACATTTTGTATTCCCTTTGGTTTTGATAACATTCTAAATGCAGAGCAGTTTTTTTAAGTAATATGCCCCTAAGATTACTCAGCACTTTCTAAGCATTCTCACTTTGCTTTTTTAGATCACAGAACAAAAAATATTACAAGAGCATTTATTTAAATTCATGTATGCATCTGAACTAAATTCGCTTAATTCAACAAAACCAGCTGGAAAACTAAAGCTTGTAATTATTGTGTAAGGACTTACAGTAGTATGTTCAAAACATGTTTGTGAATACTTAGAAATCTTAATCTAAACCTGTCAGAAACTGCACACAGTTCACATTTAGACAATGCAGCTTCTATTCTAAACTGTTCAGCTGGAACTTGTCTAGATTTGTCCACAGGTATAAGTTGCAAGACCAGATTTTTTAAAACACTATGATGATCTCATTTTAAAAATTCAGTATCTGTTGGGGGCTGGTTTTCATTCTTCAGTGCTCATGCTCACCAGGCAGACAAAATTTCATCTACTATACATATAAAAATTAATTTTGGGGTAAAATTTAGCACTTACCTATTAAGAACTACCTATTAGAAAACATAACTATTAAAAAGCCACAAAATTGAATGGTTCATGTATGTACCTGTTTCTGAAAGATGAGGAAATATGATATGATCCTGTGCCAGTAAGGGACAAGGGGAGGTAACAATAAAGAGTCTTTAATTCCAAATGACAGGACACACATGCATTCATTTTGTGAATGTACATATGTAACTCTCATCCAGAGATAAAATCTGAATTGTAATCAACCCTCAAATCTTTCACAACCAGATAAGAACTGAAATTAGTTCTTCAAATTGCCCTGACTTCCAGATTGGTTTAGGAAAAAGGTATGGTATGTGCCAATGCTGCGTGCCAGGAGTCTGATGGTAATAATTACCAAAATTTGAGAACTAAGTCTAGCATAGGAGAATTAAGATGTCTTCCAGTATCTCCCTTGACAGAAACTCTGCTTATTCATCCAGCTGGATTAGCAGCTCAGGAGTACAGACACCGAAGGTGGAGGATGCAATCCCTTCCCTGCACTTCAGGGCAAGGTCTTGGGCCCTGTGATCTATGCAAGGAGCTCCGTGCCAGGGCAGCAAGCTGAGCAACAGCTTCCCAGGCAGTTAGCATACACCATAAAAGATGCTTTAGGTCTCTGTAAATTGGCAAATGCTTCAGCATATGTTAGATAGCATAAACTTCTGATTAGGAAAAAAACATGTAGAATTTCTCCTTTTATCAACTCTCTTTGCTAGGTGGAAAAACCAGAAGGGCCCACAAGCTTTTTCATGTTATGTTCAGGATCTGCTTGCAATACATCTAAAAGAGGATTAGCTTATAATAATTAACAGGAAGAAGACTACATGTTATCTTGCACCAGCAACAGGGGGGAAATGCAGAGAGAGCATAAAGGAGAATGCAAGCCAAAAGGCTGAAGCAGCCTGTATCTTTCATGGTCTGTAACCTGCCAGGCGTGCACCACTGCATAAAACTAGTCTGATGGCATCTTTTAGTTGACAGAAACTCTCATTCACTAAATCCACTGAGATCCAGGGAATGTCCCCTTTTACACACATTAGGTAATTAACTAATTACCATTAAAGTCTGCCATAAAAACATGATGCAGAAAAGCAAAAAATATGCTGTCCATATCCCAGACAGTATTTTGAACAAATAAACCCATGTCTACACACTCTCCAGGTAACTCAAGATAAAATGTCCTTTCTCACCTCCTCAAGATTTGTCATTCAAGTCAACAGTCATGCTCAAGTGCTCCAGGAGAACAAAGGGAACGATGGGGTACTGGGAGGGGTGACACATCCTAGGAAATGCCAGGCCTTAACAATAAAATGGAGCAACATGAAATCATCTCTGTTAATAGAATGTGAGTGAGTGCCTTCCTGAGATTTAAAAAAAAAAAAAAAAAAAAAAAAAAAAAAAGGTATATATATTTCAAACTATTTTTGAGATGCATAGGGATGAAATCTATAAACAGAGTGAAAAAATAGCCCTCTCTCATACTCAATGACAAAATTACAAGCCAAACAGAAATATCTATTTCTTTCTTGGGTTTCCAGAAAGATTCAGAGAGAAGAGAATTAAAAGTGACCTCTCTGTGCCCTTTCTACAGGACTGTTACTTCCAACATAGGTTCTTGCTGCACCCAAAGAGGTCCCTGGCTGCTGCCTTTGGAGGCTGTTAGACTTGCTGATCACAGTGTTACACTACACACACTCTTTTTACGAACCCCCTCTAATTAAGCATTTCAGCTTGGAATAGCTCCACCAACCTTCAAAACTGATTTTCTCATATGAGTTCAATACATAAAATAAGTTTGGGAAACTTGCTGTGCTCTTTAAGAGCTGAAGCACTTAAAGTTTACAGACCCAACACGAACAGCCCAACTTTCGAATGCTTTGTCCCTCAGCTGAGGGAGAGCCCATCACTCAGCCAGCTGCCTGTTTGCATCCAGCTTTGCTCAAAGCCCTCATTAAATCACCCAAAGCAACTTCTCTTTTTGCCAAGGTAGGAATTACAAGTGGGTCTCTAGATCTTAAGACACACTACTCCAGGACTTACATTGCATACGTGTATTTTTATCCTTTTAAATGCATTATAGCATTAAGACTGTGCAAATGCCATGACCTCCAATGATCTCTGAGAGGGGGGATCATGCCTCAAAATACAAAGGATTCAACTCTAAGGATTCTATGATTCTATGATATAGTTAACATTGTCCTAACGTTTGAAATCAAAAATAAAGCCATAATACTTAAATTATTTCTGTATTTTTTGTCTAATAAATATCTCACGTATATATCTCACCTTATCATAGTGTAATACCATTTTTATCAAGTCTAAAATATTATTGCAATTAATTTAATGATATAGAATTTTATGAAAATGATGCCCCTTCACAACGTCTCTTGAAGGAGAACTCTTACATAATTTATCTTTTCAATTCTCCGTCACCAAAGAAGTGCATTGAGAATAGCTAATACAGAAGTATCATAGATGTGAGATTTCTCAAGGAAAGAAATATTACCACACATCTCAATCAGAGACAACATATGAAAAAGAAATGATGTGACATTCCTATATGAACTAAATGTCCAACTTTTTTACCCCAAACAAAGCTAATCCTACTGCAAATAAACACAGTGGCTTAAATCCATCCTTAAAAATTTGATAAAGATGTATACAAAAATACAGGCAGTTCTACCTACAGATACGATATTGACACAATGGTATAGAAAGCATGCACAAAATACATTGCACAGAATTAAAAAAAAATAGGCACAGATTATAAACTTATCGATCTTTTAGCTCTATACATACTGTGCACAGTTCATAAATACACCTCAAAATCTGAATGTGAGCTGGTACAAGAAGGTCCCCTTCACTCCTCTATAATAGAACCAAATGTCTGCATTTAGAAAGGAATTTTAGCTCAAATACTTTAAAGTAAAAAAGCTGAAAGGCTAAGCAAGAAGCATGCTGAAGCTGATAACGTTCTTCTGTTTGCTTGCCAGTAACAATAGCTTCTTCTAATTTCTCACTGCAACGATGCCTTGCCTTAGCTAAATATAATTCATATCACTTACCCGCTCTTCATAAGAAACAGCAGTTATTTTTCCTAACAGTACTCTTCCTAAATTCATCTTCACTTAATATGGAAAAAGCATTTCCTTAGCACATCAGCTTCACAAAGATTAAACTAAAAAATTCAACCCTATTCCATGCCTGTACACGCCAGTAAAGTTTAAAGGCATTTCATATGAAGTTCTATTTTACTCCCTTTATGTTTCCCATAGCAACAGGCCAATGCAGGAAGCTGTGGTTCGTCAGGGATTCAGATTAGATCTCAATTATCTCTCACCAGAAAAGCTAGATCGTTTTATATAAATCAAGACGACTGTATTTTAAAGCGTTTCCTATAAGAAAAATCAGGAAAACAAAATGACGTTGAATTGTGCAATGGTCCTGAGTTCAGTAAAAGAGATTTCCAAAGCAGTTTTCAGCAAAACATTAGTTAATCACCCTAACATTAGTTATAGAAACATTTACATTGTAAACCACTATTTTCAGAGGTTTACATAATGCAAGCCAGATTAAAGCAAGACCTCGAACAGCCTATTCTGCCCAACTTTTCAGTGGCTAACGCTGTAAATTGCACGTAAAAATCCACAGCACGAGGAAACTTGGCACATTTGGCTAAAGCTAGGTGCAGCCTGTCGTCCCTGCAGTCAAAATTCTCCTTGCAGAAACCAAGTGATATTCTGCCCTTCCCTCCTCACTACCCAGCTTATGCCTCCCCGATGTCAAGGCAGCTCTGCGCGCAGCGCCTTAGGAACAGAGAGCAAAATGAGCTGCTTGTCATGCAAGAGGGAAGTGCTCTGAACTTGCCTGTGGTAGTAGTGTCTTCAAGAGACTGTATATGGAAAGTGCAGGATATCATCAAGTTTGCTGCTGCTCTCAAGTAAATAGCGACAGTGCCTAAGGCTTTCAGTTCTGTTACTGTTGAAGGAGTCACAATACAAGTTTTGCTAAAAACGAACACCAGAATTACAAATGGAGAATGATCAGTGAGCACTTGGGTAGCATCTTTGTTATTTGTATGCTAGTGGGATGTCCTGACAAGATGGGCTTCCAAGCAGTCCTTTACGAAAGAGGGATCTTCTCCCTTTTCTGTGCACCATAGGAATCCCCAGATACATCCATTCATTCATCCACCCAGTTCCTAGGTTTAGCCCCTAATACGTAGGTTGCTCTGAAAGTAATGCCTCCTAATTATTTCTATGGAAAGTACAACAGATAACAACAAGCACAATAACACTATTTGATAGAGCGCATTCTCAGCTACAAAACACCACTTTTCAGCACAGCCACCACCATGAGCTGTGCATTTTCACCAGTGACGAACAAGAACCTGCATGTCACTCTTGTAAAAATCGTCACCAGCAGGGGTGACACCACTGTCGCTGTCACCACTGCTGAAATGCACCACCCAACCCTCACTATGCTCACACCCAATGTTTGGGCTCCACAAACACTCAGCAAGTGTCAATGAATGTCGCTGGGTGCCATTTTTTCTGCATGGAGGAATTCAATTCCACACCTTTGCTTCATCTGCACTTCCACATCAGCTGCCATTTGGTCAGACTGCCCCTCTGCTGCCATCTGTTGCACAGCAACAAAATGGAATGGGATATTGGTGGGAAGGTTCAACCTCTACTGCCATACCACCAATGTCTGCCTCTGATATCGTGGGCCAACATCATAAAATAGGAGGCATTACTTTCAGAGCAGCCCTCGTATAAATTAACTATGAAGAAAGGAAATATTACCCTGAATTGATACAGAGAGAAACTGAGGCAAAAAGAAGCAAACAGCCTTTACTCAAGGTGTCACAGTAAGACTGGCTTGCCAAGGCTGCATATCCTTTCACTTCAGAATTGAGGATGGAGAGTCTCAGTTAACAGAGCAGCTCAATGCTCCAGATTTAATTCAGAGTGAGCAGAGAAGAAATTCCAAGCTAATTGCAGATGAAAAAGGAGGGATCGTGCTTTAACAAGCATTCCAGAGACACAAGCAATTTGCTGTCACAGACAAAGTTCATT
Source organism: Penelope pileata (assembly GCA_013396635.1). Lineage (NCBI taxonomy): Eukaryota > Metazoa > Chordata > Aves > Galliformes > Cracidae > Penelope > Penelope pileata. The sequence goes on from WBMW01000802.1 coordinate 5,518,059, forward strand.
TTATGACTGATTATGGATTTTAGCAAGCACACCACTGCATTTCAAACGCTGCCTTCCACAAGTGTTTAATACCGTGAAGAAGTGCAATGGAAACAAATGGGGGAGGTTGATAGGAAGGAATATGTTCCATAAACTACATCATTATTTTTGGACTTCAGAAGCAAATCCCTCATGATAATTTTGCACGGCAGAACAGTTTTACTGTTTAGATAAGTGTTAAAAATTATAATTTTATTATGAAAAAAGGCCACATTGAGCTGTTTAAATGCTGCAGATTGCTTGACACTAAACTAAGTGGGCTGCAGAGTGTATTTTCATTGTCAATAACTTAAACAACCCCACAGCGACAACATGACAGATAGGCAGGTGATCACCTGCACCCTAATCCTCACATCCCAGAAGTAACAAGCACAGAGGGTGCCAGCAAGGCCAGGGGAGCTGTCCTGGGAATGCCTCTCTGGGGCACCACAGAACAGGACTTCATCAACAGTGTGTAGTTAACCATCAGCCTAAGTCCTACAGGAATCTCGTATGAAACCAAAGATACCAGCACAGTTTTAGCAGGTGTGTTTTGTACCCACAAGAATGATTGGGGGGCAGGAGAAAAAGGGGGAAGAAAAAAAGAAAAAAAAAAAAAAAAAAAACAGGTGCAATTGGATGCAGCAGCAAGAGCAGCCCTTCCCCAGAACCCTGTGGTGGAACATGGCTGGAGCACCGTGTGTGGGCAATGCTCTGCACATCCCAGGCACCCATGCCTGGTGTTATAAACCCAATAATCCCTCAGTTTAAACAGACCTCTGTGGTTGTTGATTTTATTATTTCACTGAACCAAGCATTGCATGTCCACATTTTTACACGTGGCGACTCTACCAGCACTGAAGATAAGCGCTGCCAATTAGATGTTATTGGGTAATGATAATGGCAATGAAATGCCACATGGATCTGAAAGACCTTGGAAAAAAAACCTCATTTACCTCTATATTTCTATAGATGATTTTAGTAGCTGCCAGATTGAAAATCTTGAGCTTCTGTGTACCATAACTGCAAACCAGGCAGACAACTCAAGAGTTCAAAGGTCCAAAGCAGAAGGAATTTAAATTTGCAAAGCTATTAATGGAAAGTGTTAAAAGATGGCACAACAGCTTTAAAAAACTTGTTCTGATATACCAAAGGCGACATTTGTAAGCCCACATCCATCTGGCTAGAAGCTAAACTGTGGGAAGGGGTAGAGACCCCAGATACGGCCGATCTGTTTTTCTCTTCTACCCTCCCTCCACTTCCTGCTCTTATTTTCTTTTGTGTGTTTGTTTTCAGAGAAGAAAAATCTCAAGAGAAAGACAGAATGACAGGAAGCCTGGATAAGTTTTAACTTGTCAAAGGATGAATAGGATTTAATATATCCATGACTTCTAAAAGAAGAAAACACACAAAAAAATACCAGGCAAATAGAAATCCTCTGGATGAACTCTTGGTAACACAAATTCCTAACATTTATTTGACACTGGCAGAATGCTCCTAAAAAATCTTAAATCTCATCAAGTATTTCTCTTTTGTCCCACGTTAAAGAAAAACTACTTGCATGAAAACCCAAGTAAAAAAACTGTTAAGAAAACAATTCAGCTCACTGGCCCTAATTTTCTGAAAAGCAGGACAACCACAACCTATACACAAATTGAGAACACTTTCCTATAAAACAGAATTTTTTTAGTTCTCCAAATTTTCCATGATCTGTTCAGATGTATTTTTGCAGAGGATTCATCAGCTACTCAGCAGTAAACAGACCATCTAAGCGCTACTGATTAAAAGTGAGATGATTCTCACGTCTACAGGACTCTGGTTTCCCTCTATCAATTTTTAAGTCTTTCATATTCCAGGGTTCTATTAAGGAAAAATATTTTCCAGTCAGCCTATTTGGAATGTGTTCATTTATAAATAACTGAAATAGAAGCAGGACTTCCAACACCACAATAAATTCAGCAGATTTTGGATGCAAACGGCTGTCCCGAGTGCCCCCTGCTGTCTGCCTGCCGTTCCGAGACTGACATACACATTTTACAACATGAAGTTCAGGAAGATTTGCCATCCAGAAATCTCCAGTAAAAATAAATATTTGGTTTGGCAAGTCATATTTTAAACTTTGAAATACGCTTCAGCAGAGTCTGACTGTAAACAGATAATAAAAAATACACTTTTTCAGTAATCTTTTTGAAACAAACATCACCATTTCTGTCCTTCTATTGATCAACATCTTAAGACATCTGAATTCCCTCCAATAAAAGAAACATGCAGCAACAGCATACATAGCTTGCACATCCAGATGGAAGATGAATTGCTGCCTAATAGTAAATTAAAGTTAAATTACATAGTAAAGAGGATATGATTAAGTGACAGATCGCTAACGCACATTATCGCTTCTGAATTTCCTACTACTGCAGATGGAGCCCCTACCAGTCAATGAATTTGGGGGAAATCAGTGTAAAACTGAACAGAAATAGTGCTCATTTTTAAGTAAACAGTGCACGTACATCTTATTAAGCTTTAAAATTCTTTCCCTTTTCATTTTAAAAGCTCATCATTTTGCTGATTTAAACACTAAAGAAAATTAAACTTTGACATATAGGAAGACTATGACCGTAACGTCAAAATTTGATAATGCACCTCTGACCTTAACTTGCAAAATATGCTTTCTGAGGAATAAAAGGATAAAACTAGTCTGGAAGGTCTACACCTGAAAAATTCTCTATTCTATAAATACTTCTCATTTATTTTAATAACTCACACCATCTGGATTCTGTTTTATTGGATAAAAATCCAGCTGGAAGAGAAATCAGCTTAGCAGCACACCTTAAAAAATCCACTGGAATGATTAGAAGGTAACTTATCATCCTCACGTTACATTCTTACTTTATGGAAACACATGTACAAGCAAAGTGAAAATTAAGTGACAGATTTGTTAGAAACTTAATTAAAGAAATATCTGGATACATTCTATACTCGCTCCACATTGTAAAAGCAACATAATGTCATTTAAAACATGGCTATAAAAATGGTATATTCTTAATTTCATAATCGAGCTTATATAGGAAGTTAACTTAAATACTTATACTTACGAACTTTGTCTCTTTAAAAACTCACTGAATCCTTAGAAGCATTATTTATCATATTTCACTGCAAGATTTCCTAGCTCAGAAGACTACTCATTAAACCACATTCCTGCTTTCTGTTCTCTTTAGACAAACAAAACTTTATACTTACAGACACTTGACTATCAGTAAAAGTTTTCTCCATGTATAAATAGTTTAATAGTTCATTGTTAAGAAACAGTCCCTTCCACTTTATTATTAAGCTCGTTCTGAACACATATTTACTTCTTCCAGAGTCCAGTAAAAAAATGAAGCTTCTCTGCGAGTTGCCCTATCAACACCTCTCCCATTCTCCTCCTCCCCAGCACATTCTCCGCCCTCAGCACGGGTTCTGTATCTTCTCATCAAGAGGCACAGGCAGCTTTAGAAATGTTGTTTAGGCAGGTCCTATGTAACGAGAAAGCTTCTCGAAAGGCAAAAGCGTGCAGCTGAGGAGACTGCTAATGTAGAATGCATTCAGTAAAGGCCTAGAGGATTCGGTCTTCAACATTTGCCCAAACTTGTTTAAGCAGTGAGTCAACCCCCTTTTCTCCTCCAAAGTATCTTCAGTTTTAATACATTCCCCTTTGATGAGTAAATTTTCCAGATGACCTGAATGAATCAATCCCTATTTAAAATACCTACAATATAATGTAAAATTACATTTTTTTTTTCCTTAAAGAAGAACAGTTAAAGTTGTAAGGCATGGAGCAACTTTCTTCCAGTTGCTGGCGTGTAGGTGCACGTCTGTGTATGATTACAGCCACATGCATGCATATGATGCAATGCATCTCATCCTACCAAAGCGCTCCGTGTTCCTTTGAGTAAGCAGGGCACGGGCAGCTACAAGGCTCTCGTTTCAAGCAACACACAGCTCTCATCCTTTTCGACACCACACCTACTCTGCAGACACACCAGCAATAACTGTGCGTCTTCAGAAAGAAATGCACACGCTTTCTGCCCAACAAATAATGCTTAAATACATCTTCTTGGAGTTCTCTGATCTAGAGGGAAGTAGAAAATGGGATTTTTATTTTTATTTTTTTTTTAAGAATGAGAAGAACAGATGCAATGTTCTGATGATTTAACAGTAAGAGCAGCAGCTCGTCTAGACGGAGCTCTGCAGGCAACTACTTTTCTAACTTCACTGGACTGATGAATCCATGAGGGCAGTGGAAATTAAATGGAAGCAACCCTTAGCCAAAATCCCAGCGGTTTCAGCAAGGAACGCAGTCAGAATCAAGCCATGGAAGGCTCTTTTGCATCTCTCAGTTTTAACTCTCATTTGCATCGTATCTATTCTGCGACTATATTCTGGAAATGCCAATTCAGTTCATTTAACAAGGCCTTAACTCATTCCATAACACCAACCAGGTCTCAGAGAGCAAACATCCTGCCTCACCCCCATTAGCATGTGGCACGACAGTGACATAGCAGGTGACAAAGTGCAGCAGAGAAAGGGCTAGTTCCTCATTCCCACCAGAAATTACATGGCCAATCCATTCTGCAGCAGGGAAGCTGTTAGAGCCCTCTCCCCCAGAAAGCAGCTGCTGCAGAGAGCTGTAGCACAGCAGCGTGTGCTCCAGAGCCCACTGCAGCCACGCTGCACTGGCAGATGATGCTTTAGCAGCGAGCCCAAACAGAAAGGTTGCATCACCTGAAAGGTGACACAGCTTCCTGTGCCTGTGAACAAGCCACAACCCCACACTTAAAGAGAAGTGTCCATCCTTGAATGTACAAATATAGGAATGGTCCCATCTGTTCCAAACACGCATTTATCAAACCCAATATTCAATTTCCAGTAGCAGCCACAGAGGGATGCACAGTGACAAGTAGCACAGGGCAAACGGTACTTCCTGATTGCATTCTCCCAAACGTCGAGTATTTTCAGTTCACATTTCCTGAACCCACTGTGGTTTGTCTCTTTAATAATCCCCAGTGGCTCTCTTTTCCAAATATTTGTCCATTTTCCCCTGAGGACATGCAAATGTCTTGCATCCACAGCACTCCGTGGTAAGGCGTTCCACAGATCTCCTTACCTGCTGCATGAGCCATCGTGTTCCTGTGTTTTGCTTCTGGTTCTAGCTACCCTCAATTAATGGTGCCTACTTCTTGTCCTGAAGCAGACAGTGAGCAGCCAACCCCAACTGCTTTTTGCACGCCACCCATGATTCTGCATGCCTTTCTGAACCTCTTCCACTTCTAACACATCATAACATTTTCAAATAAAGAAACTAGAATACAATATTCAAGTTGGCAAAAATTTAAGTGTGGGCAAATCACAGTATTTGCACAGTAGAATCATTATGTGGTTTATTTTCCTCTATTACTTCCCTAATAACTCATAACACAGGATTTTCTGGTTTATTGCTGCTGTACCAAGCTGGTATTTTCATGCAACTGTCCCTTATAACGCAAAGGCCACACTTCTGAGAGGAAACAGTCAGCTCAGAGACAGAGATACCATTTGCTATATGAAGCTAGGGCGATTTTGCCTCATTTGCATTGCTTTACATATATCTACATACATTTTCATCTGCCATTCTGTTGTTCAGGCATGTAGTCTTATAAAAGCAGTCTGCTCTCAACTTCAGAGACTGTTCTTGTCCTTATTAATTTGAGTAACTTCACCTCACCACTCACCTTCTTGGGAGGAGCCTTAAAAGATGCTCTTGAATCAACAAGGGTAACATAAACTGAAGCAAGGGTCAGCCTTAAGTAGCAAGTAATTCTGCGTTTCAGTAACAGTGCTGAAAGCTATTTTTCAGCCTTGATATCAGGGGGTTAAGGTGCCTCATTAATTAGAGCCAGGAGAGTGATGACATTCAGCTCAAAGAGAGTAAGCCCAACTTTAAAAGAAGGCTAGATGCCAGAGGTGGTGGTGAAAGACACCCTGAGAGACTGCCCACCTACTACTGACAGTTATGTTGCTACTGGAAGAAACTGGACCCAAATGGATGGAGCCAAAAAATAAGCTCGGATACCTTACGTGGCTGAGCTAAGGCAGTTTACCTTAAATCACTCACCTAGGCTGATCATTGCTGGGAGCGCATCAGAGATACTGGCAGCTTATGAATTCACCAGTGTCCATTTAATGAAACACTTTAAGAACAGCAGTACTGGCTACTGGCAAGAAGTAAGGCCCGATGTCTGAGAATGTAAGCAGAATATAAGCTCTCATCTAGTCCATGAAAACATACACTGCCTGTGCTTCTGGGACAGAAATTGGCTTGTGCTAGGGAGCCAAGCCCAGAGGCGATAATGCCTGGGCAGTGCTTGAGTAGCAGGGTCCAACAATTGCTTCCTGAGGAAGAAATTTCTGCATACAGCGCCGTCTTTTCACATACAGGGAATGATTTCCCTATGGAATCCATCCTAGACAACAAGGTTTGTTTCTTCTCAGGCACCAAAGTGCAGAATGAGCACTGCTGTATGCACCTCACAGAGCAAACACAGATGAGATTCGGCTCTCAGCACGCTCTCTGACTACTCATTTTCTTATGTGCAATTCATGCCACATTTCTCCAGAATCTGAAATAAACAAAATAACTCAAAACTGTAGAAAAGAGTAAACAGTAGAATTACCAAAGTATGGCCACTTTACTAACGGCAGTAACAGAAAACAAAACCCATTATTCTCAGTGTTTGCAAAATGGCATGTTCTAGAATGTATCTAGAAATAAGCACCTCCAATTCACAAGAAAGAAGAGGTTACATACAACTGCAGTGATCTGTTGACAAAGCCACCTTGGTTAGACACTTTACAAAACATATATAAAGCGTGAAGAAGATGAGAACTTTTCATAATACATTTTATAAATGTAAGAAAAACTTATAGCATATATTCATAATCTTTTCAAAATTACATTACAATACAAAATGCCAGCACTAATACCAGTGCACAATCTGTGGGGAAAAAAAAAAAAATGTATACTGGTAGCATTATTTTGTCCTCTGGGGAGTAACAACGAATGTAACTAGCATACCTTATAAGAACACAAATACCACAGTAAAAATCTGAGGAAGATGCTGCAGAGTATGTTTAGAGTTTGACATTCTTAACAGAGCAGCCTAGAGAACCAAACATTAAAAAAACATGTTCTTGGAAATCTTTAACACGCACTGAGAACAATGTTAGTGAAGCAAATTATAAAGGCTAACATAGGCAACATTCAGAATGGGATGACAGCAACCTAGAGCCATACTGGCTGTACCTGTAGCAGTGAAACAAAAGGGCCATGAGCCATTTCAAAGACAACTGGTACCTTCTGGCCCCTGCCACACTACCAAGCTTTCCCAGCCTCCTATCAATCAGGTTGGTTGCATCCAAACTGCCTGTTGGGATTAGTGATGCTAGCTATGGGGGTAACATTTAAGCCATGTCCAGAAATCATTTGTGAAAATACATTAGTTGGCCCAGGACAAAGCCACATAAATGACAACTACAACATCACATCAGGACAAACATTACTCTCCAGTGATTATCCCTGCTCTGTTTTACAGCACAGGTGTGCAGGCTCTGGGCAGCACAGCTGGTAAGAAAATTCAGCCAGCATTGTAATAGGCAGAAGCCTATTTCTGAACAGAGCGGAAGCCTGGAATACCTAGTAGAAATGTTGGATGCTTTAAAAGCCTTAATTAACATCTCCATGATCACATATGCTATAGCAATTCAAGCTAAAGAAAAACATGTTTTCTTTCAAGACCAAATTACACTATTTAAAAGATATACATGTTATAGTTAAGCAAGAGGGTTTGGACTTTTATAGCAAGTGATTGTAAAATCACTAACCAAACATCTTTCACTTTCCACTGTTTGAAAACCTGACACCTAGTGGCACATTCCAAGAAACAGGCTCTGCCATGCACTGCTACTCCACCAGGCAGCACCATACAATCTCTAACAAAGGGAAAAGAGAGACAAAGAGTTTGGACACAGATGTATGGGACTTCCAAAACAGCAATGTAGGGGCTGGATTTTATCAGCATTCAGATTTAATATCAGAATACTGATAGTGTATGCGGTAGGAGTAGCCCTCTAAGAATTTTTTTTTTTTTTTTTTTTAATAAAACTGCTACAAAATACAGAACTACTTATATACCAAAAAAAGCTAGAATCATGGAACAGTTTGGATTGGAAGGGACCTTAAAAATCATCTAGTTCCAACCCTTTGCCATGGGCAGACACTTCCTACAAGACCAGGCTGACCAAAGCCCAATCCAACCCGGCACTGAAAACAGGAACGGGGCATCCACAGCTTCTCTGGGCAACCTGCTCCAGTGCCTCATCACTCTCACAGAGAATTTCTTCTGAATACCTAATTCAAATCTCCACTCTTTTAGCTTAAAGCCATTATCCCTTGTCCTATCTCTACAAGTCCTTGTAAAAAGTCTCTCTCCAGCTTTCCTGTACACCTTTACATACTGGAAGGCAACAATGAGGTCTCCCCGGAGCCTTCTCTTCTCCAGGCTGAACAAGCCCAGCTCATTCAACCTTTCTTCACAGGAGAGGTGCTCCAGCCCTCTGATCATCTTTGTGGCCCCCTCTGAACCCACTCCATGCTCTTGTACTGGGGTCTCCAGAGCTGAACACAGCACTGCAGGTGGGGTCTCAGGAAGGTGGAGTGGAGGGGCAGGGTCACTCCCTTGTTCGGCTAGCCACACTTCTTCTGATGCAGCCCAGGATACGGTTGGCTTTCTGGAGATTTTACTGAAGATTTTATTCTTGCATGCTGTTCTGTTTCACAACTGACCTGCTTTCCACCTTCATGAAGGCAGACTGAGGATGAAACTATCTATGAGTCATTTACATCTCAGGTAAGTATTAGGACAAAATCTATGCAAAAAATGCAATACGTAAAGGTAGTAGTACATGGTGGAAGTTGTGTAAACCAGCAGGGCACGGTAAGTTATCACAGCTTAACGTAATTGGTAAAACATTACACAAAAATACATATTCTTTTCAAATTTTAAATTCACAAGTCTAAGCTGGGAATGAAGAGGCCCCGATTTAAACCACATAATTATAGTAGCCATGGTGTTGGTATTGAGGCCATGGTGATGATCTAAGGCTGCTGGTGAAGAAAGCTTTGTAGAGAGTGTTAATACTTTTTATTAGATCGACTTACAGGGTGGGAAAAGTTTGGGGCATGTTTAACTCTTCTTGTCTGATTTTCCTAGTACACTAGCTGGTCTAACATAAGCTATTATCTCCCTGTGTAAGCTTTGTCTGATTATTTAAATCAGTCAAACAAAGACAGGTACCCACTTAAAAACTCATTATTAAGTCAAATGAGCATTTAGGGTTTTTTGCCACCCACAGATGCCAAAGCTAATATCCAGCAGAGACATGTCATTCATTAGTATAAAAACCTCATACTGAGGAGATGTGTTGTATGCTTTCAATTAGCAGATTAAATGCAAAACAAGTTGCTTCACTGGAATTAACAAAACAGAAAAAAATCAAGCATTATTATCTATAATAACAGCTAATAATACTAGATTAATAATAGTTATAATTAAGATAGAACATTCTAACATAATTCNTCATTATATTATTCTGCACTATTTTTAACCACAGAAAAATATCAAAGATACAATTTTCAGAATAACTTTCTGAAAACTCAACAACTTTCAGATGTTCTCCTTGGCTAGACAAAACCCAAATTTGTTGACTTTGAGGGAATGCTGTAAGGGTCTCCCATTTTTACAGATTTTAAGAGAAGTTAAGATATGAATGGAACAAGCTACAGTTGTGTTATCAGATCTGGTTCTAAAATTGATGCTGGAATAAAAAGATGATTCTGTTTAGTGTAACTTGTTTTAAAAGGCAGTATTCTAGTTTCTGCAGTCTTATAGAATCATCTTTAATGTGTTTATAAATCTGTAAAAAATGTTTTCACCAGGACAGAATCCTGCAAGACAGAAGATGAGAGTAATGGCACTTGCCTATAGGGAAGAACTAAGAAGANTGATACATTCCAACTTTGAAAACATTACTAAAATGTAGAAATTTAAGACAATAAATGTTCTTTTTCACATAGAATTTAGATTTAACGTTTCAAAAATGGGATGAAGACAACAAGAAAATTAGAAATAGCTATCTTTTCTGTTCTGATATTTAGTTAAAAGAATTAAATATTCTTTCATTTTAAAAAGATCTCTAAATTAAAAGATTATTATTAATAATTATGTATAATATTATATTATATATATAATAATTATTAACAATATTTAGAGGGTATTCAACAATACATACAACTAATAATAATACAAACAACCCTTACACATTTGTGTAAAACATAAGGTCTCTCATTATATTATTCTGCACTATTTTTAACCACAGAAAAATATCAAAGATACAATTTTCAGAATAACTTTCTGAAAACTCAACAACTTTCAGATGTTCTCCTTGGCTAGACAAAACCCAAATTTGTTGACTTTGAGGGAATGCTGTAAGGGTCTCCCATTTTTACAGATTTTAAGAGAAGTTAAGATATGAATGGAACAAGCTACAGTTGTGTTATCAGATCTGGTTCTAAAATTGATGCTGGAATAAAAAGATGATTCTGTTTAATGTAACTTGTTTTAAAAGGCAGTATTCTAGTTTCTGCAGTCTTATAGAATCATCTTTAATGTGTTTATAAATCTGTAAAAAATGTTTTCACCAGGACAGAATCCTGCAAGACAGAAGATGAGAGTAATGGCACTTGCCTATAGGGAAGAACTAAGAAGAAAGATAGGATCGTGTCCTCTCATTAAGCAGCATTAACACATTAGCTTAAGCTACACCTACCAACCAGCAGGTACTCTCTGAAGTATGACTGGTGGAAATCACAGATTGACATGGTTGTTAACAGGTACTACTTCATAACAACAAATGATTCACACAGAAAAATTAATAACTACATACCAAGTAGGATTTTTTTCTTAATATAAACAGATTTCTTATAATTTCATAAAGAAAACAGTACAAGGCATGTGGTTGACACACTAATTTTCTGAATCCTGTTCTAACTTATAAGATAATCATATTCAGCCCTGATGTAAGCCAGCACAAATGCCACAATTCAGAAATAAAATTGCATATTTCATGTTTTGTGAAACATTTTCCTTATCACAGTCTTACCATAACATCATTCATTAATTTTGCACTGTCATCCTATTCTGATCTCTACAAGATGTAAAATGATCTTGTACATGGATTTTATTAGTAAAAACATCCAGAGATTAATCCTACAAACTTGTATAACTTTTTTATGTGTCCAGAGCTTCTGAAGGTAAGGCAAAATGCTTAAGGGGGGCACTGTATCATTACAGCCAGTTCTAACCATATTTGAATGTTGTTTGCATGGGTATAGCCAGCCATAATATATCTATTTGAAAGAAGTAAAACATTCTCTTGCAATCACTGGTTTTAAAGTATGCTTTATGCTTGGATAGTTTGGAAAAGAAAACAACTGCAAAGAAACCACGCCACCTTATGGCAGCAGACAGCAAGACCGCCAGCTGGTATTACACCCTGCAGCTCCAAAGCCAAGGGGAGCAAACTCATCCTCTAACAGTAAATGCAAATGCAACCTTCTTCAGGCCCATAAGAAATGAAGTGTTCAGTGTATGCCCATAAAAGAATCTGCATGGAACCAATTTAGAAAGGTAACCTGCATCTCAGCAGGAATCAAACCCATGAGCTTACAAAAGCAAATTCATTTTCAGACTTCACGTTTGGGTCACTACCTTATCCATTCTGCTGAAATAGCTGGAAAGGATACAACTAAGTAACCTATACAATATGTTCATGAACATTATTCCAAAGGTGGAGTCTCTGAGAATTTCCTGCTATTGTTATTTCCTCTTGCAGCAACTCTAAATAGATGGCCTGAAATAATCTAAACACGCACTGACAGCATTGTGTTCTGCTACACCTAGCATAACCAGTGTTGGGAATAATGCTGCATTAGCAACTTTAAAGTTAGATCCAAAAGTCAAAACGTCTCAATGCTATTTTACTTTGACATGTGATGTTTTTGAAATTTTTCTCAGAGTTGGTATTTCTCCTGGTGGCTAAGATATGTGAAAGTGAGGTGTCACTCTCCTGCAGCAGGCAGAGAAAAAAAGAGATTTCAAAGTAAAAAGAAGCAATTGACAGCAGTCCAGATGCCTGTAGCTTTGTGTAACAAGGGTATTAATCCAAATACAGTTTTCAATACAGATTGTTTCTACTTTTCCAGTTCATATCACGGCCTAGAATTTTTCAGTTTCCCCAGCCAAAGGAACAGCTTTAGCTATTGGGACACTGCACAGCACAGAGAGTCTCTCAGCCCCTCCAGTTGGTGCTATTCAATTTATATACATTAGTGAATACCAACTGGGATACAAAGAGAGATAAATGAACTTTTTAGGCCAGTGATACTTTTCTGAAATTAACAGAGAGTAAGTACCAAGTCCCTGTTTTAACGAATATTTGTGCAATGCAAAGCTGCTCCTACAACAGAAATTAAATTATATCCTGGGTGTTTAAAATCCTCTAAGAGTATGAGATGTGAACATAAATCTCAATGAAATCTGAATCTGGATGTATGTAGTGCTCACACAGGCTTCAGTCTGTTTTTCCTACATATCACACATGAGTTACTAGAACCAGGTTCTTAGATGTTCTGAGAAGGTTCTCTCTTACTGTGACTAGAAATTACGTCAAAACTAGCAGCAAGATTTTTATTTAGACAAATTATCATTTTCTAATGAAGAAAGATGTACCTATACAGTCACCAAACAGCTTTATCTAAAGGATCTTGCTCTGCTTTTTGGTTTTGCACTTACTGTATTAAAAGTTAGAAGTGCAAAGATGTGAAAAAGTATTTCTGTGACTAGTTTAAAAAAAAAAAAAAAAAGATCACAATGAAAAAGGGGTACATTCTTTTCCTTTAAAACATCTGAGAAATAAGTAATGACAGATCCTACCTGCATTCCCTAAGCGTGCCAGAAGCTCCTTCCATATATTCTGTTCCCTAAAAATCCAGAGCACCGAGCTCTCCTCTCCTTCAGTTAGTGAAATGCCTTTCTTCCTACATTTTACCACAACAGGAAGCTCAGAATATCTCTTTCTTTCCTCCTCCCATCTCAAACACTTTTTATACACCTCCTTCCCATTTAGAGGAATCAGTGTGCCACATTCCCTCCCATGCCAAAGAACAGTATAATATGTACTTTATGGTTCCTATGCCAAGAGCTCTGCACATATTTTTGTTTCTGCCCAACCACAAACCTTCTTCCATAGAAACATGATAAAGGAGTAAGGGAAAACTCTCCCACATTTGCCTTCACATCACTATGGGTCAGGTTTGCAGGAGGAAGCACACTACAAGAGAAGATATGATGAAGCCATATTCCCTTAGCAGAGCAGGAGCAGCTGTTCTAATTCAGGTGGCTTTTCATTCCTTACTTCCACCAAAATCAGAAACATTTGGCCACTGAGGCCCAGCCATCAGCTGGCATTATACCAGGTGTAAAATAGTTATTATATCACACTCAGAAAAACGCAAAAATCACCATACAAATCACCAGCAACAAGTTGATGAGGTTTTCCTTTTTCCTACTGCTTGTAATACAAGGAGGAAAAACTTTTGTCTTTTTAAACAGGAATTTTTCCATACTCTCAAGCTACATTCCTTAGGGAGTTCTGCAAAGAGCCTGGTATTCACACTCAACCCCAGCAACAAATTTAACCCCAAAAAATTTTCTCAATGCAATGACTGCCAGCTGAACGAAAAAAAAGAATGTGATGAATATTAGATTTTTTTTGCTCATTATTAAAGTTAATGAATTTAAACTGCTGTTTTGCTCTATATGATCAGCTGTGATGGATAAAATAAAGTCAAAATTTCCCACAGAAAGAATGGCCACTGCTAGCACCAATGCAGACTATTAAAGAAACACTCAGAAATGCAGGTGATACCTGAAATCTGCATTTCCCTCATGCAAATGTCACACATCATTAGTAACGTTGTTACACTACAAGTATTACTTCCCTTCATTTATCACTGTTAACTACTGTACATTTCTCTCCAGGACTCATTTTTAAGTTTTAAGTGAAAGTTAATTACCTCCAGGTCATCCAGGGAACGAGTAACACTGAATCGCTTCGATCTCCCAAATGATCTTCGAACAGAAGAACGCTGCGGAGGAGCCTGGTTTAATCCCACTGGATGTCCAAATTTTGCACCCTAAACAAAGCAGAAAACATACATATTTCACTTCTTTAATTTTAGTAGTTTATTGATCATAAACAATCCATCTTTTGTCCAGCTTGATTGCATTGATAGGTATAGAATTCCAAGGAGACACATTGGCAAGCCTCTAACAGGACTTCAGCTTCAACACAAGCTGATCACTTGCCATTACCTTGTAAAGTCATTTATTAAAATCATTAAAATTAGGAGCCTGGAAAGTATTTTTCCAGAGTCAAGTCAAATAGAAATATTTACCATTAAGTTACTCTATCAACATGAGTCATCAGCCAGGTTGCTCAAGTGCAGACATGCTACATGTAAGTATTAGTAGATAGAGCTTAATTAAAAGCCAGATAGGCGTAGCTCTTTATTGTCTTAACTAGAAAATTCTTACAATGCCAAAATATTTGTCTTTTCCATTGGAAATTAAAATCCTAGAAACCATCTCACACAGCTTCTGTTGGAATCTTTCTCCACTTTAAAAAAAAAAAAACTTGTTTTCACTACTCCTTTTCTTTTTTTTTTTTCCAAGTTATCTACTGTGAAATCCAGCTTTTTAAATCATTCAGTACAAAACGCAGGCACTGCATTTATCTTTGTTCTAAGGAAAGAAGTGACCTCACTCCGATGTTCCATGCCTACAACTGGTGCTGCAATAATTAAACCTCCTGGTTATCTGTTTTCCCCACAGTCATACTCCTCCTTAGAAGCCACCAAAAGTCAGTTAAGTTGCAACAGCTCAGCTTGTACATACCTTGTTTATGCCAAAAGGAAAATTTAAGCTTAAACTTAACAGTCGGCACACAGTCAATGACTGGTGCTAAGCAGATGTACATAAACTCACTATATTACGAAAACTTGTGATTATGTGCCTGAAATTTTGGATTCCTTTCACAGTAACAATTCAGTGTGGGAAAAATTCCTTCTTGTCTTCTAATGTTCTCTTCACTTTAGAAAATGATGGAGTTTAGTTCAGAGAAAATCTTCTATTTCAGCATCTTTCCTCATCACAGTTAGCTTAAAAAATATTTATTAGGACTTTTGGAGTTGCTTATTGGCAGCTTTGTAATATTTACCGAAGTGTATTTTAATATTCATTTCTTCCTTTGGGCTACTTTCTGTGCTCTCAATCTTGAAATATGTCGATATCCCTTCAATCCTCTGACTGAATATTTATATATGTCACATTAACCAAAAGAACAATCATGAATTTCACACTTACAATCTCACACTAGCAACCACTCACACAAAGTACTGAAGAACATCGAGAACATTACATCACCTCCCTAGTGCAAAAAAATAAGCTACCCAACAGTAGATGTCTGCCTATTTAATTATTCCTACAGAGTCAATACTCTGAGAGTCACCAGTATGGGCTGCTTAAAAGCCCACGGAAATGTGAAGAATTAACACAGTACACAGGAATCTGGTTCCAAGGTATGTAGCAGGGTCCATCTCCAGCTTCTTCATTCAGTATGAGAAGTGATCCATTTTTATATGAAATCCCTTTCCCTCCTTACTTTTGATTTAGTAAGGTATTTTATTGGCTGAGAGAAAATGGGGCAGCTTCTGCCAAGGAAAACTGGAAATCTGGCAACTGGAGATCAGCTCCTAAGGTTTTAAGAGAACACTCAGAAGTGCAATATGAAGAGCTAAGATGGTTCTTGCTAACACAATCAACTAAACGCGAAGACAAGAATGTTGCTATCTGTAAAGTACAAGTGGTATTCTGAAACTAATGAAATAGTTACACGGTATGGACTCTCCTCAATGGTCTCTTATGTATTCCCCAAAACAAGATGCATCTCCTGGAGGACTTAATTTCAAAAAAGAAAACTGGTGAAATAAAAAAAGCTATCAATAACAGTCATATTTATTTTGAATAATGAATGCATATTCACTTTTCTTTCTACTTCAGCCCAAAAAGAATATGAACTGTCCACTGTATGTTTAAATAGCACAGAGTGCCATATACAGTTGTGGGACATTAGGGCATGCAACTAGAGAAAATAGAAAAAAATTTAGCAATGGTGACATTACAAATTGGAGGAAGAGGAACAAACTGCCTGAAGACAAAGCTAATTATATTCCACTGAGAAGCAGATTCTAGATAACATTAATTCTCACCAGATGCCCCATTTTAGAAGGAAATGTAGCTTACCTCATTGTGGTCAGAAAAATAACAGAGAAAGAGGGAGAGTGGACAAAAGCACTTGAAAACCGCATGGTAGCAGAAAACCTAAAATTAATGATCAAAATTCTTCTGTACATTTTTTGACATTCTTATGCACAACTCACTACTGAGCACTGGATGGAACAGCAAAGATTAGAGCAGGAAAAAAAGACCCTGAGAATAACATAGTGCTTAAGAAATGATTAGAAAATATAAAAATTCACTGAGTTAATGATCCCCTTAATCCATATGGATTATAATTGCAATTAGAAAAATGTTTTCAACTGACAAAAATCCCTTCTTTGCTCTGCTCTGAAGAGAGAAATTAATAATGTAGGAAATTAAGAAAGACATTGCTTAAAAAAAACAAAGACTACATTTCACAGAATATTTAATTTCCTACTACAGTTCACAAAATATTTAATTTTCATGCTGTTGAGAAGTTTCCCTTCTCATCCTCTCTTGACTCCTTTCCAGATATTCAGACTATGAAGGTATACCTCCTGCAGATAAATTTTAAAAAATTGCCATGCATACACACATGCACAAAAAAAAAAAATTACATAGCTTAAGAAAACAGCAGCAGCCTTTTGGCAAATGTGTTTCATGAGACTCTGAAGAGCTGGGAATAAAAACATTAATAAGTGGAAAAGAGAACAGACATTGCAACTTGAATGTATCTAGTCAGCACAGCTAGAGAAATTCGTAGTATTTATACAAAGAGAGACTGCTAGTGCAATGACTGATTAATGCAAATTTTGCAGTCTATTAGTCATAAAGAAATTATCATAGTTCTAAAAATCCTTACTACGCTATTAAACAAATATTTAAAAACACTTAATGAATCTTAAAAAATTAGAGCACTGTATGACCAACAAAATCCTGTTTCATTCACCAACAGCTGCCCAACTACAACACTGCAACGTGCTGTATGAACACAGGCCTTTGGGTTTTTTTAAATACAGATTGCCTATATGCCCTAGAACTATTTACTGACATAGCTTAAAGATTCTCCTCCTGAAACACTGTGTTGCCGAATCTATAAAACAGAACTCTCAAAATATCTAGATATTCAAGACAATCTAAAAAATCCTATTGCAGAACAATATGAGAAACTGAAGTCCATCCGACAGTTTACCAATCGTCTTCATTTTAGGAGCCCAGAAACAAACAGAAAAGCACAGAAATTTGTGAAAACCCATTGATCAGTGAAAAGCATGTGCTACAGCAATACATCCTCTGCATTTTGCAGCACAGATTCTAAGACATCTTCTCCTACATCCATCACGGCCAAAGTTCAAAAGAAGGCATCTCTACAAGCCTTTATCCTGCTTCGATTTAGCAGATGAAGAAGAAAAACAGCAATGTATTAAAGGAATTGACACACTGATACTCCAAAAAAAAAATCCATTTCTTTTCCTATTCATAACAAAAAGTACAAATTGTAAACTAGCAGGGACAGAAATACAAGATAAATGCATAATCAGAAGAGGAAAAGTAGGACAATGGTTTGCATAATCTTTTTTTAATATATGACTAGTTCAGCCCTTTTCCTTAGGGGTGAATGCAATTATGTTCACCTGAAATAACTATCAACCACTGATCAAACTATAGACTTTCTTTCCCTCCAAAGACCTTTTAAAATATATATATCTATTAAAAGTACTTATTTGGCCTTGTGGAAGAGTTACATCCTAATCTACTTTATCAAAAAAAAAGGCATTAAAAACAAAATTCACCAGTGGAGGAGTGGTATAGCAGCAGTTTGTGAATGTGTCCAAGGTAAGAATAACTTTTCTGATAACAAGGAAGGAAAAGCACAAATAAGAAGGTGGAAAATGCCATGTTTGATGTAGTAACAAAATGGAGTTAAGCAGCATGTGGCTCATACCAGAGTGCAAATGGAGGGACAGAAAGAGCAAAAATGATCCAACATTAGCTGACTTGAGAAAATCCAGTTCTTTAAAGACTTAGAAGGAGCCCTATCTGATAAACAAGGTAGGCACTAGTTCCATATAACCCTTTTCCAGCAGCTGTGCTGGTTGAAGGACTTTGCCCGTAGCTCTGACCACTCGTGCCAGCAAGCTGCCCCCGGTGGAGCTTGTGACATGAAAGCAAGAAACCGTGCAACTGATGATGTAATCCTGTTTGTAACACAGGGCCACAGACAGCCCTGCCAGTGCAACTGCCGATGTACCCTGCCAGTCAGGAGAGGAGCTCCTGAAGTTGGTAGCACCGAGGAAATGCAACGTGAAACCTTGGTGTGATCCCCTGACCTGAGCGTGAGCACACAGGAGCAAGCAGATGAAACCTTATCAATTATTCAGAATGCAATGAAACCAAACGCCTTTAGACAACCTCTTCAATTAGCTTAAAGAAAATCCCAGCTGTAGAATGAGCTGTATCGCACACTTTGATATTCTAGCAAATGCACTTAGCAAATATCTCAACTTTTTAACAAATTGTCATGGAAAACAACTGGAAATTTCCATTTTGTACTGTACGGCCTTTGTGCCTCTACGTATATCTGTATATAAATACAAATATCATCCATGTCATCCGGATATCTGTATATAAACAAAAGCAATGACATTCCTCTCCTCTGATACCTCAGTTTTAAAGTGAGGAGGAGCAGGAAGGAGGCAGCAGAAGAGGACATCAGCAGCTCCTGGGGTACCAGAGGCTGAGGAAATGCGGGCTTTTTGCTGGGTATTCACCATCCAAGGCAACACCACCACCCAAGGGGCTGGGAACAGGAATCCAGAAAGAGGGGGGAAAGGCGAAAGAAGAGCTGTGAAGGCTAACGCCAGCTTTACAAGACCTAGCAAATTTCATCATTCAAAGGACAACACATTGTGACCTTGAGGGAAAACTAAATGGGATGAATCTTATGGGATGGAGACTTTGAATGCCATGTGGAAGAGCAGGAAGAGATGGAGAGGTATGCTATAAGAAGAGGAGCTAACTGAAAGTTTAAAAAAAACTGCTACTCTATCAAGCTGATCACCTGGATGCTTTCAAATTCTTTCAAAATCATTTCACAATGAAAGTTAATCTCACAAGACTCACGTGTAAAAGAGTGAGATCATTTCTTAAAATGTTTGAGAAAAAAAAAAAGTAATTGCCTGTGATGAACAAAATTTTAAGAGCTCTAAAAAATATAGTCATTGATAAGTAATAATTTTGATAGAAATTGTTTTCTCCTGTTCAGGTGGAACAGGTATGCTATCTATTCTCTGTCCTGACCACTTGAGACAAGCAACATAAGGGGGTTGTGCTCAAACAGCTTGATTAAACACCCCTGAAACGTCCATAACAAAGGGAGGATGTTGACATTCACTGATTTTATTGTGAAAGAGAAAGGGACGCCACCACTACAAAGGCCTCAATTTAAGGAGTTCAGCTAATACAGAATTTACTACATTCTGTGCATTGCACAGCCAGCATTAAATCATCTCATCTGAATTTGTCCAACTCCTATTTCCAGCTCTTGAAGATTTTTAAAACTCTCTGCTTTTAGATTTGACTCTTTGACTTTGTATGGTAAAGTGCATAGTACGCATTTTAGTGCAGCACCCAGATGCACAGAGATCGTATAATTCAAAACTCCTGCGGATATTCAAAACAGGCCAAGACTGCTCTCAGATATGAAGCAGCAGAAGGGTCAGGCCGAAGCAGGAGTTTATCTTTACAAAAACATGCAATTTTAAGACTTCAGGAGGGGAGTTCCTAATTTAGACCCTTCTGAACAGTGATGGGAAACAGAGATGCCACACTAATCCCTACAGTCAGTGCAAAACTAGCAAATAATACTGAAAGTCTTGGGGAAAAACAGAACAAAGAAGCTGACACAAATATCATTCTGTTACCAATATTAGCCTCAACTCTGCTCTGCAGTGGCTTAACCTTCCTCTGCTGTCCCCTACCATCCCTAAGCTCCCATTCTGGGTGCTGTCAGCTGAGTGCACCCACACTATAGCAATACAAAGAATGTAGGGCATGAGCCCCCTCCATCCATCTTCCCATCCAGCAGCATCAAACGCTCCTCTGCCTAAAAACTCACAGTGTTGAGTTGCAGGATCTATAAAGTGAGAATCTGTGGGGACTGAGAAAAGAAAACATTGAAAAATGGGGTGTCTTAGGTTTGGATCTCTCTCGTACCCCAAAAGACGCAGAATCTGGGAAGGAAACAGGAAAAGAGCTTGCCATGGTCCAGTGCACTGGATTGAAGCAGAAAGTCCTATGGGTGCAAGTAGCTGTGCTGAGAGAAAGGGCTCCATACGATGTGGGACAGAAAGAAGGATGAAGTAACACCCTTCAGGCTGCCCTGCGCTGCTGCCATCATCAAGGATTGAACCTCATAAAATCAAATTAAGTGGGGTCAGGCTAATTAACAAAGGCCTAGCATCTTTCAAGCTTTACAGCTTTGAACAACTCTGCAATTCCTGTAATTATTTTTTTTTCTTTTTTTTTTTTGTCAACAGTGTGGCAGACAATTCAAATGGTATTACTCACCATCACTGGTGAATGGATTTAATCATTTTTAAGAACACTTCTTCAATAATCATATGATACTGACACATTTCACAACCCTCTAACCATTACAGCAGCATTTTTAAGGGCAGTTAGGTTCATAATTTAATCAAGAACCAGGTTAAGATTTCATACAAGATTTCTATGCACTTTGGGACAACTTAGAAGAGGCAGTCCCATCACACTGGACACCCAAGTAAATTAAATCTGCTTCTTGTCCCATGTACTAAGGACACCAGGCACAGAACAATGACCATCCAAATTTTGGTACTACCAGAATTCCCTTTCAAAAACATGTGTTGATGGAATTAAAGCAGACAGAACAGGAAGATCTTTTTTTTGGTATAACTACATAATAGTTTCTTGTATGAGCTGGAAGCCCATCAGATAGAGATTGCAAAGAAGCAGAAAGACCTGAGTATACTGAGGGAAAACATCAAGAAAATTACAAGCACATGCATAACAATTGGCTCCAAAATACCATGAACATTAGCTAGGAACATCAAGGAACCATAGTTCCAATGGTACTGACCATTGCTCAGTAACAATCAAAAAGGCAAATGAGGAACCATGAGAAAAGAAAAAGAAATCAAGAAATTAGCTTTCTGAATACATTGCCATAATGCAGTACAAATAAGGGAGGAAGATTAAAATGATGTAAAAACTTTTGTATGGGAAGAGACCAAGGTGGCTTCCACTATGAAAACGAGTGATTGGTGGATGAGTTTTAAATCAAAAAGGAAATGACCTGGAGAAAATAAATAAGGAATAAGATTGCTCAGTATTTCTCATGGTAAATATTACCAGATATGAAATGAAACTATATAGAAAATACAATCATGTACTATCTCCTTTCCACTCTGTAGAACATGTCAGGTGATATCAGGAGTGCCAAAGGCACAATTGAGTTTAAGAAACAACAAACTCAAGAAAAAAGGGTTCACAGAGGTCATTAGGCACAACAAATAGGATATTGACATCAGTATTGGACATCACAGCTGATATGTGAGGATGTTCACACTGATTGACTACAAAATAAATATTAACTATCAATGCCATATGGCTAAGAAAAAAGTAAATAATAGGTGAAAAGGTATTATATGATATATTTACAATAGAGATAGGAAAATGTACACTACAGTTACACAAAATCCTCATCTGAAGATTGGTGTGAAACTGTGGTTGCCCATCTCCCAGGAAGAATTTAAACTAGAACGGGTTTAGAAAAGGGCTATTAAAATTATCAAGAGAGTGAAATCTTTACTTTCCAGAATACTGAGAGACCAAAGACTTCACATAAAACAAAATGAAGGCTGAAAGAGAACAGGATTTCTACGCATAAACAAAAAAGTAAACACCGAAGAAAGAGTCCCTCGTGCTGAAGGAGACACCAATAGCAGGAGGAACGGGTATAAGATGGCTATGCCTAGAGTGCAGTCTGGAAAATAAACAAAGGTTTCTAACATGGTAGTGATGTCTTGAAATAATTTTCCTGTAGAAGAAAATGTTTGCACCTCAATTTCTAAGGTACATCTGCTAAGCGTATGGAAGGAATACAACTACCTAAACGAGCTGGAACTTGACTCCATAATGCAGAATATCCTTCTCTGCTGCTATGTATCCTTGCAAATGTATCGATGCCTTAATGGCCATTTTATTGACAGAATGAATTTTCAAGCCTTTTTATTGAAGCTTCATTTCTTCATGTTTCCATTTAAATCTTTTAAGTGAGTTTTAAAGATTCCATATCTGTTTTTGACTTTTACACTATATTGATCTATTCCTTCTCCCACGAAGAACTGCTATTTCACAGCTCCATTTCTTCTTTACTTCAAACCCTTTCAGGTGCAAGGATCTTCCTACAACCCAAAACCCAGACACCAGCGTGGCAGTTGTCTGTCACTGAGGCAAAGTCCCCCTGCCCTGCCCCAGCCCTGCCTTCACGGCTGCTCACAGCAGACACCCGCTGTCATGGATCCATACACCTCATAACAAGTGCAACGTGTTTGGGTTCAGGTTTCTGCTTTTTTTAAAGTATCGTAGCCCTTAGACAGCCTAGAGAGTAATTTTATAAGCTCTTTTATTAACACTTCTATGTTTAGAACTTACAATAAAGCCTTTTTTCATGATTTTCAATTAATTCTGTGCTAATTATTTTTCTCCACTCTATTTTCTTCTTGTTTCTCACGATGCTGCCTTCTCCTGTGACTTGGCAACTCAAAACTAGCTCACAAATCCTTAGATATCTTGTTCTCCCCCCAATTTGAAATGAGATTTCCACCAAAAAAAAAAAAAAAAAAAAAAAAAAAATTGCTCAAANAATTCCCAAAAAAAAAAAAAAAAAAAAAAAAAAAAAATTGCTCTAAAGACACTTATTTTCCAGATTTTATGATTTCCTTTTCAGAGAAAAGCATTCTTCTAGCCTTTTGTACAGTTTTAAAGACACTAGTTTACCATTTTAAAAAATCACTATTTTGAGAAGATTACAGCACACATGAAAAGCTGCATGAAACTATTTTAATTGCTTCTCATTTTCTCACAGCAAAACATATTAGAGGTCCTGTTTCACATGAATGCCTCTTTGCAGATGAATTCACATTAACACTTCCTGAGATGTAGCTTGGTGTTTGGGATTACAGTTGTGTTCTCTTTAACATATAGACGTAGATCTCAAATCAGACCAGAGCCTGTAATTCCAGATGTTAACATTAAATTGTACTGCGTAAGAATAGCAATCCAGCTGCCATTAATTCTGCTTTTTAAACAGCTGGGGTGGAACAATTTAAGCTAGTGAGCAAACAGAGTTGTAGAAGAAAGGGAAAAAAGCACACAATTATACAAAAAATATATATATATGGGAATCATACAGCTTTGCCAACATTGTCTTTGCATCTAAAGTATCTGCCTTCCAGTTAGCTCACCACCCAGCTACCAACAACAAAAACTACAGCTCTTGAAAAAATTTTCACCAAAAAGAAAAATCCATTCTCAGCTTGAACAAAGTATCTTTTTAACTACCACTTGCTTTGAGCAGCTCTAAGGTAGTTACAGTAAAACTTCTGATCAAAGCAGAGTAACAGTAACAGCTATCCCAGAGTATACATTAACAACCAAACACCATCAGTGGACCCCACAGCACTGTTTACTCGTCTTCTAAATTTTTGCTACATTTTCAGCAACTTAACTCGTGAAGGTTACAAAGCAGCTGATAAATGTTTTGGTTTTAAAAAAGAATTGTAACATTGTCCAGTGAGCGTCACACCAGTTTATCTTTTCTTCCCCAAGATCTACAAATGCCATCCATTCACAAAGTCATGCTATGCTGTGCTGAAGGCAGAAGTCTTACAACAAATGTGAAGCATAAAAAGGTTTCCAAAAAGCAATAATCAACATTTAAAACTGCTTTTTAATTACCCTTTAACAGATTTGTCATACTCACTTGGAATAGAACTGCACACAAATACTGGTTATTAAGCTCTGGTTATAAAGCCACCTGTGAACTTACATATGTTATACGTTCCTTCACAATATTAAAACAGACTTTCCAAAAAAAAAAAAGAAAGAAAGAAATGTGAGAGGTCAATGCCTACGTTTCTGTCCTCACGGAAAGAAAATTCAGAGTCTAAATTGACTGTTATGAAGCCTTCCAGTAGAAAAATGAGTATTTTCCCTGTAAAACTTAATTTAAAACAGTAACAGTTAGACATATTTTTGTCCGGGCCCTAGCCTGAAATCAGAGAGTGAGAGTTGAGCAAAATCAAATGTATTAGATTAATTTAGTCTGGAGGGAAAGGAATGCTTCCTTGTTCAGCAATTCCTCAAGGCCCTTGCCAATCCTAACATCCCCTGCTGTTTTCATATTTCTTATGGTTCTTCGCTTCTTTGTAACCCAAAATTATGCAAAAGGATCAGTAGGTGGGATGCTGAAGGTGGAAATAACAAGGCACTAGCAAAGGAGTAACAAACAAAAGAGCAGGAATTATTCCATTCCCACTGAAACCATCTGCTAGGCTGAGACCTCACTAAACCACACATCCCTACCCAGTATCAGTCCTGCAGTAACTCAGAAGCTCCTCACTACCAGAAATCTTCCTTAGTCATGCTGAGACTGAGCCTCCCACTACTTGTTTTCGACGAAGACTTCTCCTAAAAAATCTCAGAAGATGCTTCAGTAGAAATCTGTTCAAGTGAAACTTTTTAGGAATGCAGGGAACATGAAGTTCAGTGCAGGAAACAACTTCAGAAGCGCATGGGACCAAAGACACCTTTCAGTAAATCTAAGTCAGGTTGAGATGGAACAGAACCAGTATGTCCCAGATGAACTCACAGTTCTCTGCTTCCCCATATAACAACCAAAAACAAGGATTAAAAAACAAAAAATACAGCCATTGTGAAAGTTTACGAGTTCAACAAGAGTAATTCTTCCAAAAGCATCTTAAAGCAAAATGAAAAATAAAGAAAAACCCCAAGCTATCCAGTAACGTTTAACCAAATCAGACAATTTAATTTTTTTCAACTCTTTGTACTTATGTTGAAATTTAAAATGCTTTGTAGCAGCGTAAAGAATACTAACATGAAAAACTTGTGATTTGGCCAGTTATTACAAAAGTGGTTCCAGTTCTAATTCATAAACTGAGAAAAGAAAATTATCAAGGAACTACAACAGTGAAGGGAAAACAATGCCCAGAAAACTTGTCTGTGCCCTTGCAACCTGCAGTCTAAAATGCTGTATGTATTCCTACCCACGAGACATACTTCCCACACCCAGTTCTGCAGGAGTAACTTTAAGCAGATGTCTGGAGCTTCCTCACATCTACCCTTGTGCCCTGTACAACTGACAAATATCTTACAGGTGCAGCTATAAAATCAGGAGTTTATGCCCTTCTTATTCCCCCCAGCACGGTGCAGCAGAGCACATTTCGCTGCATTACGCACTGTGTCCATCAGTGTTCAGCTGCACAGCAGCTCTTCTCGACCAGAAGTGCAGCCAGGCACTTGTGTCCTTTCCTCAGTGTGTAACAAGAGTGTGCAACAAAAGCTGCAAGGAAGATGCCATGTAACACGGATGTGCAGAGTCCATCTCAAAAGCTATAGCTTTGGTCACCTCTTCTCCCTCTCGCAGTTTCTGTGCATTCCCACTTGCAGGATATATTACTCTTCAATATTAATGTAATAGACAAGAAAAAAAATAATAATTAAGAAGCAATTTAAGGGCTGCTCTGATGAATTAAACATTAGACTCAGCTTAGACTCAGCCATTGGGTTGTAAAAATACAAATGGAATCCCAGGTGGACAGTTTATATACTTTATTCCACGACTGGAATGAGTCTGAGCATGCTGTGTAAAATCAGTCCTTATCCCTTAAGGAGGTCACAGCAAGCCAAGGATGTACAGTTCCTGGAATACAGCATCCAACCCACCTGAACAATGTTATGGAACAGACATTCTTCTCCTCTCCACATAAAGCAAGAAAGCCTGTATTTCTGAATATCACTCTATTATGAAAGCAAATCAGTGCTCTACTATACAAAACCAGTGACTTTCCTTATTGTTGCAGTATCTGCAACAGTACAGAGCTATGTCCACCCCTAACACGACATCTCCCGACTATTTTCATTAAAGATTTAAAATGAGAACACAGTACTACTTCATCTGTATGAATTACTCTGAACAATGCTAAGTGCTTGCAACTCGTGCTTGCAAATGATTTCAAGACTTTCATGAGCACTCCCTGTCTGCTTCAATAGACTTAATACCAAAAAACAAAATTACAATGCAAAAGAGGTTCTGCTGCCTTAATGAGGAGACTAAACGCTAAAGTCATGTAGGAACATTTTAAATGTCTCTTTTGCAAACAAAATTTTTATAAATTAAAGAATGAAATACTTATTTTATTAGCAAATGCACTAGACGGGAAGAGATATTTTGTGCTGGAACATATATTCTGGCATATGCAGGTGAGGGATGCAGTAGGTGATGCATTATTACTGTTCATACACATACAGAACATCTTTTAAAGTGTAAAATTTTCAGTGTGATTCTCATTAGCATATTTCATGAAATGCATTTCAAAAATAAAATTGTTGAGTTTTAAACTTCTGAAAAAATCCAACCTATATTACAATCACGGACAACACCGCAGACACAAAGCTGTTGCAGAGACCTTTGAGGAATTTCAACAGCATCCCGTGACAGCTGGTGCAGGCACTGCACCTGGAGCTCTCCAGTTCCCAAAGAGCACTGGGCAACGGCATCCTCAATGCTCCCAGCCCAGGGGCTGCACTGAGAGAAACCTTTTCCCTGGTCCAACAGCAAAGCTCTTGGCAAGCAGACCACAGAGCGTGTGGTCTTCAGGGCAGCAAGCAGAATGGGATGTTGGGTGCTTTGGGTGGGTGCTGTTTACAAATGAAGTGTTCCTACTTGGAGAATTTCTATTTGTTTTGTTTTGTTTTTTTTGAAAAGTGTGAATCACCTTGAATCATTTGAAATTCAATATATTACCATGTGTCTGGAAAACACTGTGGATCATTGCAGGTAGTCCACCTTAAAAATCCATTCCAAAAACACCTTAAAAATACAAATATATATACTATTTTTCTTATCATTTCCACCATACAAATGAACAGCTGTGAAATTGGTTGGCCTCACAATGAAAGAAAAGCAATAAAAATAAATTTTTCTTCCACACCAAAACATTTGAAATTTCTGCTACCTAGCCACCCAAAAATCTATGCCTGAGTGTCACAACATAAAGATTTTGCCTATAAAGGTCTGAAACAACTAACGAATCCCTACTGTCATTCACTTCACACAGGGAGCAACAGTAGGATATTTTAAATCAGGTGAACTTCTTTTCCCAAAAAAAGATTGGGAGAGCATGATGGAGGCTTGAATGAATTATGAAAGAGCAATGCTTCTTGAAGACTCATTTGGAGCATGAGGTTTGGTCTTTCCCTGGAGCCAGCAAATGTTTTAAACACAACTCTTTGCCATTAATTCTTTAAGCGTAACACTGACGACCTCCACTTTACTATAATCCCAGTTATCAACAAAGACTCCCATGAGATTAGTTCTCTCAACAAGAAAACATGTATGTGGCAAACGAAACAGCATATAATTAAATTGGATATAATTATATTGGATATTCCTCCCATGCTTTTTCTTTTTTTTTTTTGATACAAA
>WBMW01000802.1:5554005-5674653 GCA_013396635.1 Penelope pileata
CGGCCGCCCCCCGCCCGCCGCAGCCCCGGTGGGAGGGGGAGGGGAGCAGAGGGGGCGCTCCCCCTCCCGGAGCCACTCACCTCAGTCCCGCAGGGCTCCGGCCGCTCCGCCGAGGCACCCGGTCACCGAGGAGACGGGTGCCGGGCTTCGGCACACAGCGCCGCGGCCACTGGCTGCGGGGAGCTGTCACTCACCGCGCTCACCCGGCGGGGTGGCGGTCGGGTTCCCGGACAGAGAAAGGGGAGAGACAATACCCAGGGCCAAAGAACTACAGCTCCCAGCGCGCCCCGCGAGGGGCCGGCTCCCTGCCGCCGTACGGAGCGGGCCGCGAAGGGCATGCCGGGAAGCGTAGTTCTTTCCCTCTCCCCGGGCTGCTTCCAGCAGGGAGAGTACTGCGCAGGCGCGGATTGCGGGCGCCCTTTCGAACGGGGGAGAAAAAAAACAGATTCGTACCAGCATGAAAGCATGTTTTAAATCATTAGATCCCAATTTTGTTCCGTCTCTTAGAAGTTTTTATACGAAAAGTGTGGAAATTAATTGAATAAGACAAACGTTACCTCTTTTCATCCTCACAGAGGACACTGTGGCAGACCTCCTGACTTCTTCAGGCATACTTTGAAAGTAATTATTCATCCTTTAGGGAGGGTAAAATTAAAAACGAAAAAAAGAAATTTGATTGATTTTAAACCTTAGATACAATAGTCTCCAAAATGCTCTTTAGAGATCTGGATTTGCCTGAAATTGGTAGTTTTTGTCCCTTTGACAAGGAAGATTTCACGAGGAACACAGCTGCCTTCCAGTTCTTTTGTAAACGATGCTGGGTTGCCATCCCTTAACGACTCAATTATTTCCAGCTCCCCTATGAGGTTGTCAAGACTCTCTGTCTTTTGCAATTATTTGTCTTCTACCCTACCATAATGAATCTGACATTGGGGGGGTTTACTACCCCACCTGCTTCTCTGCAGAAGGGAATGTCTGTCACCCACGTGTTTCAGTCTGACCTTTGTAACAGGAGGAAATCTCTCTGAAAGTGACAACTAGAGATAAATGGGAATTGTCACTGCGTGCAGAAGAAGCTGCAGGTATCCCATTAGGCCTCTACTTAATAAAAGAATTATATTATGGTTTATTTAATTTCAAGACGAGGGATACCAACTGGAGTGGCAGCAGGGAGAGGGAGGGGATTGTCCCTCTGCTCTGCCCTCGTGAGGCCCCATCTGCAGTGCTGCGTCCAGGCCTGGGGCCCCCAGCACAAGAAAGATGCAGAGCTGTTGGAGTGGGTCCTGAGGAGGGGCACGAAGATGCTCAGGGGGCTGGAGCACCTCTGCTATGAGGACAGGCTGAGGCAGCTGGGCTTGTTCAGCCTGGATCAGAGAAGGCTCTGGGGAGACCTCATTGCAGCCTTCCAGTACTTGAAAGGGGCTTATAAACAGGAGGGAGATCGACTTTTTTCAGTTTGATAGTGATAGGACAAGGGAGAATGACTTTAAACTGAAACGGTTAGATTTAGGTTAGATGTTATGAGGAAATTCTTTACTCAGAGAGTGGTGAGGCACTGGAACAGGTTGCCCAAAGAAGCTGAGGATGTCGCATCCCTGGAGGTGCTCAAGGCCAGGGTGGATGGTCCCTGGGCAGCCTGATGTGGTGGGGGGCAACCAGCCTATGGCAGAGCGTTGGAACTGGATTTATCTTTAAGGTTGCTTCCAACCTAAGCTATTCCATGATTTTAAAAGTGCTCTCATCATTCACTAACTATAAAATATTTACTCCGTGCCAGTGTCAGACTACCTCTTTGACAGATGCTGAACATGGTCTGTTCATGATAGCCAACAGAATCGATAAGACTTGAGTAACAGCACAGAAGAATGTAATTAACTTCACAGAAAGTCTCTGTAGCAGAGCAAAATTTCCTGCATATTGCTCAGCAATGAAGAAGCAAACAGGCAGACTGACCTGGAAACAGGAGTGCTCACGCAGAATACCTGCAGCTAGGAACACCCAACAAACTCCTGAATGCATGTAGTGCTTTTCTTCAGCATGTGTGGGAATGATGAATGTTCTGATAACGAGTCTATGTTAGAATCTGGAAAAAGGTGATTAACGGCCCCTCAAAAATCCACAGAAAGTCTCAGCTCTAACTTACCTTGCTGCTTTCACCACTGTTGACGACAGCACAGGAAGAGGGAGCGTGAAACAAAGTGATAAGGATTTGTGCCTTTTGGACTTTAAAAGCTTTAGCTTGTAAGCCTAAGTAGCTTACTGTTGAGTATAAAGACATCCCTATCTTAACCAACAGTGACTGTCACAATACTGCATGTCAGACTCGATTTGGAGAGATTGGCAATGTATACTTCAATGAAGTATGATTATTGCGATCTCAGGCACCGGATGAGCAGTCAGAAAATAAAACTTAGTCCAGTGTCTGATGAAAAGACTATTGTTTTCATTACCATTGTCTAATTACCTTTGTTAAATGAACAAAAGTGGTTTTATGATAGCAATTTTATGTTAGACATACAGAAATACCCTTGCACAAATGTTTTTTTTCATTTAATGTTTTCAACATATTCAAAATAATAAAATTGTATATAAATGTCATCATTAAATGTTCCTTCTTTATATAAACTTTAGTCCGATTTTCCTAGCTCAATTTTGTTCTTAACATCAGGGAGGATTATATATCATATACAGTCATACAGCTTTGTGTGGACAACTTCATATGCAGTTGAGAGCTATATCTTCATTAAACAACTTATTTTCTAAATTAGAAAAGATAGTCCTTCTTCAATCAACTGTCAGCATCCAGTCCAGAGGACCAGTGAAGATCGTGTTCCCTGCACTGAGGACTGCAAGATGAAGACATCAATATCCCCCTTGTTTTACCAGTTAATCCAACCTTTTAATGTGTCTTTTTCTTTCTCTAAATACAGGCTTCTCCCTAGTGGGAAACCCTTTTACTAGTGAGAAAGTGAAAAAAAATTTATATAAATGCAATTTGGTTTGTATGGTGGTGTTTCCCACCCTAGCACACCGATGTAAAAAAGTCTGTGCAAGGAGGTGTGAAGTAGTAGAACTAAACAGGGTACTGATCTTGTTAAATCTTGACTGGGCAGTAGAGGCTGTAGCCTCTCAAATCCTATTTAGACATAAAAGGATTGATCTATCTAGCATCTGCATCTATTTGGCTTTGTAGTGGTGTCCTCACCTAGCATCTTAATTAAACATTAAGACATAGTTGTTTTAAAAAAGATGGTTTTGGTTGAAAGATTCTTGTGTGCACTTAAATATGTGAGTAATACTGCTTGCAAAATGTAAGGTTTACAATGTACACAGTCTGGAACATCTTCTGTGTGAAACCAGGCATAGCTAGACCAAGGTTCTGACTGCTCCTTTGGATAGCACTGCGATATAAATGAAATCACCAGGGATTTTAAGAAAACGTATGTCAGTAAATTAGAATGTGCTGTATTCATTTTTCCAAACTCATGAATAAAAAGAAATAAAATAAAATAAACATTTTGTTGTATACAAAAATAGAAAACACAAATCATTTTCCATTGAGCTGTGGTTTCCTTCCCTTACTGATGACTAGGAATGAGTAAAGTTCATGTCTTGCTATCTGTACAACCAAAACATCTACCTCAAGCAAGCATGCATCATATACCTCTGCCGAGCACTGCAGACCCAAGAACTGATTTGGGTGTTACTGGTGCCAGTGGAAGCACACAAACCTCTACCCTAGCATTTCTTGTGGGCAAGTGGGAAGCATGTGCCCTGCATTCCTCAGTTCCTGAGGAATACCATGCTGAGCCAGAATGGTTTTAAGCTTTTAATTTTGATTTAGTTAGGAAATACCTTTTTCCAGTTGCTTTTTCTTTTTTTTTTCTTTTTTTTTTTTTTTTTGGCAAGGAAGTATCTCTGGGATACTAATTAACCTGCTATGGCCTTCTTCCATTTAAGCATTGCCTTGCCTCCCATTGGCTCATTTAAGCAGAGTATCTTCTGTCTCATTGGGCTCTAAAAATGCATATTGTGTAATGGCTGAGTTTATATGTTCTGAAGAAGCACTGTATGTTTTTGTTGCTAGAAGGAAAAGGGATATCTCAGGGAAGTATTCCTTGTGGTTTTAAGCACCATGCCAAAAAAGTCATCAGTCATCATCTCATACAACAACTTCTCAAAAGAGTGAGCAAGCACCATACACTGGTGATGTATCAGGACTCTGCTGGCTATATTTATTGCTAAGCACATTTTCTAAGCAATGAGGCAGCACAAATCTCAGTATAAAAGTGTCACTCATATCCCCAGACCTCAGGATAAACATGCTTAGGGCTTCTACATGCTTCCAATGAAAACAAACCAAAATGAAAATGAGAGCCTGAAGAGCTATTTAATATGTCCCATGATAAAAGACCTTGTCTCTAGGAAAATGATGCAGGATGCAGCATCAAGGCAAGGAGGGATCCTCTCCTCCCAGTTGTTAACCCTGGAATCAGACAGCCATTTTATTAGACCTTCTCCACTTAGGATGTGACAGAGTCAAGTCCATGGATTTTCCAATTTCTGCATACAAGCTCTTAATCTCCAAACTTTGGGGACCAACAGGAGGTCCCTTTGGACCAAGTTCACACCAGCTTCAGGATCTCTGACACTGCTCATGGTAATCTCTTGAGGTTCAGACAAAAAGGCATGATGTGACTAGTGACACTTTGGTCCACCTTGGCAGAGGCATTGTTGGTGCTAAGACTTCCCATGTGGAATTACAGGACTGTGCCCTGGCTCTCAAATCTGATTTAACTCAGGCTGACTTTGGCTTTTTCCACTTCACAGCTAGATTCTGAATGGCTTTTAAGAATAGAAGACACCCACTCATTCTGAGCAAAAATCTTAAAAACTCGTTAAGATATAGCTATAGAAAGAACAAAAATTTATGCTGAACCAAAACTTTGATTTCATTTAATATTATCCTGCCAACTACTATACATGACCCTTTGGAATGGACAGAAACTACTAAGCGTATTTTTTAAGAGTTGTTTTGGCCTTGGCAGCATGGATGGAAGTCTTCTCAGAACCCTCAACATCACTTCTTAAAGTGCTTCTAAGAACTAGGTTAAAGTCTTGCTGCTTATTAAAATTTCTGTTCCAAAGTAAAACTCGAATCCTATACTAACATACCTAACAGATTTTGAATCTGTGGCAGCCAACTGCCTTCTTCACTATATTAAAGGTACAGTACCTCTGGTGGTCATTGCTTGAGCCAGCTGATCGAGGTGGGTGCTGCTGAAGTTCAGAATTCCTCCACAACCAGCCTTTCCTTCATAAGTGACTTACTCCTAGTTTCTGTCTAGCATAACATCCTAATTCAATCTGAAATAGAAAATTGGCCTATGATTTTTTTCCATAAGCAGTATTTCTCCTAAGACTAAATGTAAACCGCATACTTGAGGTCCATCTGGAGTACTGCATCCAGGCCTGGGGCTCTCAACAAAAGAAGGATGCAGAGCTGCTGGAGTGGGTTCAGAGGAGGGCTGTGAAGATGCTCAGAGGGCTGGAGCACCTCTCCTGTGAAAAGAGCTTGAGGGAGCTGGACCTGTTCAGCCTGGAGGAGAAAAGGCTCTGAGGAGACCTTATTGTGGCCTTCCAGTGCTTGAAGGGGGCTTACAAATGGGAGGAAGACCGACTTTTTGTACAGTCTTATGGTGATAGGACTGGTGGGAATGGCTTTAAACTGAAAGAGGGGAAATTTAGGTTAGTTGTTGGAAGAAATTCTTTACTCAGAGGATGGTGAGGTAGTGGAACAGGTTGCCCAAAGCTGTTTATGGCCCATCCCTGGAGGTGCTCAAGGCCAGATTGAATGCGGCCCAGGGCAGCCTGAGCTGGTGGGGGGCACCCAGCCCACAGCAGAGGGTTGGAACTGGATGATTTTTAAGGTTCCTTCCAACCTAAGCCATTCTATGATTCTATGATTTACACATCAAATGTATATACATATATATACATACATACATATATGTATATGCACATATTTTCCCCCAGAGCCCAAGACAAGGTCACAAGACTTAGCTATGTCTCCAGCTAAGAGATTCAGATGTATAGCCATATAGAGACAGATGAATGACTGTCAGGGAGGAATTTTCTTCTAGCACTGAAGAACAGTGCACCAGTGTTCTGGCAATTTAACACTATGATAACACCATGGTACTCCTTATGTTGCAACACGTTGGCTACCTGTCCTCAGCTGAAAACCCTTCAGTAAATAAACTACAGTGTGTATGGGATATTGCATGGATTGGCTTATTCACATGAGAATGCACAAATCAAATCACAAGTTCTTGCCAGCAAGGAGACACGAAAGAAGAACAGAGTTGGTGTAATCTGTATTATGCAGTTTCAACTGTGGTGAAATTCATAGTTTTTGCCGACTGTTAGCTAATGTGACACAGCTCTAAATAGGCTGACGTCCTTGCATACTGGTGAGATGTATAGATTTAAGTCCTATGTGGACAGCTTCATTTTTGTGAACAATTTACCAGCGGTCTATCCCATTTTCACCTAGTGATGTACCAAGCTAAGCTAACTGAAAAAGTATTTAAAGTCTTATTCATAATAGTTTATAGATAGTATGCCATTAGAGATTAACACCACACTAGTTCACGTGGACAAGACTTTATGCATCTATAGTGGAGACTGCATTTGATCTAATTATTTTGAATTAAAGATAAATTACAGTTAAAACTGTGGGTGTGATAGATGAGGATCATGGAGAGTTTTTTAAGTAGTTTTAATTAATTTTCTAAATATATTTACCTTACAGTTCGTTATAAATTGATATTCCTATAGCTTTCCTCAGTGAAACAAGCCTACTTCAAGCTGTGATAAGTACTTCACTGCATTTAAGTAACCAGAAAATATCATACATTTAATTGTACGCACCAATCCATTTTTTCTTACAATGCACAGCAATGTAGATGTTACCCCTAAGATATGATCAGGAATCAGACTTTCATTGAAAATGTTACAGGTGCATTAAAAAATCCAAATTCAGATGATTATTTTTTAGTATTTTAAATGCTATTATTTTTTAGCATTTTAAATGTTGCAAGAATTATTTTCCAAATCCTTAGAACCTGATCTTAGAAGCATAATTCAAGAAAACAGAATTTAAAGGGGATTAAAATAATGATTGATTTTCAGATGACTGAAGGCAGCTACTCTGAAAGATATTTCTGTATGAGCTACTTTCTATTTTTTTAAAAAATGTTTTAGTTCTGGATAATAGATTTGGAATTTGCCTTTGACTACAATATTTGTAAATTTTGGCTACAAATATTTTGACTACAAATATTTGTAAATGTTGTAAATATTTTTAACATAGCTTTCAACCAGGATCAGGCTGAAATCTCATTTGTAGTAATTAGCCAGCTCTGCGTAACTGCATGTTGTTCATAGCAGATGAAAGAAAATACCTGAAAGTGTTCGTCCTCATTTAAAATGTGTTTCAATAAGACACTTTAAAATAACCTGTAGGAGAATGAAATATTTCCAACCTGAAAAATTATGCATACAAACAAAATTTCACCCCGAAGTGCCGAAGTGATTTAAATTTTTCTGTTAAAACACTAAAAAAGAGCAATGCAGAAGTTTAAAGACGTAGTGTGATGCTCACATACACAGGAAGTATGCTACCCATAAAATCAGGGGAAGTATATTAGCAATCTAGAGACCAGATGGTTGGTATTTACTTGCTGACATAACACCACCAAATGTTCCTAAATTTCTTTTTCAAATTTGCCTTTCACATTACATTATCAGCATAGGAACTGATCCTTTGAACACATACATACTCAGTTCATTTTATTGACTCGTGAGTAGTCCCATTGACCTTACTGCTCCTGGAGGCTTTATTCACAGAGCTGTGCTGTCAACTTAGGGCAAGTCTACATAGAGTTGTAAGCTCTTTTTGCCCACACCGAACTGAACAGACGGTCTGGAAAAAGATAAAAATTCTGGGTGTGCTTTTCTGCTGGTTTTGCACTTTGCGAAAGAGATAGCCATTTATGCAGAAAATGGGAAAGACATTCCACATCCGTAAATACATTGCCTCTTTTTGTGGGTAACAAACTTGGCAAGGCCTGAAATAAACTGAAATCTTAAACTGTTCCTCCAATATGAAATCAAGGAGAGAAAACAATACACTTAATTACGAGCTATTTCAAACAGCAAATTGCTACTACCAACATATGAAAATGCTGTTTAATTATAGCTGAGTCCTCTTACAAATTATTTACCCTCTCTGGTTTGTGAACAATACATTTGCTTCCAAATACTTGCCCAGAGCCTTGTTCTTCTCTCATGAGAAAAAAATATCTGTCCTTACTGTACACTATTTTTGACTTGACTGACTTATCTGTACATGTGTACTCAAAATACACAGAATCTCACTAATGCTAGCTCTTCACATTCATAACATAATTATCTTCAACATTGTTTTTCCTTCCATTTTCCCCTTCCATGTTTTTAAATCTAGAGTTCCCTCTCTTTCCCATAATCAGTAGCTTAGAGACAGTTACTTTGATCCTTTACCCAAGATATTTTTTCCATCTTTCATCAAAATCCCCTTCTACACGTTTCCCAATGTCTCTTCTTCTCTTCTGCCTCCTCAGGTTCCTTTTCACTCTATTTTTACATCACTTACAAAGTCACCTGCCTGCAGGCAGTGTTTTTCCTCCCTTATTTATTTTTTCTATTTGCACCATCTGTATGTGCGTATGTAATACACGCGCTTCATTTTGTGAAAGTGATATCATACTGTGTTAACCCCGTTACTGCCCTAAAAATAACAAATTTGTTTTCCTGTGCTACAGTTTATTTGTTGATCACACTTCTAAAAACCATGAGGGAGTTCCTTTAATGCCACAGTTGCAATGCTAAACTCAAGTAACCCCTCGTGTGCTCTCCTTGAATACTCATTACACTCTCAGCTCCGTACTCATACAGATCTAGAAGCAGTGTTTCACTTTTGCAAAGCTGGGAATTCTAACAAGCATTTCAGTTCTGGGCAGGTCTGTCAAGTTATAATTTGTCTGAACACCTCAAACATTCTATCTTCACGTGCAGCTAACTGTCCTATATAGATGAGAAACCTGTGCCCACATAGATGAGAAATTTGTGTTCAAAAACAAAACCAGAAAAATCACTCAACCTAATTTTTCAAGTTAATCTTCAGTTATTACTAAAACAAAACAAATAGCAGAAAAACTAAACCATGTAGGTAGGAATTTTTTAAAGTGTTTTCAAAAAGTGCGTTAAAAAAAAATTTACATGGAACTCTTCATACTTGCCTGCAGCAGTGCTGTGTTCACTCTCTGGATAAAAATGGGTAGAATATGGATAATCTGGAAGGATGGAAATAAAGCATTTTGTTAAAGAGATGGTTAAAAAAGAAAAAATGAACCACTTCAAAAACAATGCTTTATACAAAAATAAAATCTCTCCAGTGAACACTGTTTCCTTTAAAACAGTAAATATAAGAGAATGTTGAGGCTGTATGTCATTCTGGTCATTTGTTTTAAGAAGGATGAACTCAGAGAGAAAAATTAGCAAAACAGTCATGAAAAAAAACCCTCCTTTATAGAAGAGCATTATTCTTCTGAAGAAGGACTGCACGTGATCTGACCACTGCCTCTCAGGAGTAATCGCTGAAGCAGCAGCAAAATCACCATGTCAATACAAGAAGAAATAGGTATAAATTGACCAGGACTCATCTTAGAAACAATCTCCTAAGCTGTAGTTTACCCATCTGTTTTGCATTCTTTCATGATTCTGGAGGCAAGACACCTAACTCGTTTTAAGATACAGCCCCACACATTTACAGAACGGATTATGTGACATGGTTGCTCATGGTAGCAGGCAAGGAATCAGATTTCCTTCATTCCTCTGTTCCTACAGCTCTGGAATTATAATTCTCATAGCCTGCAGGGAGACGGGCTATGTACTCCAGAGTACAAAGTTCAAATACACTGCCACTGGCATGGCTGATTAACTGCATTTAATAACTATATGGTTTGTGTAAATAATACCAGTAAATATTATCAATTTCCATGGAGTCAAGGGAGAATTTCTTTAAATCTTATTGCAAACAAGTTAAAGTGTCAAGAAGCACTACAGCATGGATACACCAGCCTACGTGAGTTTGTAATACACCCGTGTTTGGAATGTGCAAAACCATGAGAAAGCACAACACACATTTTCCCTCACAAATATACACGTATGGCAGTACTCTTGCAAGTGTTCTGATCACCTATACAACACTAATAGCCCTGCTTTTAGAAGTGGTTGCGCAAGCAGACACATCATAAGGTTTCATGATTCTCTTTCAGAGCAAACCAATTCAATTTAGGTACATAAAAGTATTTGCAGTCTCACTTTTGCTGAACGTAAGCCATATAATTTCACAATGTCTCTGCAGAATCCAGCCAGACATTTGCCCTTTTACCAGTCACTGTAGTGGAGGGCTGAAGGAAAGTTGTTTCATGCATTGTTGGTTAGCCAACATTTGCTGCAGGTTCAGTCTTTTACAGTGTGCTTGCGTTATCCTGTTACAAATTAAACTCTGTAGGAATAGGCCACATTTGCATACAATAATCATGTTTTAGAGCTGCATCATTCTCAACCATCACATCTACAGCATCCTTTAGGAACTATTTTCATTTATTATTAATTTGTTTGGTGAGTATAACCTTTATCCTGTTCACCGGGCATAGTTACAGATTAGTTGTTTGGGTCTGGGTTTTAAAATAGTTTTGATAGCATTAGTGTAGCTAACAACATGTTAAATTGTATAGGAAAATGCAAACTTCAGAAACAAAGTTTCAAGAGGAGACATTATTTAATAGTGAGAATGGAAGGTGGCCTTAGTTCCTAGCACTGACATCAATCCTATAGTTCTCTGTCTGAATCTAACCTTGGGTACTTACTCTTGCAAATACAGTGAAAGCAGAAGAAATATGCTTTTCAAGAAGTAAGCATTGAGAAATATACACAGGAATTTAGCTGAGGAATTTTCGAATGTATGGTAAAGGTTATTTCAAGGTTATATTTCATCAAAGAACGAAACCCTTGCTAGTACTTCATCTCCAGGACTTCAATGCAATCCTCTATGCCTCCGGCTCCCTCTAGTGGTCTGTGGACGTCACTCTGCCTTACAGGCGCACCTTAAAACAGCCCCTTGCCCATCAAAGTTGCACCAGCAGCAAACGCTGATGTCGAGGTATTGAGCGCTCTTCATGACTTCCATCAATATATGCACCAGCAGAGAAGATCTTTACCCTGTAACAAAGAATTAAAAACCTTTGACTGTGATTATCTCTCCCTTTTCACTGTCCCAAGGCATATTATCTATCCAGGAATAATAAATAATTTCTTCTATTTCTTTATTTCATTTGATAGATATATATTTGTATATACACACAGTACAATATTTTTCTTTTGTGATAGAGAAGAAATGATAGTTTTCATTGCTGGTTGTTCATTAAGTCAACAGATTCCAGTTAATAATGAAAAAAATTAAACATTTAATATCAAAAACAACTTCAAGTATCATCTATACATTTTATTATTCAGTATATAGTAAGCATTTCTTTGTTTGCATTTTATGAAAAGTGTATTTGAATAGACTATTTTTACTCTCCTACTTTAGAGTACTATTCACATCAGGCATGGAGTTTAAAAGGATGCATCTTGTGGTCCCAAGCAGCTCTTCTCATGGACCATAGGTCACTTGTACCATCACTGTGTATGTTTCAAAACAGGGCTTAATCATCAGCAAAGAC
Organism: Penelope pileata; assembly: GCA_013396635.1. Classification (NCBI taxonomy): domain Eukaryota; kingdom Metazoa; phylum Chordata; class Aves; order Galliformes; family Cracidae; genus Penelope; species Penelope pileata. The sequence goes on from WBMW01000802.1 coordinate 5,565,837, forward strand.
AAGATGCAATTGGCATGTTTAGGAACACATTACTTTGTTCTTCTACAACAGGTCAGGGTATGGTCCTTGGTGTGAAGAAATATACAACATCTCTGTAAAGCAATACCTGACCTAGGCATAACAGTACTGAAGTTCCCGGAGCTATTCATCCCTTAAACTTTCTGTATAAAAATAATTCAGCTTAGGCATATATTGCACTATTTTTCTCATGCCAGATAGCTCTCACCCTGCATTATCTGATCTCTTTGCTTATCTAAGATTATACTAAGGTTTTAACTTCCATGGAAAACCTGGGAATAGGGCAACAAACACACGTAAGGTGTGCAGTAAGGGGATGTCTATGGTATCAATAATAATCTCAGAGGCATTCACAAAGGAAACTACACATTGGATTTGGAGATCATTTTCTCCAGTAGATTCATCATTCTTTCCTGTAGCTGTAAGCTTTGAACTTGAATGATGTTTTGCTGATCCAGAATCCTGCGCACTTCTCTACAGGTTTCTTCCATAGCTCTGCTTAACTTCTTTTGTTCTTCCAACATGGCCTCCATTAATTTTAGCTTCTTCTTTTGAAAGCTGCAGCTTTGCATTTTCCTTTTCTTAACTGGTCTTTCTTCAGTTCTGAAATGGGAATATTTGTTTACAGTTAGAATTGCGTTTATGGGGAAAAAAAAAAAAACAAAAAACAATGTTAGGACCCAAAATTCTATACTACATTCTTGGTCAAGCTATGCTCAGGTTCAATTTTTTTTTAAAAAAAAAAAAGAAGAAGAAGAAATCTCCAAAGAATTCCGTCTCAGATTCATGCCAAAACAGAAGTATTTACTACATTGTCGTACAACATGACTGACTGTAAAAACATGCTTTAAAATCTCACCGCTTTTAACAAGTTTTTCCCACAGAACGCCAGGCATGATATTTCCTTTTTATCTTGATGATTCTGTCATATTGAGTTTAGAAGCTGGGAAAGGCTATTTGATCATCTGGTCATTACATTTATTATAGTTCAAACTTCAACTCTAAAGCTGCAACAACCATCCCATCCAGAGAAGCACTGCACTGTTACATGCAGTGGCAAGTTACAGTTCTTGCTTTTCAAAGCATCGTATCACTAAGGCTGATGCTGCTCCTGCATACCAGTCACAGAATTTGGCCTTGCACTGAGACACAGCAGTTGCACTGACCACTTATTTATGTACTAAATCATAAAACATTATGAACAACATGATACAGCTTGCACGATTCCCTTATTTCTTACAGGTCACAGATTTATCACATTTCATATTTGCTTCTAGAGACAATTGCCAATGGCAGTTCAAGATTTTTTTTATTCAGATGTACTTGTCACAAGCACAAGACACTGTGGGTACCTTCTTCTCAGTCCTAGGTCAACTGCAAGTTCCATCGAACAGGAACACCTAGCATTTTAATAGATATTTCAAGCATACTATAAACCCCGCCTGTAGTTTTCCCCTCATCATAATCTAAAGGTAATATTCCATATTCAACATAGCAATTAATTGTTATTTGGATTAAAAAAAAAAAACTCTTCTGAAATTCAGGAAGTGTTATGGAGCCTTGGAAAAAAACAGATTCTCAAATCCTAAGGCTGTCATGTTGATGTTCATCCATCAGAATGTCTCTAGGCTATCTCATGTGAAAAAATGTAGACAAGCACATATCGAATCGTAAGTCCTGATCTGAAATCTGTAGAACTGTCACATGCAGTTTGGATCACATTTTGAAAATTTTCTCTATGCTGCATCTGGTTGAATTTCTGTTTCAAAAGGAAGAGATAAATCTAGGATTGCAGTGCTCTCAAGATGGATAGTTCACATGGCCATACTAACTTGGGGTGACAGTGCAAAGCAGGAATCCCAAACCAACCTACATGCCATGCATGTCAGGAGACACCTAAGATCTATTTCTCTTGACACGTAAGCTAACAAAGAAGTATAATGGACTGTGAAGGAGGAAGAAAGGCAGATGGAAGGCAAACATGAGAGTGAACTACACATCTGAAAAACCTCCAGTTACAGATGGGTAACTTCTTCTCTAACATAGAGTGACAGTCCATGTGTCCCCAGCATCAAAGTTATCCAATGCTGGGTCTCAAAGTGCCTTCACACAAACAGCAATCTCAGATGTGTTCTGCCAAATGCAGCATTCTTTCTAGGTGAAATCCAGCAATAGCACAGCTCTGAGTAGCATGCCATGTCAACGCCTTGCGGATTTCAAGGCACCCTTGAATGAGAACATTAACCTGGCTCTCGAGGAATGTGCTTTTACTGATGTGAAAAAAGGGAGTGGGGAGGGAGAGAGCACTCAGCTGTGGCAGATCTGTATTAAAACTTCCACGTGTGTTCTTATCCTACTTGACATTCAGATCTCTCAGCAAGAAAAATAAACAATCCTAGGAACCTGAAAGACGTGATGCAAATACAACAAAAAGACACAGTTCCCTTGACATTTCAGTGTGCAATGACAACCAAGGGTGAAGTCTACAAAAAGAAATAAGCGGATCACATTAAATGCTATTAAAATCTTAAGAGAAAAAGAAATTAGAATAGATATTGAGGGAAAATGTTTCACTACTGTTTGATCATTTAAATGCAACATCCCACTGTGCACAGGTGAAAAACGGCACCAACCTTTCTTTACAAATGTACACTGACATGGTGACCAGAGACCACTGGTTTTCAGATTATCCAGGTATTCAAAGTTACTTGCATAACTCAAAGGGCTTTTTCACCATTTCACTGCTACCATGATGCTAAGGGCAATGAGAAATCAATATCTTTATGCTCGTTAAACATCTTCAGAAGGTATACAAAGTGAACTCACCTCGTGTTTGATTTTGAGCATCAAATAAATTCATGCTGCTCTGCTCAAACTGTGAGCCAGGCCTGCAGCTGATCAGTGGGATTACCACAGCCAGACACTCCTGAAAGAACAAGTCTGGGCTGACAGCAAATTCTTTGCCTCCATTCATTCTAAGGGCCAGGATGATTTTAAATGTGCTCCTCAAAGAGGCCAAGCTGGTGGAAAAGGTCTACAGCAGTCTAAGGACAATGTTAAATCCAATGTTAAATTATTCCAAGATTCCCATTGCCGCTTTCATGAAGAATGCATACTTTCTGGTATCTGAAGCAAGAAATCAATCCACTTCCTCAAATTATGATGTTGCTTTAGCCAAAGTCACCTTTTGAATTTTAAATCCTCTGTGAAGTTTAATGTTGAAATTTGATGGATCTCTCTATTCTCTTCCCCATAGAGATTTCCCACAAAAGCAAGGACGCAAGGATTCTCTAAGGTCTCCTCAGCACTCTCTGTGTTGCTGTTTACACTTAGCAAACAAGGCTTGCTAATTAACCAGCCTCCACTGACAATAAATACCTATTTCAGGCCACCTAGCTTTGGTAGTGTTCCCAGTCACCATTCCTCTCCAGAAATAGTGACTGTCAATGAGAGGGTTTTAGGATAACTCACAAGTTCATAGTATGGACTTAGAATTTATAATCCTCTCGTCTTACAGAACAGCTCTTAATGGAGAGCTCTCAAGAAAGGGGTCTATAAAAAAGGAAAAAAAGGAAAGAAGAATATAAAGAATCTAATTTACAATTAAAGGACTCTCAGCGACATGAAACAATGTAAAATGTCCAGTGATTCCCGAAGGAGTTATTTGAATCAAAGTGCTTCTTCAGATACTGAGCCATCTTTTGTGAGAAGTTTTAGGTCTCCTAGGTAGGTCCAGAGAGACCTCTCCAGTGTTAATAACTTTTTCTAACAAAAAGTCGAGAGGAAAGCAGGGATTGGAATTAAACACATTGGTTCAGCAGCGAGCATCCCATCAACCTCAATATCCCTTAAGCAGTTTCAGCTAGGTGTTTGTCTGGTTTGGTAGGCTCTAGGCACCAGCATAAGAAGTGTTCAGTGCTTCACACAGCAAGTGTCAGCTGGTTCCTGTTGCTGATTATCTGCATTGCATTCCTGTGCAACCACCACCTCTGTGATGATGGGGATGCAACAGCAGCCACACCCCCTACCAAAGAAGCATCTCCACTCATTGGCAAGCCTAGACTCTGAAGGGAGGTTTTGAGATCTGAAGGAAAGAATGGTCTAGAAAATCCAGGACCTCAAGTACAACCTGATGGTACTCTTGGGTCTCTGTCAATGACAGAGAGCCACCAAAATAATTGGCACTGGTATTCCCCTGAGCACCCAGTTGAAGCACGGAAAAGCTCTGGCATTGGGACCATGTTTCTAGCAGAACATTGCAAAGCTATTTCCACACTACAGCCCAAAACAGATGAGCACGACTCAAAGCAATAATACTTCCCCTCTCATCTAGAAGGCTGAACAGAACTGACAAAGTCTGTTAGGGACCAGGAAGAACAAAGCAAAACCTCCAGATATAATTAGGCAGGATGTTTCCAGTCTCAAATGCATTTGTTGTCTATCTTTCTAAAATAAAATTAATTCTCTGTTTAAATAAAAAAATCCTTGATTGGTTGCCTACACTCATCCAACAAGGCTCATCTCAGCAATGTATGAGAATAATTAATGAAACAGGAGTTAAATACAAAGAGTAATCTGTCTACCAAATGTTTTACCTCCACAAAATTACAGTAACAACTCTTCCTTTCTGATTATGTCATGGCAAATGGGTCTTCAGTACCATCAGTTACTGGAATTTATGGATCTCAAGAACTACCTACCATTTCTGACTTGCTTGTGTTACTTTTTTATTGTAAACCATGTACAGATCTGAGTAACAGCCTATATTTTTATGAAAAAGATCTATGATCTAAAAATAAATATAAGTATTAGGGATAGCAGAAAGATCTTCGTATTTTGAGGACTGAGAACCATAACAACCTGGATCTTCTGATAAACTTAGATTCATTCAAATGTAGCCAAATGCATTCAGGAATTAATGAGACTCATCCTTGAATTGTAGAGCACAACCACAAAAAGGGCTTGGAGGCTGGGCAAAGCATCTTGCTATGATAACAAGTCTGCATAATGAGTTAATGTGCACTGTGTGGTGTGCATAGCCTAAAGCTCAAGCTTCTTTGTAGAAGCTGCCCTTTCAGATTTTAAATAGCCATAGCATGATTTTAGAAAGATTAAAGGCCTTGCCAGATTAGCATCTTCTACCAAGTTTTAATGCACTTCTTATTAAACAATACATATCTTGGTTAATTCCTGTTATCTGTTCTTACTCTTTCAGTGTGTAAGCCTTGTGTACCAATTTATTCAATTTATACTTTAAAAATTAAAGAATACTAAAGATCATGGCACACAACTACCTCTAGGTAAAAAGCAAAAAATACTGAGAGGGTCTCAAATACATTGAAAAGGGATAAATAGAAGTAGCATCTGAACTTCTAACTCACTATATTCCAATTAGTACCAAGACTGATTTAAGCATGGGATTAATCACTGAAGAGATTCATACAATGAAGAGTGAATTCTCCATCTCCTGCATATATCAGTACCAGAGTAGACATCTACTGAAAAATTTCTAAGAGTGAAATCATATGAAAAAAAAAAAGTGGAGGACAACAGAGATATGGGTCTTTGAGTCAGAATCTGGTGCTGTGAGGAACCATGCCACAGAACCCCTTCCATAATGTTTCCAGGCTCCATATCAGAATATCTGAATTTAAATACATGGATGGTGTTTTTTAATAGAAAGTCAGTCTAGCTGGTGTTGTGGTTTTATTATAGTCTATTAATCTATGAAAGTAAATTATTTTCACTCTCATTTACAGCAGGTATGAAATGGCACAACTGATGAGGTCTGAACCACATTCATGATCCATATAATTATGTTTTGTCATTATTTCAACAATAAAGAAGCAAGACTATAAGTTAGTCCACAGGGTGAAAAAACACTGTTTTCAATTAGATAAAAAGTCATTCATAGTGTTGTTAGGAATTCTCATTGTAGAAGTTCAAGCTGCTGTACAAGACTCCGTCACTTCACATTATATTATGCAACAATAACTGTTCTTTTCAGATGCTTTATGGACATTGCAATACAATATAAGCTTTCTTGAAGCCCAAGAGCAGTTTGTACAATAATGAACAAATAACAGGCATTCCATTAAAAGAAAAAAGCAATTCCAAAGATTTTTCTCATCTGTGAATTGCAATAAAAATAAAAATTATTTTGATCCCACGTTTATTGTATACCTCTAACTAGGAAAATTAAGTTTTTGTAAGAAGTTCCCAAACTCAAGTTCAAATAAATTAAAAAAAAAAAAAAAACTCTAGTTTCAAATATTTTTTGCTTGGGAGTATGTATTTATTGATTGAAGTATAAATCTTGACATTTTTCTCTGTCATGAAAGCTAAACATTAAATAATTACTTTTTTTTAATTGTTGTAACTTATATAGCCAAGTATCTTCCTGATATGTTGAAGGATACCATGGGAAAAAACAAAGCTGGTGCTTAATTCTGTGTTCAAGAGTTTAAGGGAATAACAGTAAATTTTTCAGAAATTTAAAAGTTGGCTTAGAAAACTATACTCTTTGAGTTTTCTTTTCATTGATCTACTGTTGTCATAACATTGGGATTTTTTATTACCAGAGAAAAAAAATCCCACAGTATAAGCTTCCTTTGCACATTTAAATGATTTTTGTATAAACCACTTCTAAGAAAAATAAGAAATATACAATCATAAAAGATGCAACCATAAAATGCTTCTCTGTTTTACATATAGTTATACGTGTATATTTTTCAAAATATGCTTCAAAGTAAATGTTTTGTATAGCCATAAAATGCTAAAATTGAGAAGGAAATTGAGGACCTGAAACATCCTTTTATTTTCAAATCCTGTATTGTTTTTAATATGTTTTGAATCTGTTGATCTGTTTAGAGGGCATTTACAAAAAAGCAAGAGGGACCCAAATTTTGTATGCAAATTCTTTTCACTCTTGTTGGTTATTTCAAAGTGTTTTTCATATACAAGATGACACACTAATTGCCTAAGCTGAAAATTGCTTCTCAATTCATAATATTCCATTAGTAACTCTAAAAGAATTACCTTCCCTGTCTTACCATGGCAGCTTTAAGTGATTTTAACTCATCTGATATCATTAGCAAGTGCTGTACTTCCTTCTGACCATGAAAAGGATTCCGTATTCTTTTCTCATTCATCAGGCTTACCAGTTCAAAGCTATACAAGCTTTGCAAACAGCCTGTGACTGTTGCCACTCTTCTTCCTTCCAGATACGTGCCCCACTAATATCACAAGTACCTGCACATTTTTTGTCTGGTCCGGATGCTCACCTGTGTTTACTAAACATGGCAGAGGGAGGTGATCCTCCCCCTCTACTCAGCCCTCGTGAGGCCTCACCTGGATTCCTTTGTCCAGTTCTGGGCTTCTCAGTACGAGAAACATGGACACACTGGAATGAGTCCAGTGAAGGGCTACTGAAATGATGAAGGGACTGGAGCTCCTCCCTATGAGGAAAGCCTGAGGGAGCAGGGCCTGTTCAGCCTGCAGAAGAGAAGACTCCGGGTGAGGGGGATCTGATCAATGCTTGTAAGTATCTGAATGGAGGACATCAAGAGGATGGGGACAGGTTTCTCATGGTGCCCAGTGATAGGATGAGAGGCAACAGGCACAAACTGAAACACAGGAAGTTCCCTCTGAACATGAGAAAAAAATTCCTTACTGCACCGACTGAGCACTGGCACCAGGTTTACCAGAGAGGTTGTAGAGTCTCCTCTGGAGATATTCAAAACCCACCTGGACACAATCCTGGTCATGTTCTCTAGGGGACCCTCCTCAAGCAGGGATATTGGACCAGCTGATCTCCATAGGTTCCTTCTGACCTCAACCATTCTGTGATTCTGTGAATTTTAACTTGTGAATGTGCACATACCTTGTTGCTGAATGATATGCACAGTATTACACTGCAGAAACTTATAGCAGAAAATAAGACTGTGAGAGTACAACTGCATTAGTAGGTTACAGAGCAATGTATTATGGAGATCCCACCGCAGTGACGGTCAATCTGCCTTTCCCAGCAGCTCACACAGCCGGTTGCACAGCCATCCCTACCAGGCACCAGCAGCACTGCAGCCTGAGCTACAGCAAGGACAGCACATCATTGCCTGCCGTATGGACTTGCAGGTAGGTGGTAGCTGAAAGCCTGTTTGCGCTGTCGAAGGCTAGATTCAAATGATCTGCAGTTCCTAAATTGGCCAAGTAAAGTTAAAATATATTTTTACAAAAACAGATTAGATAATTATCTTGGACAAACTAAAAAAAAAAAAACACCAAACCTGAAGCTGGTTAAAATGTATTATAGCCTGAATTTTCCAGACTTTATTCATGTGGAGAAAATAGAGTGACTAAAGTCTGCTTAAATGAAGGCCCATCTGTAAATGAAAGCATCTACACAAGAGTGGGATTCTATGTGCACAAGGTGCACAGTTGTTGTTGATTAGCTTGACTTATGCAGTGGCTTGTCTACACTCTGAAGCTGGACCTGGTGTGGTGGCCTCTATCCTCTCCTCACAGTCGCCCACGGGAATTATGGTGAATTAGGGAATTAGGGTGGTTAAGGAATCATCCCAAATCTGAAGAAATTCAACATCTTGCAACCAAAAAATCCACCCTTAAGTTATCAAGTAGTCTACTGAATAAAATATACCTCATGACTTTGGTAAAGCAGCATCTTAACATTTGAAAATTGTTGTTGGAAATCAATTTATGAATTAAGGGGGAGGAGTTCTTGCATAAGAGATGTCATCTTGGCATCTGCAGATACTAAACTATGAGAGACTGTTTGTCAGGGGATATCAACATATTACAGTGAATTGTGATGCAAAAAAAATCATTTCTTGTGAACAAGAAGACTGCTACAGTTCAGAAATTATATACCAGTTTTTAAAATAATCAACTATTCAAGGACCATCTGCTTGAATGATTGAATGAATTTAACCTGGCTTTACCCCTCCAAGAGTAGGCCTGGAAACAATAATCAAAACTTATTAGGTTGGTTCTTCTTCCAGCATAACACCTTCTCAGTTGCATGACTGACAGATAATTTTACTGTTAAAGCCTCAGACCCATGATAAGGATCTCCAGGATCAACTTCTCCCTGCCAGAAAACTGTATTCAACTCTTTCTTCACACCACTCTGGATGAAAAACAAGAGCAGTAAAGCCAGAAGTTTATATCAAGTGTACAATACTGCCTTTTGCATGCTGCCTTCCGGACAACTCCGATCTTATCACAAAATGAAACACGTTTGCATTCTCAAGCTAGCATTTACTTTGAAAAAGTGACATTCTCAATGTTATTTAATGGTTGCAATGTTCTTTCAAACTACATGAATAGCATTTCAGTGTCCATGGCAATATTTAGTTTGCATCTTTTCACCATTTTAATGAAAGCTGAAGCCAGGGAAATTTCATACTCCTACCAAAACAAGAATAAGCCAAAAATAATCTAAGCAGCATGTTGTATCTCTTACTGCATTGCAGGACTGTCTCAAACACTCCTGTACTCCTATCACAAACACACTACCTCATGTGAGCAGTGACATGCACATGCTGAATTTTGGCAATATTACACTACTTGTTGCCCAGTCCTACTACTCCCTTCCAATCTCTCATGAAGGCAGAATGAAAATGTCCTCATTCAGCAGAATGGGAAATGTGTCTTGTGTAATTTACAGGAAAGGCCTAAGAGCCATTAGGTAAAGACGTTCTAGGATTTCCCTTTTAAGGTAGCTGATCTAGTTCATTCTGTGAAATAGAAGAAAGCAGGGAAAAAATTAATTAGATGCTACCTCAGCTTGTAAGAAAGTAAACTTGATGAGCTCTCTGAATGTTCATCTTCAAAGCACTCTTCCCTTCCTTCGTATGTAAACTGGTTATATGGCAAATACAGAGGCGTAGACTTAGCTGATGGAGACTGCGAGGCCTCCGTCTGCGATGTAGAAGGACCTGGTTGCTGATTTTCATGCATTTTCACATCACTGTGGTCTGTCACTTTGGATAAGATCCTATCAATGGTTTTGTAGTAAGGCCAGTCAGGTGCAACAGTTTCACTGTCAGTCATGCATTTTAACTTCCTGTAAGAAAAGACATACAACGTTAGAGCTTGTTTTCCTTTAAAAGTACTTTTTATACAGACCTTCTATGTCAAAACATTAGTTCTGGTCATGTTTGGGAGTCAAACAATGTTTTTAACAAAAACAAAATCAGACACTTTCTTCTTTTAATCTCCAAAGAAACTGTTAATTTTCTTTTCCTTGTTTTAACCTGTGATTAAAAGATTAATTTCATTTGGGGTTTACATGCAAGACCAATAGAGAACATCGCAGCTTCTAATGAAAACAGCATTACATTGATTATAGAATATTTTTTTCCCCTTGCAGAATGCCAGACAGCAGCCCCTGACAGTGAAGCCAGGACAGGGAATACAGCACAGCCTTACCAAACTGTGGCCAACCCTGGACTTTTATGCACTGAAGAACGAATATTTATTTTCCATTATGAATACCAATGTCTATAAATATAATTCCTATTATTTTCCTAAATTTGCCTAAAAGCGCTAAATTGCCCTTTAGAACATTCTAGCAACAACCATAAGATATAGTTGCATGCTCATCTGTTACAGGGTAAAGATCAATGTGAGAAGAAGTATAGTTTCATTTATTTACCAAAAATACAAATAAATAAAAAGCAGTTGATAATGCATTATAACCAGCAGACACAGAAACATTACAGTTGAAGAACTATCAGCCATTACCTTGCCTTTCACATGCATTTTATTATATTTATCATTCAGCCCTGATGGAAAGTTCACCCATTTTACTGTTATTGTATTTACTTTTTTTTTTACATTTCACTGAGAAATATAAAACTGAGGTGAACAGATGCATCTCAAAGACACTCCACTGCCCAGCTGGCATCCCAAAATTTGCTCTCATTTGTCTTTCCCAGTTGGGATCTTGTTAGTCTAAATGAAAATGCAGCAAAGGAAAAAAACAAGAAAGGCAAGATTGATGACAAAAGCTCCATTCTCATAAACCAGATTTCATTTGAATGAAAGAAGAAAAAAAAAGAAAGAAAGAAAAGAAAGAAAGAAAAGAAAAGAAAAAAAGAAACGAAAAAAAGAAAAGGAACAAATCTGATTCTCCTAGCTATGAAGAGGTTTCAGTTTGCAGGAAAAAAAAAAAAAGAGAGAGATAAAAACTGTTCCTAGACACCTGGTCCACCCTTTTTTTTCTTGAAGCCTTCCACATTTTTCCTCCTCTGAATCCATTCTGCCCACACCAGTCCCCACAAAGAATAGAATTAAATAACATGTAAACATGATAAAAATGTTGCCAAACTTAACAGTGGGAACTTGAAGTTCTTCCTTTTAAACACCCCTGAGCCTAGGGTAAGGGGAAATCCATCAGTGAGAAAAGAAAGCAGAAAAATTTGCTTAGATTTTGAAGCCATTTAAGGATTCTTCTTTTTTTTCTTGTCCTTGCAAGGTCTGATGAGCTTTCCCAGCTTTTTGGGAAAGTCCTGCATAGCAAAGCCTCCACAGCTGTCTGTATTTTTATGCCCTCTATGCATTCCAAATTTTAATTTCATACATGTTTCACAACCCGCTGCTGCAATTTCATAGTCAGAGAATATCTAGCGCAACCTACAAATACATCTATATCCATCAAGCACAGACACAAAATAGCAAAATACAGGGCTGGTAGCAACCATCATTAGATATTGATTATTTTTAGTTTAATTGTTTAGGCTATTTGCATGAAAAACATCAATTATACCACTATAAGCTACTAGCTGGGTCTACATTTCATATTTGTTGTCCATGTTGAAACCCTCAATGTATTCGAGCAAATTATTTGCCAACGTTACCATTGTCAGCTGCTCACTGCAATGCATTCACCACGGTCTGCCATCCCCATGGGCAAGACAGCAAAAAGCCATGCATGAGCATGTCTCTGCCATGTCAGAGCAAAGTCCAGCAGCTGCATTAAGACTTCAGCAGACACAGTTTAAGTCTTCAGAACTGCAAAACGTTCTGCAAAAAGGGACAAGAAAAGCTCAGATGTGGTATTCTGCCAACTTTGCTCTGGGGGTAGACAACAGCTGACTTGTGCTAAGCCTAGTGTCAGCCAGGTTGCCCATGTCCTCATCTGCAGAGATGCTGCCCAGCCAGTCCATCTCCAATCTGTGCAGAAGACTCAGCCATCCCAGGGGCAGGATTTTCTATACGTCCTTGTTAAGTTTCATGTGGTTCTTTAAGACCATTTCTCCAGCCTGTCTAGGAATCTCAGAAGCGCAGCCCTGCCCTTGCTTGTGAGGACTGTACCCTCCAGTTTACTGTCATCTGCAAAACCATGAACATGTGTTCCACCATCTTCCACCATCTCCTCCTTCTGGCTGTTGGTATTAAACAAGACATTTTGCAGCATAGACCATTGCAGTCCTCTACTTGAAATGGGAGTCTAGGTAGAATACAAGCCACTCACCACTCCTCTTTGTGCAGATTTTCACCCAGCAAGTAGTCCATCCATTTGGAGCATAATATGTCAGCCAGAAGGGCCAACCGTGCCCTGGGGTACATCAAGGCCAGCACTGCCAGTCAGTCAAGGGAAGGGGTTTGGGAGTAGGTTTGGGTACCGCAATTTAAGAAGGACATAAAACTATCAGAGGACACCAAAGGAGTGCTCTGAAGATGGGGAAGGATGTAGAGGACAAAATGTGTGAGGAGCAGCTGAGGCACCTTGGTTTGTTCAGCCCAGAGCAGAGGAGGCTGAGGGGAGGCCTCATGGCAGCCTACAGCTCCTCACAGGGAGCGGAGGGGCAGCGCTGAGCTCTGCTCTCTGAGGACAGCGACAGGGCCCGAGGGAACGGCATGGAGCTGTGTCAGGGGAGGGTCAGGTGGGGAGTTAGGAACAGGTTCTGCACCAGAGGTGGTGGGCATGGAACAGGCTGCCCAGGGCAGTGATCATGGCCCCACGCTGCTGGAGTTCCAGTGGCATTTGGACAACACTCTCAGACATAGGGTTTGGATTTTGAGTGGTTCTGTGTGGAGCCAGGAGCTGGATTCGATGATGCTTGTGGGTTCCTTCCAACTCAGGATATTCTATGATTCTACAAACCTAGCTTAGATACAAGGATGTTCTTGGTGACTGTGTCAAAAGGCTTTCTCCTATGAAGTCAGACAACTTCCACTGTTCTACTCTCATCCACACATCCAGTCATTCAATCACAGAAAGCAAGCAGGTCAGTCAGATTTTATTTGCTCTGAGAAAATCCAGTCATAACTTTCTCCTTCACATGGCTGGACATTGCTTCCAAGATGACTTCCAAGATGATCTTCCAGATCACAGCTGATCTTGCCCTTTCTGAAGAGGGGCTCAACAGAGTCCTTTCTTCAGTCACCAAGGATCTCTCACAATCTTTATAAATTTTCTGAGATGATCTCTCACTCAGTCATTCCTGACTACTGGTATTTCCTCTGCTCCATGAACCCTGCTCCAGGCGCAATAGCCTGGGTGACCTGGGCAGTGAAGACTGAGACAAAGAGAGTAGAGTATCATCAGCCTTAACACGTGTATCTGCTGCCATTAAATCATCCACTCCTTTAAGCAGCATGCCCGCATCTTCCACGTTTATTCTTTCACAGATAACAAAGCAGCAGAAATGTAGCAGGAATCAAATCATATTAAGAGAATATTTGGTCTAAGCCCAAAGGAAGGCAGCTCCAGCTAGCATTACCTTGCCTTGAATCAATGTCCTGATGACCATTCTGAATGCATTAACTTCCAAGCATTAATTTGTCACTAGAATGACATTCAAATTATTCTTCCTTTATTATTATTATATCATTCTGAGGCAAATGTTGATTTCTTTACTTCAGCAAAACTTTTCAGGAGCAAATATTTTGCTCAATTATGTCAGTACCTTGTTTTTTTAAGGTTGAGCTCAGCTATGTGCCTAGACCTCATTTTTGCTGACACTCAGTATTTTGAAGCAGGAGCTGTAGTTTGTTATCTGCCCACCCAGCTCTAAGGTTGCAGCTATATAAAACTAGATATTTCTTTGGCTCTGAATGCATTATATGGATACAAATTCTTCCACTTCTGAGTACTTACCATGGCTCTTGGCTAAAAAAAAAAAAAAAAGAGAGAGAGAGATAGAGAGAGAAGTTATCTCTAGCATGAGGTTGACAGGAGAATTTCATTAGCTTAAAAGCGGCACCAGCAGCAACCATCTACCTGTATGGAGCCTGGCTCATACACAAAGAAAAAAAGATGAAATAGATAGAGAGATGAGAAAAAGATGGGAAAGGGAGTGTCTACTTTGGAAAAGAGGTGGGAACACTGCAGGTGGAGGAAATCAGGGAGAATATTCACTGGAACAGAGCTGATGCTTTAGTTTTCTGGTGAAAACATGTTAGATAGATAACTTGGCAACATTAAGATCAAGTTTCAAGATTTGCTGATTATTTTGAAATAAACCAGAAAACCTAGAGACAGCTGAGAGCTTCTGCCTGCATGAAGATAAGCGTAACCCTGACAGAACTGAAATCTAACGCAAAGATGAATTTACTGCTCCCAGTCAATCACTACCATAAATCATAAATCAAATCATCAGTTGCACCCAAAACGCAAAGTTGCTTTTCTCTTTTTGTTTTGTTTTTGTATGGTTTTGCTTCATGTTTTTTGTTGGTTTTTAGTGAAAAATGAAGAAGTTAGAAAGAAACAGGACAACAGATTGGGATGCAACAGTTCAGAAAAAAGAGAGAAAAACAAGCCAAACATTCAACACTTTGAAAACATACATTGGGCAAATAACTGCCTGAGTGAGTGAGAAGGCAGAAGAATTAGGTAGGAAACCGGGGTAAGTGAGAAAGTCAACAGAGCTCGCAAAATAAATTCCTGCTGAGTTTATCTAGACCTGTCACTGTTTCATGAGGCTCTATTAAAATCCAGCTGAGAGCAGAGGCAACTGAGAGCTCTCTCCAAAAACTCTGGCATCAAAGTTGAGTTTCCAACGGACAGATTTCTGAAGTATGAAAAACACTGTCACCCAGTTAGTCCAAAGGGTGGTTGTGAGCCTTATTGCAGGGAAGTGAACAAATTAATGGATTTTGAGGTCCTACTGCCAAAACGCTCCACTGAATGGACTGAGACACCCGCTGAGTAATTTGTGTTGCCATTGACCTTTCTTCAGTCTTTATTCTCTGTGCCTATTATCTGTCTTCTAAAATAAAATTATTACAATATAATTGCAATATTATATTCTAGAGAGTTTTTTAAAATCATTATTTCATCAGTAAAAACATCTATAACTTGCTTTTTTTTTTCTTTTAAACTTTGCTCAACACACTATTGCTTTTTTATTATTATCACAGTATTTGATATTGCTACTTGCCTTAAGGAATGGATGTAAGATTCATCTCCTGGGGTTTCTGAGAAAAGCTTTCAAAATAAATAATAAATAACAACTGTTCATGAACCAATCAACAGGGAGGGAAAGAAAGATGTATGAAAGTACAGTACTTAAGTTGTGCATCTGCTATAAATTATTGAAATTAAAGAGAAAGCTGGTAAAATATTCAAATTCAACTTTCTGCGTTAATTTGGATGCACTTATATTTCATCATTTGCTGTGGCACAGGTCAAATATTCCACTTGCTTAATGTCACAGAGTGTAGCAATGAATTACACAAGCAACAATATTTAATTGCTGTCATGTACACATGAAAATAAAAAATTAAACTAATATTTTATTCAAATCATGAGACTGATTCAAATTTACCAATCATTAGCATTAATTGGCTGTGATTCAAATCAAATAGCAACAGCTGCATCCTGTTTCCGAGGCTTTGGGAAGGGTGATGTTTCTGAAAATAATAGATTTGCATTCTCACAATTCTTATTTTTAAACATCGCAGGGAAACAGTCAAAACTGAGGACCACTGTGCAAGCTTTGAAAACCCTGTCTTATTTTTATAAGCCTGTGCGTACAATGTAGTAATACAATAGATATAGGGCATTAAGATCAGTATATTAACATTGATGGGAAAATGCTTTCTTTCAGATGGACTGATTATAGGGTTATATGTGGTGAATGCCCCATGTAGGCTACATAACAGAAAGAATTCAGCAATTGCTCTAAGTGATGCGAAACTGCAAGAGATGGCATACTAATCTCTGCAAAACTTCTGACACTCAGCACATCAGGAAGATAACTTTCCATTCCAGCAGGCTGGGCTCAGCCGCTCGTCCTTCCATGACAGATAAATAGGGATGTTCATGCAGCTCACTACCCAGATGACTTGAAAACTGAAGTTTAAAAACATGTTGGCTAGTCTACCCACGGAAAACATTTCAGGTTCTAGTGCAATTCCTAAAAGTAGAATTTTACCCAAAGGTACCCGCAAAAAGTTTTCCTTCCATGTGCAAAGTTAACCCTGACAAGTTAACTAATTTCCCACAGTGGATTTAATTGTTCCTTAACATACTGAAACTACAGCAAGAACTACTTCAGGATACAGTATATTTTTCCCTGAAAGATTTTCTGCAAATGCACTTGGACTACAGTAACGCAGAGGAATGCAGGAGCTACTACCAGATCATCATCCCACTGCCCCAATTCTGACAAAGGTCAGTACTAAATACTTGAAGAAGAATGTTGATGGACAGTTGTTGGGGGGGAATATTCCATCATAACAATACTTGCCTCCATTTCCATTGACAGCAATATCCTGAGATCCACTGTCTTTTATGGCTCTATCTAATTAGAAGACAAATTATGTCTGTATTTTTATTTAATGAATCTGATCGTTACTAATAATAATAATAATAGTAATAAAACAACCTACCACTCTCTTGGTCTCAGTGATTTTCAGTGGTAATGAGTTCCACATGCTTATTATGCAGCATAATACAAATTTATATGACTTCTGAACTAGTTTTACATTTCTTGCCTTGCAGTTTCAAGAAATAAATTCTTGCATTAGAATAAAAGGAATACTTGCTTTCTATTCACAAAAACAGTGCAGCATGTTTTCATGCACCTCTACAACTCCTATTTTTTTCGTCTTCTTCCCAAGCAAGTCACGCTTTTCCATTTCTCTTAATGAAGAAAGCTTTCCACATCTTATCCTAACCATGTTTTCTAAACATCTTCTCATTTTCTTGTCGCCTTGTTGAAACATAGGACAGTCAGAAATAAACATAGTTCAAGGAGGAAATAATGACATAAAATAGATTTATATAAAGGCATTGTAACATTTGAATAGTGCTTTTGCCCCAGGTGTGGAAGAATGGGATGCGATCGCTCTAAAGTTGCTTTTCTGACAGAAGCTCCCATGCACAGAACTACATCTGAATTTACTTTATCTGGCAGCACTGCATTCCACACAGGATTAAAAAAAATGCATCCAGGAACCTGGGTGAACACCTGGGCTGAGCCCAGCCTGAGCTCCAGGCCACCATAAACACCAACATATTTGCATTAGCTGCAGCACGTGCAACAACTGCTGGATAAGAAATGTTCCTCTCCTGCTTATGTAGGAGACTTTGGCTTCTTCTGCACTATGAGCAATGGCTATCACTAAGCAACACAATATAGAATTGGATCAAAAATGCTATTGGATCCTCAGATCGGAAAGCACCACTATGAATGTGTTCACCATTGTAAATGTGCTTACTATTTTAGATCCTTTAATATTTCAGAGCATTAATATATGTTTCAAGAGATGTCCCAGGATGTGACATGCCTGCAATAGCACTTATCACTGAACTTTACTAACAGAGCTAGTAAAAATATTCAAGTACTTCTTTTCCTTCTAAAGAAAAAATATACATATATGTGTATATTGTTGTAATATGTATATGCTCATAAGTAGTTTGCAGGACAAAAAAATTATTATCCTTTATGAAATCATGTCACAACACTAAATAATCCCATTTCCTGATTAAATATTCTAATCTAGTTCATTTCTGACTATCGAAGTAGAGACCACAGCAACTTTGAGACACTACAGAGTTGGCTAGGAGTGAGAGAGCCTGAAGCAGTGGGAGGAAATACTCACTTGGTGCAGAACACCCCCTCAGCCTTGCGACTGGTGCTACTTTCTCATGTCGTGCTGGCTAACTCCAGGTAACCATTACAAAATACTGTCTCAAAATAGATGATTTTACCCACTTTCAGGATCTTTTTCTCTTTATGGCACAGTGCAGCAATGATGTGTGGAAATGGACTGAGGTAAAGCATCTTCTTCAAGTATCCTCCAGGCACCAAAATGTGGATTAAATCTCAGATGTCTCAAAGCAAAGCCAGCAGTCGATGGCAACTAACATAATTTAGCTTCAGTTTCCTATTCTCACACACCAACAAAAAGCCTCCAGAAAAGGATGAATTTTAAGTCATAGCTTGTATTGTTTCCTTTTCTTTCTATCACCTCACCTTGAAAGCAAAGCACACAAGCATGCTTTGGGTAGGAGCAAATAAGGAAGATGCATTTCACATCCAAGAATACAAAATGAAACAGCACGGTGATAGTGCAAGGCAGTTTTCTAACTCTCATAAATTAGCATCTTAATCAGCGAGCAGGGAGCTGCAATGCCCTGCAAAAGAGAAAAGCAGCATGACAACATGCAACAGAAGCAATCTCAGAAGTTCACAGAGACACCATAAGAATTTTTTAAAAGTGCTGCGTTTCCACAGACTCACACACTGCCTGGGTGTGAGGGATTTTATTTCTTCCCTTCCCCCGCTGCAACTTTAAAGTGAAAACATTAATTAGAAAAACTGAGACGCTCTGCCTGACGACAACATTGAAAATTTAGAACAAAGGCCGACAGAAATAGCCTATTACACTCGGCAATTACGGCAGTTAAATATTGCACGGTGTTGCTAGACACCTGTAAAATCGCGGGGCTGGGAGCTGTGTTTCTCAGCAGGGAGGGCTGCAGATTTAGCAGAGTAAGCACAGGCCTGGTAGCCAGCAACTCCCGACTTGTAATTCTGCAGCTGAGTGTGAATTGCTGGGTGATGCAGGGCAAAAATTTATCTTACTTTCAGCTTTCCCATTTACAGTCTGAGTGAGGAAAATTACAACAGGATTACACCAGGGCTCATAAAACATTTTGGAGACATTAGCATTTGCTACAAAACATGAATTTAATATTATGGAAAATGATGTTAAAGATTATGCTTGTGGGTCTTACAAATGTAGAAGGACATTCAAAGTTAAGGGGTTTACCGGATTTTCCCTAGTTTTCTACATGATGAGCAGTCTCTGCATTAAATACAGGAAGGGTGCCTTGCAGAAAAGCAAGCAGTTTTAACATGGTTGCCTGCTGTAATAACCTTTTTTATTATTAATACGAGCTTTGAGGAGAGATTAAATAAAAGAGTCACATATTTGATTTCCTTGCATTACAAGCACAGAGCTAAAATCACCACTCAGGATTTCCAGTATGAGGCAGTTTGTGCCTCACAGAGATAAGAATGGGGGGGGGAAAGGAGAGAGAGAGAGAAAAAGGAAAGAAAAAGGAGAGAGATGCAAATATTTCTGTGAAGTTCCAATTTCTTTTTCCCCTCGAAACAACAAACGTCTCTCATTTTTAAAGCCAACTTCCCCTCCTGCTCTTTACCATCTCCCTGCAGCCACCTCCGCCCTCCCCCAGCTCCTTGGGAGCGGTATTGACGGTGCACATCGATCCCCTCCCTGCAGATACCACAGTTCTGGGGCTGCTGATAATTATAGCAATGTGTGTCACTCCGCAATAAGGCATTCCATTATTCTTGGCCCCGTGAAGTGTAACCCTTCAACTCACAATAACAAAATCCAGGAGCTTCATTCCTTAAAAGCATTATTTTGTATTAAAAAGGAAAAAGAAAAAAAAAAAACAACTTTGCCTTGTAATACCGATCCTCAGTGGCCACTTCAAACTGCAGGAGTTTCCCTGCAAGCAGCTGCTGCCAAGCTAACACAATCGGTCCCCTCAGCAAAGAGAAAAAAAAAATCTGTTTTCCCACTAAATGCATTTCCATCCCTCTACATCATAACAACGCCAGTTAACGACAAAGAAACAAAGTTGTCCCGGAGTTTGCGATGAAATGGGGCAAAAATTAACAATGACGTAACAGCAATGGCAAGAGAGAATTTTAAAAGCGATATGAACAATCTTTAAGCTTTTATCTACATATTTTCTGAATGATACTTCTTTCTGAAAGGCAAACACCGCTGCGTTGCCCCTGCTGAAATCTCTTAAAATAAAAAGAATTAACTGAAGCTTACCTGTACTGGAATGTCATATTTGTAATTTTTATCTTTATTTCCTCTCCGTGGCGAATCTCTCCCGTCATTTCAAAGAGTTTGTTAGCCATTTTCTCATAAACTTTGGCATTCCTTTTAGTTTGTTTCAGTTCATCAAAAAATTCTTCCCAAACCAGCATTAAACCTCTCATTTCTGCATCAGTCCAGTTTCTGGCCCTTCTGTGTTTCTCAGTCTGAGAAGAGACAATGTAACTGGGAATTTCTGCTGCAGCCATTGCTGACTGACCTAAAAGGGTTTTAAAAGAGGACACTTAATATAGATTGAGTTTTTAGCTTAGGTTTTTGTAGTGCAAGACATGCATATGTGGATAAAGAATTTGAATGACAACAGAACATATGAAACCTTTTTGCAACAGCTTGAAGCTTGAGTGCACAAAATGGGGCCTACATCTGACAGGCAGGAATTTAGTTAAAAGCTTTTAAACAGAGAAACGTCATTTTGATGTCACGTTTCCATAGCAACAGAGCAACTGCATAAGCTACAACAACAAAAACCTTTTAACTGAAAGCCAAAGAATCAGGACAAAGTTGACAGGCCATCAATATTAAAGCTTTTAAACACTTTAGGTTTAACAAAAAAAAAAAAAAAAAAAAAATTAAACAAAATAAAAAACCCAAGCCCTTACANTCTATGCAGCCTTTGAGAAGCTACTTTTAAGTTTCTACTTCTTTTTAGCTTTCCCTTACCTTTTAGGCAGACAATCTGCTAGCAGGGGGTCATGGTCGCCTGAACGAGCTTTTAAGTTGCGCCTTGACAGACTCTCTAGGAGGTTGCAAGGACTGAGGCCATGTACACAAAAAAAAAGCTTTTTTTTTTTTTGCAAAGATACTCTGCAAAAAAAGCATCAGCCAGCTTCGTGGAAACTATACATCTCCAAGCTAATAAATGTTGAAGCAGGCAGCCTCATTAAAAAGGTGCCTGCATCTGTTTTTAAGCACATGCACAAAATACTGTTTAAGTGTTTAAATATAGAGAGAAATGCATATGCAATTTTAATATAAAGCCACTTTTTTTTCCCTGAGATGTTTTGCTGCTGATAAGCACATACTGCAGTCCTGTCAGTATGAATTTGCCTTTGTAGGTATGTATTACTGTATGTGTATTTTGTATTCCTAGTAATTTAGATGCTATTTATGCAGCCTGTGTTCTGCCTTAGGACTGCAGCAGAAGCATTTCACCTGCTTTATAGGGAACCTAAAAGGATTATTCAACGAGTTAAAAAAAAAAGGCTGCAAGATCCTTAGAACTGTGAATAAATTGCTTTGCTGTAAAACAAGCATTTTGAGCTGGGTTTTGCATAGGGCTGAATTCTGCCAGCAGTTATACTAGAGAAGTACCATTTACTTATTCGTCGTATTAAACCTCGTGCAACACAAGCAGTGGGCCAGATCCTGCCCCCATGGACATTGGTGCAAACTGACAACCCTTCCCAAAGCAGTGAGGTGCATGAAATGTATTAATTCAAGCAGCACGAGCAGCTAGAGAGAAAGATGTTAATTCCCTGCAGTCCAAATATAGCTGCGTTACGTAAAATATAAATAAATAAAAGACGGACCTTTCTTCTTATTATTTTCTCTTTCAGCATATAACAGCAATAACGACCTCACTGCAGGGCACTTCCTGAAGATTAATGGCAGGCAGGGGTTAATGGCCTGAGGCTCACCCAGTCAGTCGTTAATCCCCAGGAAATGTTCTGTGCCTCAATCCTTAATGCTTAAGTATCCTATAAATTGTAAGTCTTCTCATAACCACATCCTTGATCTTAACAATAGTTTAAAAATGCGCAGCTTGGTTTGCATCCCGGACACGGCAAGGAGAGCACATAACGCTCCTAAAAGGTACGCTCAAAAAATTGGTAGTGTTGTTGCCTCCTTTCCATTTCATTTATTCCGTTGTTTGTCTCAAAAGGCACAAAAGCATACCCCAGAATGAGGTGGGGGGATCACATATACTGTGCACTGGAACTTCCACTGATCCAGCACTGAGCAAGTCTGTGTTAGAAATATACCTGCTGAGTCACTGACTTCCTCAAAGGAAAAAAAAAAAAAANTAGCTTCCAAATAACTACTTTTAACGAGGAATATGACAGCCTAGCAACTATTACCTTTAAAATGTGTAAATAGCAGCATATGTTGTTGATCTTGCATGGTTTGTCTCTTGGGTGGCCAGCTGGGAGACATCACATGATCAGGGGACAGATGGTGGTCAGAAGAGGATCAGCTGGTGACACATTCATTTTATTAATTTATTGTTTTGTTTTGAAATTCCCATCACTTAACCTTGGGCTCTGTGCAGCTGTATCAGTAAAAATGTACCAAATTCTGTTGACTACATCCATAGCCAGTGGCAGGGGATCTCCAGGACAAGTTCAAAGAAGCAATATGGTGTCAAAGAGGAAAGCATCGCGGGCCTCTTGTTAGAGAGCTGGGTCTGATTTGGGGCCATTGTACACTATTGCAAAGACAAGGTTGCCTTTAATAATCCATTAAGAGTTTGTCCCCTCCAGCTTTTTAATCCACCTGGACCCTGAAAACATCAATTAACGCTGCTGAAACCTACAGCATGTTATATATACTTGGGGGAAAAAATGAGAGAGACAGATACATGGCCTCTGCATTAAAGATTTTTTTAATCCAGTTTCTAGCACAACTACCGGGACGGGGTGGGAGAGAACCTGTCCAGCTGCAACGAGTTTGTTCTGTGATGGTCCACAGACATTCCTCTCCTCATGTGCTGGGCACATGTGGGACTGCTCCTTCCGCACAGCCCTGCCTGCGGGGCCGTGCCCCCACGGAAAGGAGGCCGTGGTTGCCCTCAATACGCATCTCCTACTTCTCTCCATGCTGTTTCCTATTAGGGTTAATTGACAGATTGATATAGTGGTATAGTGCTATTTAACATCTGTTAAATAAAAGAAATGCTTTCTAATAATGCCTCCCTTATTCCCCTCCCCTCAGCACCAGAAGGGAATCTACAATTCCAGGACTCAAGTTTCTATCCCCTCATCTGAGAAAGTCATCGCTATTAATTATCAAGACTCTGCATGCCTCCTCTGCCTTGCTGAAGTGCACATGCCCAGTGGTTGATGAAGTACCTGTTTACCTATGCAGACTTGAAAGCAAGAACAGGAATTTTTTTTACCCCCAAAATCCTCCCTACAGACCCTACCAGAGCCAGGAGGAGAAAAAACACCTCTCCAGACTTTGCCTATCTGGTGACGTTCTGCAGATCTGCGCGATCTCTGGGAGCTGCTAACCTCTATCCTGGACACTGAGTAAGGAACAGGGCAGGATGAGCAAACCTGAGGGGGAAGAGGCCACAGCGACGGAGGAGAGCTCTCCTTTCCCAGAACTAACAGATTTGGTTTAACCCACCAATAGCAAGTTTAACCCACCAGCCAGATAAGATTCGTCATCTACCTCAAGACTGGGTCACCAATCCCAGAATGACTGCTGGCATGATGAGCTGCACCTCTGCCAAACCCAAGGCACTGATACACTTGTCACCAACATCTCTCACATGCTCCACCTGGACGTCTCCAGAACCAGCCTTCTCCAGCCTGAGGACCAGCCGAGCTCCAAGTACCCCACAAGCAACTGAATCATAGAACAGCTTAGGCTGGAAGAGACCTTAAAGATCATTCAGTTCCAACCCCCTGCTGTGGGCTGGGTGCCACCCACCAGATCAGGCTCCACAGAGCCCCATCCAATCTGGCCTTAAACACCACCAGGGATGGGGCATTCACAACTTTGGCCAGTCTGTGCCAGTGCCTCACCAGAAGCTGTTACTGTTCTCTTCAGTGAGGATGTTTTTCCTCTAACAAGCCACAGAAATGCATGCTGGAGCTCCTGAATACACCGCTGTAAATAACCTCTCTCTGTAACTGAATGCTTTCTCCACTCCTCTGCTCAGCACAATCCGTTCTCTGATGGGTGCTGCAATGACAAATCTAGAAGATATTCTTATGAATGCCCACATCTGTGGACTCAAAGATCTCAGTCATGCCCTTCCTTTCAACACACTCCTGTTCCTAGAAGCTCATGGGAGCATGAATCTAACGATCCTCTCAGAAACTGTCTAAATACACTACCTTTTTTGCAATCATATATCAGCTTGAATAACAGCTCTCACAGCTGTTCTACCTTTCATGGTGATCTTAAAGATAACGTCGGAGAATATTGGGACTCCAAGTGTGTGATAACAAGTACAATTTAAGACGGGTCAGACAGAAGCTTTATTAACAATCATAGCGAGAGAGCATTCAGACAGCATCTCCCCTCTGCTCCTCTGTTCTCTGCCTAGTGATCGCTGAGACCCAACTGCTTCAGAAAAAAAGGAAGAGGTGAGGGAAAGCAATCATTCCAAGGTTAACAAAGCCGGGTATCCATCCCAGAGAGGGATGGACTCAAGTAGCTTCCTAACTGTCACAATTCTAAGAGGGAATCAAAAAGCAGAGGTGTGACAGTATAAGAAGATGACTCTTGATGGAGCCTGTAGGAGTGGCACATTCAGTGTTATCTCAGAAGTCGGAGCTGGAAACAATCCCAGACTGCTAGCTTTTAGCCGGAAGGGTTGTTCTTTCAGCTGGGATAGATTTCTTAGCCAGACCTCTCAAATCTTAAATAATTTTACCACCACATTAACAAACTCCAAGTGGACAGAAGGGCTTCTAAGGTGCAGATATGAATCTAATGAAGTTCACTTATAGATGTTTCTACCACATAGTTCAGCTACTCTAATCCTAATGTATCTGTTGACTATACTTCAGCGATCTGCGCTGACTGCATGCACAGCCTTCAGTTTTGCAAGTGTGGGATAACGCATGCCAAATAAAACTTCCTTTCACCAAGTTTTGGGGTAAGGAGTTTTTCCCTTGCATTTGCAGGGAGGTAACAGTTACAGGCAGCCAACCACCAGAGCTCAGCTCACAAACTCAAAGTCATTAAATGGTGATTACACAAGAGCGTGTCTGATCCTGCTCTTAAGGATTGTGGTAGAAGTCAGGGAAGGGAGAATTCATTCCATTACAGCCCAAGATGTTTCTGCAACTTATTTTCAATCCAAAAGTTTGGCTGCCTGTACAGAGGTGCTGACAGTGATAGCTGCCTATTTGGATTTCAGAAATGTAAGTACGTTACTTTTGGTTAATGTAAGTCCTTGGCCAAGGCTTTAAGATCTAGCCCCAGTTTTAGCACCACAGACAGCAAATACCATTTTAGGCTGTTCAGGCTCAAAGCCTCTGAGCAGAGATGTTGGGAGGAGAAGGTCCCTGCAGGAGAGCGCATGGGTCTCTCAGTAGGGCATCCTGTAATGTCATGATTACACATAAATCAAAAATCAAACGTTTGCACCCTTTTGTGTTTTGTCAGATGTAGAAAGCAAGGTTGCCCAAGGCACAGGCCTGTTCCTGACCCATGCAAACCTTCGGTGTGGCCCACGAGGAGAGTAACACATGAAACCTTGCAGCAGGACTGTCACTGCAGAGCATATGGCCATCATCTGGTTACTTCAGCACAGGCACACATTTCAAAAGGTATAAAAGTACACATCTGCTTAAAACAAGGGCATTCAGTGCTTGCATTGCAGTGGGATACTGAGTTTTAGGCTCAAAAAAAAAGATGTCTGAACATGTTGGGAGGCTGACTTCTTTTCCTTTCCCACATTTAGCCATCCACAGGGCTAAAACGCCCATTTCCTAAAGACCTAAAAATGATGTCTTCAGCATCCCTGATGACTTCACACTGCAATTTGCAGAAAGAGATTGATGTAATGAGAGAAGAAATATTCTTCCACTGCTTCTACCAAGCTTGCCCAGAGGAGACAGGCAGGGACAGGTGATCATGGAGGAGAAACTATGTTCTTTTCACCTTCATTAAAATGTCAGGTCCATGGCAGCAAAATCATTGCTCTGGAGAGAGCTGGAAACTAGGTATAGAAGAGCCTTGCAGGCAGCTGTGTGAGGTTTGGGATCTCACGATGTCTATGTTCCCTTTGCTCAGCCAGGTTATGAAGTCATGTGGAGTCATGAGGAATCAGAAGCTTGAGAAAAACCTAAGGCTTGTGAATACAAAGCCATTAGGTCAGTGATGTAAAGCCACACAAACCGCAGCTTATGCTCTCCTAATACCTGTCAAGGAAGTTTAATAGGGGAACAACACAATGCTGTTTGAAAAGGCAGCAAAAAGCTATCCAAACTTCAGGGGGTCGTGTTACAAAGACAAAAAGAATTTATTCAAACTGAGGAACTACAGTATATATCTCACAATACATAAAAAAGAACAGTCTCTCATCAGAAGGTCTACAAACTAACTAGGACACACCACAAGGGAAATAAAAGAGTGGGAACAGGATATACCAGGAGGGACAAGTGACAGCAATATATTACAGAGCAAAGGCCATTGCATGGTTGAATAGCTTTTACGTACACCTAAAATAAATGTTTAATGCCTGCAAAGAAGTCTGACAACAGCAATGGGTGCTCTGGAGGAAGCTAGCTGAGGGGAAGGTATACAGGGCTGAGAAATGCAAGCCTACCTTGCAGAGAAGGGCCTTGATGATTTAAAAACAGGAAAAATGATTGCTAGATAAATGCCCTGCTATGGGGCTCTGGGACAGGTTTCCCTGATGTCAAAGCAGGCAGCCCAGGACAGTGGTCTAAGAAGGTGCATGTTAGTTGGAAGAAGCTGGAGAGGTCTTTGATTTCATTTTGATAGGCCCCACCGTACTTGAATTTCACTAAAATCAGAACATTTTCCAAAAACACTTTGATCTTGCTGAACTGGCAGATTCTGACCAAAAATAATCTCCTTTACCTATTTTAGTAGTAACCATGGAAGCCAGCTTTGCACAGACTTTCAGTTAGAGAGAGAAGAATGGAGAGAGGCAGCAAGATGAACACTGAGAAGGTGGGAAATGGGGCTTCAGCAGGGTTTTTGTGGTGAGACCAGTCAGACCAGGAAACATTAGCAACAGACAAGGGGGAAACTGGAATTATGTGGAACTTTAGAAGAAAAAGATCTTGGACTGAAGGGAACTCAGTTTCTCCATTGCTTGGAGAAACCAGGTAGAGACTGGTATGCTGGTAGCAAATAGATTCAAAATTACAGTACTAAGTTCCTGTTTTGTTTTACAGTTTTGCAGGGACACAAACACTCATGTTCCAGATCCCATTTTAGCATATTATGGGAAAAAAATTCCGAGACAACTAGGTTGTATACTGTAAACAGCTACTCCCAAAATATCTGGCATTGACAACATGCAGCTACAGATGCCAGACTACATGGACATTCAGTCACACATGTTCATAAATTTTCACGTGCGCAGAGTGAGACAGGCAATATTATTTAAAATTTAGCTATATCATAGAATATCCTCAGTTGGAATGGACCCACAAGAATCATCGAGTCCAACCCCTACTCCACACAGCACAGAACCACCCAAAATCCAAACTATCTACACGAAAGAGTTGTCCAAACACTCTTAAAACTCTGGCAGTGTGGGGCCATGATCACTGCCCTGGGCAGCCTGTTCCATGCCCACCACCTCTGGTGCAGAACCTGTTCCTCACCCCCACCTGACCCTCCCCTGACACAGCTCCATGCCGTTCCCTCGGGCCCTGTCGCTGTCCCCAGAGAGCAGAGCTCAGCGCTGCCCCTCCGCTCCCTGTGAGGAGCTGTAGGCCGCCATGAGGCCTCCTCTCAGCCTCCTCTGCTCTGGGCTGAGCAAACCAAGGTGCCTCAGCCACTCCTCATGCATCTTCCCCTCTAGACACTTCTCCATCTTCATAGCCCTCCTTTGGATGGTCTCTAATAGTTTTATGTTGTTTTCGTACTGCAGCGTTCAAATCTGCACCCAGTGCTCAGGGTGAAGCTGTACCAGTGCAGAGCAGAGCGGGACAGTCCCTGCCCTCACCCGGCAGTGCTGGGCCAGATGCACCCCAGGTACTGTTGTCCCTTTGGATGCCAGGGCACACTGCAGACACAGATGCAACTTGCCATCAGCCAGAACCCGCAGATCCCTTTCTGTAGGGCTGCTCTCCAGCCTCTCACCCCCCAGTCTGTACATATACCCAGAATGGCCCTGCCCCAGGTGCAGAACCCAGCACTTGCTCTTGTTTAACTTTGTGCAATCGGTATTGCCCATCTTTCAAGTACAGGAAGCAAAGACCAGCTCTATGTGTCACAATCCCAGCTCAATTTACAGCAAGCAGAGCATTTCTGAGATTTGCTT
Source organism: Penelope pileata (assembly GCA_013396635.1). NCBI lineage: Eukaryota > Metazoa > Chordata > Aves > Galliformes > Cracidae > Penelope > Penelope pileata. The sequence continues at coordinate 5,594,413 of WBMW01000802.1, forward strand.
ACTCTTCAGAAATCATTTGCACTTTCTTAGCATATGGAGCAATTCTGCAATATGTAGTAACAGACATGCTCCTTTTCTGAAAAGGAAGCAACAAATCAGATTACAAAGAAAAATCACACTGTTCCCAATAAGTGGTTTTCTGAATCCCCCTTGAAAGAAATTATTTTGGTCCTGCTTATATATGGGGGTTAGTCAATAAGCGCTCCTGCCCGTGTTTGGTTTCTAGCACATTTTAGCATGTTGGCAAGTATCTAGTTCATTAAAAACTGCTCCTAAAATACTATGCAAATATTTTTCTTTCAGAAGTCAATTCCTCTGAGAACCTGCTCTAAACAGTTCATTTTAGATATAGGCTTTAATCTGCTCCAGTTTGGATCTGACATATTTTGCAGGGGAAAAATAAAAAATCCTTGTTGCACAGAAGTCTGTCCTCTGCCTTGTGCTGAGCAACATTTTTGCAGCTCAGCAGAAAAGCGGCCAAGCCATGAAAAAGCAGATGATAGCAGTCGGTTTGTCCACAGTTCTTCTGCCTGCGGGCTCCTTTCTTCCTCAGAGCAAGAATTGGTGCTGCCATTGTAATCCCTTGCAAACAGAAGCACAAAAGGCAGCTATAGTTAAATACGTGCTTCAGGAGGTTATCAATCCATTAGAGAGATGCTCAGTCCCCAGGTTCAAACAGATGAGACCTGGACAAGTGAAAAGAGCTTGGGATTCACGCAGGATTCCAGCTAAGCAAGGTCGTTTTGGTAGCGAGCATTGCAGCTGTGTTGAATAAATGGGTTCTAGCCTGCTACTCGGCCAGAAAGGAGAGTGGTTTGGGCCCTTTTCCAGCAACCACTGGCCTTGGAGAAACTGCAGAGCAAGTCACTGGCAATCCCCTGCCAGAATCCCAGCCTCAGTGCTCAGGGTTTGCTACTGGCTTGGCAGCCCACTGCATCCACCTAGCAGCCGTCTGCATCCCCTCACCGTCCTTCTGACTCCCTGCCAAAGCCCGCAATGGGAGCAGAGCATGGGGAGGCTCTTGGCCCCAGGTTTTAAAAATAAAGAGCATAAAATCAAAGACATCTGCCAAGTTGAGGAACACAGGAGCATCTCCAACTCTCCTGGGTTTCTGCTCGAGGACCCCAGACTATTCCTAGTTTTTTCCCCTCACAGTTTCACTCAGCTACCCAGCCACACAGGGGAAGGTTTACAGGATTAAAAAAATATTTCAGATAAAATATTTAGGGCACAGGAGATTTCCATATCAGTTCATAAAAGATTTAAATACTAAAATGTAAATGGTGTTTTGGGTATTATTGCAAGGCAGCCTCAGGAATGGAAATCTTAGAAAAGTGTTTCAACCCATAACATCCAGATGATACTTGTAAAAGACAGCCTGATCCGAAAGCTGCCAAAAAGATAAGTAAAACCAAACTCACCAACACCACTGAGATAGCTAAAGAGTTTATCAGCTGGGGTCATTGCTAATGCAAGTTGAGGTCTCACAAGAGGTAGCTGCCATTCCTGGGACAGGCTGCCAAGCGCTGCCAGTCATCCCTAAAAGGTCTTGGTGTCCTTTCACATGAAACGCGCATGGCTTCAAAGGGATCCAACAGGAAGCATCACACAATGGGTAATGCTTGGTCTTGACTTTATTCCCAACACTGGGCTCTGAGTGATTCAGGGAGTTTAGCTCCCCATCAAGGAGCTCCATGTCATCCTGGAGAGATAGTGTAGCCACTTGGCCTGTGAAGTCCTGTACAGTCTGCATTTGCAAATGCTTCCCTCAGGGATGACTTTCTGCCTTGGTTCAGATGATTTATACAAATTCTTCATCTCCCAGCATAGTGGCTCACACCTCCAAGATGAACACAACATTGGCAACTTAAATGCTACTTCTCACATCTTGTGACAGGCAGGACAAGGAGCCATCTCAATCCAGGAACATGCATTGCGATACACATGTAGTGCTGTCCCTATTAAGTGGCTTGTCAGTATCTGGGGTCTTGTGAGCTGCCCCATTAGGAGAAGGCATTGAGGTCTGTCAGTTACTTTCTCTGGGATGTTTCAGTCTTGCTCCCTGGACATCCTGGTTCAGTCATTTCCCACTTTTGCACCCAACCATGCTCCTCCAGCCAGCCTTCTGCTGCATCTGCTCTTGCTACTTTCTTGGTAAGCCTGGATTGCAATTGTTTGCATGTTCCCCATTGACTTCTGGCTTTTTCCAGCTGTTTTCCTTGTCTGTGGCTATCCACAGTTTATCACACGCAGCTTCACTCCAATCACTTTCCAGCCACCAGGATTCAGTTTATATTCCAGCTTTAACATGCTCCTCTGATTTGGGTATCATGTTCTATTGTTTCGGCTATCGCTGAACAAAGGACAATGTACTCACTTCCTCCCTTGGCCTCAGTGAAAGACAACAAATCCTTCAGCCTGTGGATCAAAGAAATATTTTCTAGCAATTGCACCCAGATGTATTCTGGCCAGTCTTACGGCTTTGAGTCCAAGGACATTGCTCTTCTTCTTTTCATAAATTTGTCTGAACAAATGCACACACACAAACCACTTCTGGATGCAAATTCTTCTACCTCCAACACTAGCTGTCCAATGCTGTCAGTGATTTTAAAATCCTCCCCAGAGTTTTTCATTCAACATAGCATTCAGCCTTGTAAACCAGAGGATATGCCCTGAATAGATCTGCACAGGGAAAAGGAACAAGATTTGCTTGCACATAAATACCCACTGCAATTTGAGTATTCAGATGTGGAGGCAAGCAATGCTGATACTATGCCAAAAGCAGCAATGGAGTACCTACCACCAACCATTGCTCGGCTGAGCAGACCGTACAAGTGAATCAGAATCACAGAATATCTCAAGTTGGAAGGACCCACAAGGATCATTGAGTCCAACAAGACTTGTTTAAATTATGGACTAAACAGACCCTGTTTGCCTCTAGAAGATCAGTGAGCACTCAAACGCTTCTGGCAGCACAGCTACTCTAGTGGGTGAGCAAAGTTTATCGTGAATAGTAACAAAACTGAGGTGCAACAGAGCCAGCTGTCAATATTGCAGAGCCTACCTATTTCCAGCCAGTCTCCACAGAAGTTGTTCACACCCAGCGTAAAGAAGAAACCTAACCCAGACGTTTCAAGGAAGGGAACTTAAAACATATGGAACCTAAAACCACACAGATGTAGGAGACATTCAGTCTGAAGATGCAAGTATAGACAAGGGAGCCTGTGGCAGATGTGAATGACACTAGAGAATTCTTATTTTCTTTCATCCCCAAACATTCAATTGACAGATTTCTGCACAGCCAGAAGGAGCTCTTTTGGATCCCCATCTTCTAAGCAAATCTTCAATTGCTAAGAAATTTGGGATTATTTGATTGTATAAAATAGTTTTAATGACTGTAGGGCCAGAGACACTTTTAACCAAAACAGTAAGGAGCCATCATCTGATAGCAGAGATACAAGACTAAACAATTTAGAGAAAACCAAGTCAGCTCACAAGGCAGTATCTCATTCTCTTAAATTATAGACATGACCAGAGTTTTTCATATGCTGTGCAAACAGAATGTAATAGTGCATTTCCCATGGGAGGCACTCTTGTGCAACAGTTTGCTAGAAGTAATCAGCCAGTTCAAAAGGACTTAAGGAAGTCAGTTTCCTTCTCCTCCTAGTTCACTGTAAAAGGGTGCTGTAAAAACTACTTGGACTGGCTTTAGCTCCTATTTTGCTAGGGATTTAAAAAGAGCTCAACAGCCTGATCGGCAAACCTTCTCAACCAAGGATGTACCAAGTATGACTGCTTCTTGTCAGCCTCTCACAAGCCACATAAATGAAAATATCCTTCTCTTCTAACGTACAACAACTTTAACCTAATAGCGACGGTTTGCACGCTTGAACAAATTGTGCTCTTTCCCCATACTGTCTATAATGCCCCAAAGCAATATTGCAGTGGCTGAAGCCACTCACGTAGACCAAAAAATACGTAATAGTCATCAGTCTAAAATATTCAACCCTAATGTCATGATTTTCTCCACTTGCATCTTTGCCCTCTGCACACTTTGCTTTGTGACAACTGGACAGGCAAATTATATTAAAGATCATGTCTACCTTTTCAAATGATTTGTCATCAAATCTCAGTGGGAAGTAATTGAAGATTTAACTAATCATTCCTTGAGGCCTCTTACAGAGTATTTTATCACTTTTCATGAATACATCATGAAGAACTTCAGTGAAGTGCTCATTTCACAGGGCCACCAACCACACGAGCTGCAGTGGCTGGATGACCCAACACACACCTGGGAAATGAGGACTTGTGACATTCCCAGCACATGGGACAAGACAAACCCCAACCCATTTCTTTCAGCTGTAGAAATCAGTCCAGCAGAACAGCAACGATAAATGGTTTCCAAAATGTCATCCTGCCTTTCTGAAAGTAAAACAGCAAGTCTGGCATGAGCTGTTCGATGTGATATCAAATACTCCTGACTAACTCTCTGATCTTCACCGTCACCTAAAACCTGGAGGATACCACATTGCCACCCCAAAATGCAGCTACCATAACTTTTGATCCCTGCTATAACCTGCTGCCACAATAACTAAATTCTTTCATCAAACAATCTGCACCTCCTTTCCTGACCTCTGATCCATACAGTGCCTCTCTGGGCATTGTACATAGCTATCAGATAACTGCAGCTGACATCCAGACTCCTGCCAGCCGCTGGTAAAAGCCATAACATTGGGTCACAGCAGATCTCAAGACAAAAAAATTAATGTGCTTTTTCTGAAACATCTTGCAGGAGTCATTTAACCTGAGATGAAAGCCAAAAGAAAGGTCCAAACAGATTTTGAAGAAACAGTAAATGCCCCCTGGAATGTCAGGACCAGGCAGTTTCAGTAATAAAGAAAGATTCTGAAAGCAGAATCAGATATAACCTCACTAGTGTTTGCTTTGACAGAAGTAAACATTTTCAGCTTCCTTCTGCAGATTTGTCTGCTATAAGGCAGAAGAGAATCCATAAGAATGGTCGCTACTAATATTGGGAATATTCTGGGAATGTTTTATGCAGCCCATTACTGTAAATATATTAGAAACATTGTGCTCTGTTCCACTCTGTCTCTTTATGTTGTTTTTATCTTACAAACAAGAGCTCCTTCAGGCAGGCACCACATGCAAGCTCCTGTCTGAGCACTTAAAATATTGCAGGTGTTATGAGTTATCAGTCTTAAAGCTACTGGAGTCACTTCCACTTTTAAGATAACTTAGATGTTTCCCACTGCTCTTGACATGCTACAGTATGGGAAAGCAAGGTCTACCTTATTTCAGATGATTAACATGATACAATATTGACTCTGCACTGCACCCAGAAATGTTCAAAATCAACTCTCTCTCTTTGCCAAATGCTCAACGCTGTATGAAACAATAGCAAAAAACAAAATCTTTTGAATGATGTTTTCATTTACTTTTGATTAGTGTTAATTATCTCCAGAGAACCAGCATCTGTGCTGCTGCCTATTTTATTTATAGTAACACAAACACATCTATCCGTACAGACATATATACACATTTGAAGTGTATATACATATACACCTACATATACTATTTTACCTAGCTGTTTTCTAGCAGGAGCTATTCCAGCACATGTCATGACTGAGGAGAGGAGGGGACAGCTGGAGGAGGAATGAGCCATTGCCTTGCAGCAGAGCCCAGGAAAACCATGCTACACACAGAACACCCCTCAGGAGGCAAAGGAGCATTTTGTTTTCCCTCCAAACATTCAGAAACGTATTGCATGTCCCTACAGACTCCACAGCATCTTAGGACAAAACTGAGATTGTTGAAAATCAAAAAAAATGTTCAGATGCCACAAGCTGATTTTCTACATGCTGTAGTTTGGCACAATAATTGCTAAAAACAGAAAACACCATCTTTCTTTAAGCAATATTCTTGTCAGCAAATTCTGCATGCAGGAGTTTGGGGAGACAATGAGACTGAGTTCCCATACAGGGCTGTAAGAAGGCATGTCCACTGCAGGACACAAAAATGTTGGAATCTCAAGACTATAAAGAAACATTAAAAGCCTGAAGCTTTGAAAATACACATCTCACTCTACTGGCTGATATCTCTGATGTGTCCACTCACACAGCAACCTCAGAGCCAGTCCGTCAAAAGAAAGCAAACAGGTTTCAAGGACGAAACACCAGTCAATTAAACCCTATAAAAACCCAAATCAGCAAGCACCACAGAAAGCAGGTATTATAATGTGGACTCCCTTATTCTAAACATACAAACCTGTGAAGGAACTCCTTGCGAGCGACTGCAATGGTGACAGCCTTGACCTCCTCCAGCTGAAGAAGATTCTCCACGCTCAGAAACTGCTGCCCTAAAACACTCTCCGTGTTCCTTTGCCCTGATTTTCAGAGGTGGAGCAGTACAGAGGCACGGGTTTGGGGAAACAGGAGTGTACACACCTGCACTTCTATAGCTTTGGGGTTTTTATGTTGTGGAAGAAAACCTTCAGTACCTGTTGTCCTAGGAACAGAAGATCCTCCATGAGCCTTGAAGTCAATGCAGGACTCGTCGCAGCAGATCACTGACCCGCAGCAGAACTTCGTATCTGTGGGAGAGAGAGTTTGGCAGAACTAGGCGTCGTGTGGGAAGGGAAATGAAGAGGGGACTAAGAAACATTTCTGAGCAGCAGAGGAGAAAGGTCAGCCATGTTTAGGCAAGGTTATCTTGTAAAGGTCTAGTTGAAGTGGGTTCAGTTTCATTTGCAAACACTTGCCTTTTGAATAGCATGGAGAAATATCTTCCTTATGCTGTGTAATTCCGCCAAGAACAACTTGAGTTGGCCAGTAAGCCTTCAACAACCTAATTCCTGCATGCTGAAAACTACTCACTATAAGTAAAAACAGCATGACAAACATCCTCATTCAGATATCTTACAGCAAAAGTTCTCTCTCTTAAAACGGATTTCCACCTCACCCCGTCCACCAATGGACATAATTTTTCCTGACTTTTCTCTCATTTGCCAAACATTTTCATTAATAAGTTAATGTTCAACACTCATTGTCCTTCAGAGGATCAAAAATCATTTTGTAAATGTGGTGGGTCCTAAAGGTATCGTTATCTCTGCTTTACACAAGGAGAACCCAAAGACAGCAAGAGAAAAATTTTCAAAAGCTTCTAAACGACTGTGAAACTGAAGTAATTTTAAAAAGAGCTTTGGACACTCCAGAGCAGAAGTCAACCTTGTGCATCCTTCAGTCACATCTCAAAATAAAATGTGCTCTTAACTCGCTCTAAGGAAAGGTCCTCAAAGCCATAAAGTACCTAAAAAATTCATAATGAGAAAAGATTTCCAAGCCTAAGACTCTGAACTAGCCATGACTTGTTCCCTCCTCCAAGAAAATAACTGATTAGGTGCCTCAGAGTCCACAGGAACACAGATTTTTCACCAAAAGAAGCTATTTGGGTACCTCAAGCTTTTCTTTCTCTATTCTGAGATCCCACCATTTTGGCTGAGCCAAACCTCTTACCACTTAGGAACGTGAATGCACACTTGAGACTGGGAAGTCGTGAGCACAGCTAACGCTCCTCAGCATGTCTCTGGTGTTGGCTCGAGAGAGCAAGTGCTCCAGCTTTCATTTAAGGACATGGCTGGAGGAAGAGGGAGTGGTTGGGGCGGCGTGAAAAGAGCACCTGCCACTGGGGCAAGGTAGTTGCAACTTCTCCCTGCCCAGATAGGTGCTGGGATTGGACTCTGCCCCCAAGGGCAGTTTTGATTTTTATCCAGGGATGTTTTAATGCAAAACGTTTAGTAAGCAGTCTTGGGAATGGTGCCAGATACCTGCTCCCCACCTCCATTCAGGGGAGGTCCCTACCGGTAGGCCACAGTCAGGCTCCCACTTGCTTCTCCTCTCTGGCTCTATGAATCCTCTCAGTGCCGTGGCACAACTTCAATAAGAAGGGCTGAGATGTTGCCTACAGCCTGGGAAGGGACAGGTGGATTTGAATATCCCTTAGGAGAAGGAGGACTCAAACCCGATTTCAACCACTTCTGAGGGAAGTTTTATAACCACTGCGTTATTATACAGAAACCACCACACCAATCATTTGTATCTTAAGCAGCGAGCGCACGGCTGTGAGCTGAAGCCTTGGCAACAGGGCAGGTTGGACTCCCCGAGCCGGGTTTCGAGCTTGCAAGTGTGGGAGCAGCTTGTGGGATGCAGCATGAGAGCTGGAACAGGGAATGTGTGGGAGAAGGGCACCCAGAAACAATAGTAGATACCAGTGCAGAGAATTCAAGGAACAAGTATTGAGAAGGCAACAAGATCTGGGAGCGAGCATGGAAGGAACTCCAGGGGTTACTGTCTGGAAGGTGGAAGCTGTTGGATGGGAACATAGACACAAAAGTAGTGGTGCTGGCTTAAGTGCCAAGAGCCTGTCAAATGACAATTGGTGACTAAGGCGGTCACTTTCACCTCTACAATTCCTGCGGGAGCTCAGGGAAAGCTGAGTCTCCCATGTGAGCTGCAAGAGCCAGGCAGACTTGGGCACACTGAGGAGGCAAAGCTGGAGTTTTGGTCAAAGTAAAGGAGAGGCTCCACTGCAGCCGAAGACACATAACCAAGTTTTAGGGTGTGCATGGCAAGTCAGTGCTCTTAAGACAAGGAAACATAGCAGCAATGTTAGGCTGATCACCTTGTTATTGTAATCCGAATTGAACTCGGGATTTTTGCATAAACCCGGTAGGGCAGATGTTCAGCTCGTGTAAGTCAGTGTCACCGTCTTGAAATCATCAGGGACCATCATCTGAAGTCCTAACCTGTTATTTAGGTTAAAATGTCAGAACAAAGTCTCTTCTATCACCACCAAAGTCCTTTTACCTTTAATTTTTAAGTACTTTTTTAAGCTGAGGTTAAAAACAGTTTGGGCTCCTCAACTGTTAAGCAGATCAAAACTCTGCAGTCCAATAGGCTGCTAAAAGTTTTTGTAGTTTTACAAACTTTTGTGTCCCTAATCTAGCTTCCTCTACCCTCTTCCTCCTCAAACTAAAAGAGTTTAAAACTGCAAACATTTTACTAAAGGGTTTTCTTCCAGGAATTCTTAAAGTAGCTGTTGGCTAATGCATTTTTATCATAAAGCAGCAGAGTAAAGTAAATAACAGCTCATTCTAAGATTAATTGGTATGAAAGAGCATGTTTGTAATTAAAGAGCGTGTGTATACATGTGTTTTTAAATACTCTGATCTTGATTTCAATTTTGTTGTTTCTTCCAATTCTTTAAACTTGTATTTGAGAAAAGCAGAAGGGCAAGTAGCTCTTATTTAGAAGTTGCAGGTAAACCATTTGAGAAAATGCGCACATTTTAATCCTACTGAAATACACTAATCATAAAAATAGAAGGCATGTGGTAGAAAAGTGACACTTTTGATGGAATGGGGGGTATTTTGTTCTAAATAAGGATAGATGAGCAGGCTGACTAAATGGAAATGTTTGCAATTCATTTTAGACATTTGTCAAGATAATTTTGTAGTTAGATGTGCATAAGAGCTGCAGAATTTGTTTCAGGCCCATTTGGAAAAAAAAAGTCTGACACAAGATTTTGATTTAGATTTCAGACTGATCTCGGTGGCATAGTTATTAGTTTATCCAACAGTGTTAAAAGTGAGCAGCAAGTACCCCTAAACCTCCTCCCACAAAATAAGAAAGTGACAGCTAAAATTCAGCATTGTTCCACACCGGTGATTTTTAGACAGAATTTCCCACTCACCTTAACAAAGTGATAATTTAAAAATCTCTGCCAATGAAGACAACCTCCTTGCTGGACTCCCACTGCTCTGCAGACACCTGCTGGTGGAGTTTAATATCCTATAATCTAGAGCTTCAGAAAACGTTTGGGAGACTTTTACTAGGAAAGAGTACACAGTTGTACAGAAAATAAAACTCTTGGACTTTTCTTTTATTCTATGAAAAAAGAAGAATGGATCCTGCATTTTGATAACACTGAGCACAAGGACACAAACACAGTGTATGGTACTTTTGGCCAAGCACCTGTACCAGACGGGCTGTATCTTCTCTGACTTGATACTGCCATTTTTTTTTCCATAGTTCCAATGGTTTGGGAGCCTTATAAAGTTTAGCATTGCTTTTGCCATTTGGTGAACAATGCTGACCAATCCTGCTTGCACTACCCACGTTATTTTGTTAAGTATTCCAAAATTATTTACACCATATACCAATACCCAGGGTGCTCTTCCAGCAGGGCCTTCTACTCAACACCATAACTGATATGGTATCATCACCATCATCCCCTTATTCGGTGGCAAACAAGATACCATTGCCCTCCTCCCTCTTCCTATTTCAGTTCAGCACTTTAAGACTTTGGCATCATCTGTTTTCTCAGACCCACCACTATCATTTCCATAAAACAAAAAATGAAGCAAAGATCACATAACAAAATCTACACTCCTAAGCAGTATTTCTGTGCAGCATTTCCACAGTGCCCAGTAGCCCGTACCTTCACGCCAGCCTACATCCCCAGACACTCAAGCCCCAACTCTTAGAGGATATATTCTTGGCGAGACATCCATTCACATCAGCAGTGAGAACGCTTTCAGCAATGAAATAGTCACTTCTATGGCGGAAAGTTACAGACAAAATCTGAAGGAATATCCCCTCTAGTTTACATTTCTGCCTAGATCAGTCATCAAAGATGCTCCACACATGCTAGAGATTGGATGCTGGCTGCAGATCTTGTTAAACCCAAGAAGCAGAAACTCCCAATTAATGTTAAAAAAGACCATGTCTATTAAGATAGAAGTTATGCCAAAGACCACTACCACCATTCCCTAGTCAGAAAATAGGGTGGTTCATCAGGATATATGTCTGGCCTCTGAAACTAATGCGTCAAATTAAAAATTTGATTTGATTCCAAAGGGTGCATTTTCTGGGTCTTGTGATCTCCAAGTTGAATGTGTGCTCCAAAAAGAACACCAGATCTGACAAAGTTCTGATCAGACAGACCAGAATTCTGTGGGAGCATTTGATAAATACATGAAAAAATGTATGACAGTGCCAGCAGTAGAGAGCACGGGACACCATGACCACACAGGTCCTTTCCAATCTTAAGTTCTCCTGGCAAGAAGCCACTCTGTATCTATGACCATTCTTACAGCTTTTCTTTGTACTATTTCTACTTCTACTATATTCAAGACAGTTATCACCCCGTGCAACACTTGGGCTTATCATGGATTTACACAATCTGATTCCTTTTCCTGTCAAATCCTTAACATCCTATTTATTTTTTTGATCACGACTAATGATTGAGCTGGTATTTTCCAAGAACACTTCACAATGACAGCAATATATTTTTCGTGAGTGGCTTCATCTCTGTGGGTGCACAAGTTCAGTTCTCTTCCACTTATGTGTTACTTTGCAGTTTTCTAAATTGGGTGAGAAAATGGAAAAGAATATTCAGTCATTTTCACAGTCATTTTTAGTTTTAACTCCCTTGAAAAACTCTTGCAGGTAAAATTTGTTATCTTTCCTTTCTCTTCTAGAGCGTTGGTAGTTAATTTAACAGTAAAGATACCAACAGTCTTGTAGCTAGTGACTTCCCTGCATTTGGAAAACTGATGATTCATTTCCTACCCTCTGGGACTTTTTTACTTCTAGCTAATTAGAAGCATAACTAGTTCAAAACTACAGGAGTGCTTTCCCTTTTACTTCTTGAGAACTTAGTGGGTTTCATGGCCATTGGTAAGGGACTTTGCAAGTCCAGCTATACCTCATGAACCAAATCACCTCTACCCATGGACTGCTGGGCTTCAGAATACAGAGATTTGTGACAGCTTCCTTCTACAAAATCTATTTTGTCATTTATCCAATATATATTTACTCTGCAGATTCAAGTTTCACTTTTAACTTCCAAAGTTTGCCCAAGGAAGGCTAGATTTAGCAGCGTACACAGCTCCTTAAACATCACTTTTGCCACCGTCACTTGCCACAACAATTATTTAATTCATATAAACAAAGCTGTTTGACAACGCTTCATTTGGGAGTCTTGGGTGGCTACCATGGATACCACCTATTTTTATCAGTAGCGTTACGCATTTTATCAGTTTATTCTAAACCTGTCCTGCTGACACTTCAATTTAAAACAGTTCTTTACTCTTTCAGCTACCAAAATTCTTCAGAAGAGAAGGCTCTGTGAGATCCTTCATAATGAACAGCAAAGTAAAGATTTATTTAGCCTTTCCGTAACAGCCCTATCTTCTTTGAGTGTTCTTATCACACTGCAATCACTTATCAAGCCTACAGATTGACAGGCTTCCTACTCTTTAAGTGTTTGAAGGTGTTTTCTTATTGTTTCTGAGAGTTTGGCAAGTTGCTCTTCAAAATTGATTTTACCTGCCTTGTTTAACTTGCCTTATTTAACTTGCCAGAATGTATGCTCTTTTCTGTTTTCTCTGTTCAAACTTGACCTCCACTTTCTGAAGATGTCTTTTCACTTCTAACATCTCTCTGCTCTTCCATTTAACAATACCAGCTCAAGCTTTTTAATAGAAGCAAGATATTTCTTTGAGCTCATATGATAATGTCATCTTACTGGCTTTGCGTTCTCTGAAAGTATCTCACTCCTTTAGCTGCTCCTTTTAACTACTAAAGGAATCATTTCTATAAATTCCACATTCATTTAATTGAGCAGATTTTTTTTACTAGCATGGGTACAAGAAAACTTTTTCCTGGTCACTGCACGTTGCTCTGGGTTAAAGTGGGTTTTGTCTTTTTCCTGTTAAACAACCTGTTTCACGCTCACCCATCACATTCTCTGTTCTCCTTTACATCAAGTTCTATCTCCTACTCTTCTGATCCTACCATTACTGTCATTGGTATTTCTCCCTTTCTCTGTAGGCAAAGGCATTTTCTTCCCTTGGACTTCACTGAATAAACCCCTGATAACAAGCATCTCAGACAAATTCAATTCTCTCTTCCAAATAAAATCATTCCACTTGCCAAGACAAGAGGAGCCCATGTATCCAAAACAGAGTCCTCTGATTTTCTCAGCCTATGTTCTGATACAGAGAACTTTCCATATGGTTTTAGGGCCATGTTTCAGTCATCACTCTGTAATAATACTATTTATGAGCACATTCACCACCAACATCAACACACCCGTCTCCACATCTTTCTGAGATAAGAAATACATTTCCCTAGCCTTACTCTTTCTTTGTTTCCTGAACTGAAGTTCCCTGGAAGGACAATTTCCTGACATCTCTATTACTGTTTGGATGACAAGTCTAAGACGATTAGCTTCTGTCATGTTTGTTAAAAACCACTGTAAGAAGAATCTCTGACACAGATGATTGATTTTCATCCAGGAGATTCTAGCATTGTTTCACTATCTCATGCATTTATTAGGATTTCATTTCCTTCTGGAGCCTCGAGGGAAATTTCATAATCAGCACACCTGGTATGTATAGTATAAATAATTAAGGGAATGCCCTCTGTAACGATCTATGCAGAAAGGCTGTTCTGCTGTAAGAAATGGCCTGAATCATAGACTCATCAGAAGAAAGAATTAGGGTTATGAGATTCTCTCCATTTCCAGATTCAAAAACCTCATGAACATTTACTGAACTGAAGGGAGTCAGGGCTCTACCCGATCCATAGAGGAACCTCCTCAGCTGGTATGTTTATCAGTTATTTCAACATTATGCTTTCTACACTGTCAGCATAGACGGTACTTTATCACCATTTTTCTATCACAGAATATAATTTACTTCTTACCTTAACAAAAAGTTCATGACACCAATTCAGTTTACAGTCACATTAAGAAAAATACTTTGTGTCAATTTTGTCAATAGTCCAGCCATATATGGACTGTTCTGATGACAAAAAACACTTAAGGCAAACCACGTTCAAAAGGACAGAGACTGTGAGAAGCCTACATGCTTAGTTTTATCTATTAAAAAATTTTGGAGGGCAGTATAGCAGCTACAGCCCAATCTCAGGTCTTCTTTAGAGGTTTTTATCCTGGACATAAAGAACACTGAAACTCACAAACTGGGCCTTCTAAGAAGCACAAAATACTTGGTCACTTGAGGTCACTCCAAAAGTAGCGCCTACTATTTTTTTCCATGAAAACTACAGACACAATGAGCACAATAACACTATCTGATAGAGCAGATTCTCAGCTACAAAACACTGTTTTTCAACATAAAAACCACCACTAGCTGTGCATTTTTGTCAGCGATGAACAAGAGCCTTCACACCACGTTCATTAAAATCTGCTCCAGTGGAGGTGACCCACTGCTTCACAGCTGCTGTGACAGCATCGTTGCTAGGAAAATGTTGCCCATGAAAGGCGGTCTATCTTTCATCAGCCCAAACAGGCAAATGTCAGAAGGTGCCAAATCCAGACTATGTGGTGGGTGTGGTGGGACAGCCCGGCCAAGATTGGCAGTGTGCTCCACAGTCTTCAAGCTGATATGGGGCCTGGGCTTACCATGTTGCAAGAGAAAGGTTGTCTTCTTCTCTGGCCTGACTCTGGAAGTTTGAGCCCTCAGCTTAGTCAGCATTGCAATGTAGTGGACAGAGTTGATGGTTTGTCCGTGTTCTGGGAAATCCAGAAGGATCACCCCTTTCCTATCCCAAAAGACAATGCACATCACTTTACCCACTGAGGGCTGCATCTTGAACTTTTTTTCTTTGATGGGGAATTCACACATCACCACTCCACGGACTGCTGTTCTGACTCTGGCTCATAGAGGTGATGCCATATCTCATCACTGGTAATGACGTGATCCAGGAAACTGTCAACTTCAGCCTTGTATTGGTTCAATAGGCCCTGACAAACCTTCAGATGGTGTTCTTTCTGCTGCTGTATTTGTTGGACCCACCTGGCGCAAACTTTGTGATATTCTGACATTGTCACCATCATTTCCAACACATTGAAGCCAATATTCAGCTCCATACACAGTTCCCTGGTTGCAATCAGCCAATTTGCATGAACGAACTGATTGAAACACTCTTCATTTTGTGGTGTGACAGCTGTATGTGGTCATATGGAACATGGCTTGTTTTTCACGTCGCTGTCACCACTGCCGAAATGCACCACCCATCACTTCACTGTGCTGGTATTCACTCCATAAATGTTCAGCAAGCATCAACAAATGTCAATGGGTGACATTTTTTCCTCATGGAGGAATTCAATTCCACATCTTTGCTTCATATGCTGTTCCTTGTCAGACGCTGTTTTGTCAGACTGCCCCTCTGCTGCCATCTGTTGCACAGCAACAAAATGGAATGGAATATTGGTGGGAAGGTTCAATCCCTACTGCCATACCGCCAACATCTGCTTCTGATGTTGTGGGCCAACATAATAAAATGGGAGGCATTACTTTTGCTGCAACCCTTGTATATGATCCCTAGTGGACAGAGTGGTCAGCATCTCCCTTGCACTGCAAAACATGTGAATTCATGTCTGATCACTCACAGTAATATGTTGGTAGCATCTGCACAATTTTGGTCTAAAGCAGAGCTGGTTGGTTTGTTCCTTTTTGAGCGCAGTCCCTCAGTGGCAAGAAAACGACAGCGTATCCACCTGCTTTCACCTGAGCGCTTTGCATCTTTCTTTGTTCTACCATCAGAACACATTGTTCTGAATTCTTACTGCTGCCTTATCAAGTCCCTGCCTCAATCTGTATTTAATACTTAAACTACAGATCCCTCACTTGAAATCTTTTTTTTTTCTCCAAAACTCAAGTTTTAAAGCATCAACTTTAAAGCTTCTAAAAAAAAGTTCAGTCATAGGAGTGTGCTTCACTTTAGGCTGCCATCTGCAACGAGCGATGTTAAAGTATTGCACAGTAAATGGCATACTTGTGATCTAGAATATTGCTTTGCAGATAAAAGAGGTTAAACAGTTCATGTAAATATGCTGCTTTGATACGTAATTGAAATTAATTTCGACACGGAGATTTGCTCACCATCATTACTTCTATTTTCCAACGCATTAACTGGATGCAGCAGTCAGACTAAGAGAATCAGCTTCTCATAAAGGGTTCTGTTCTAAAGTCTGACGACTTTTTTCAGCTAAAAACCGATAATGAGTAATTTATGGCCTAAAGATTAAATCTTAAATGAACAAAAGCAGACAAACATGCGACTGTCATTGTGTAAACATTCCCATCCTTTTGACTTGCTCAGTTACCTTAGGCCCATCAAAGTGCTTACACTTTTTTCTAAAGCGATTAGATTTGAAAGACCTAGGACCAATTAAATCTATTGCTATTGATGTCAGCAAGCCATGTTTCAACAGGGTATAAACCCAAGCCCTTTAATTAGCAGAATTTCTCCATAAGCCTGATGCTGTGGCTGGACCTCATTGGGCAGCTCCTTACATCCATGCACTGCTTCAGGAGGGCTCTGCTGGGCTGCAAGGACACTGCTGCACAGGTCCTTGTGAACCAAAGCCTTTCAGTCACACCTTGGTGAAACATCACAGGATTGTGTTAGTTCTCTTAGCACTGCCGAAAAAAGACTCATCTTTATCTTTAAAGTTAGTGTGCTTCACTCAGTAACATCAAGACCTTATCTGTCAATTTAGAAAAAGAAAAGCAGGAAACAGCTATCAAGGCAGATGGATCCACACATCCTATGCTAAAATTTAGGGTTTTATTTCAGTGCTGCCCTCCTATCCCACCTGGAGCAGGAGGATACATGTGATCACATTACTTACACCAATTTTAGAACCCTGAGGAAAAAGTGGATTTCAGCTGAGAAAAAGTGACAGCAGAAGGACGATGATCTCTAAGGTCCCTTCCAGCCTAAGCCGTTCTGTGACGCTGTGGTGTGACAGGCGCTCTGGATACACCTGAAGGAGAAGCCCACCAGTGAAGCTTCACAAACTGAGCAACATTTTTTCCCCTCTTTGAGAAGCAAATGTGCGATTTGAAAGCCTGTGGAGAGCACACTTACTTTCGTGGGACACCCACCTGACAACTTCAGGTATTTTGTGCAACTTGTAAGACTCATCTTTCCCCCTTCGCATGCTTCATCCTGCTCTAGTGGAACTTGTACAGCCCTTCCCTGCTTCGCAGAGCCACAGCAGTCTGCTTCCACCACGTGTGCTCTCAGTACTCCCCAGCTGCAGGGACTAAGGGGTTAATTCAACTCGCAGGCATACATTAAACCGTGCTAAGAGCATTCCACAGAAATACCATCCTGAAGCCAGCAGCTAGAAGGAATTGCTAACCTTACACACGCTCTGTCTGGGTAACAGACAAATGCACTTGCTTCTTAAACCCAGCAGCAATGGGGCACTTCGCAGGGCACTGGCAAATGCCTGGAAACCCACGGGCATAGAAAACAAGCAGTTGTGTGGACAGCTGCACCAAAAAGCTGGAAAGCAACTCACGCAGCATTACTGTGGAAGTTGTGCTTTGCTTTAAGCAGACTCATTTCAAGATCGCACCACCTGTCTAAAAGAGAAAACGTTTCCTATTTTATTTTAAAAGCTCTGCCCCCTCCTCTTTGCACGATCCTGCCATGTAGACACACACTTAGAGGAGAATAAAGAGATCCCAGCTATTGATCTGCACCAGGCTGCATAAAACAGCAGTGTTAGCGGTCTCTTGGGATTTTGCTGTAAAAGCAATTGGAACTGCAATTAACAACAGCACATCTTAGGATAGGGGAAGACTTATAACTAGGAGCTAATTAGGAGGGCAAACACTGAAGCTTGTTAGCTGAGATGCTAATGAGAATTATACTTGAGTGGCAGCAGCCTAGCTATTCAGAGTTAATTAGAAGCCTCAGCTGATAGTATATTGCTCTTAAGAGCTTTCAAAACAAACAACTGGAAAAACTGTCCTGCAGCTAAGGATCCAGCACGCCGCGCTGGGTAACTCATGGGCACGGGGAACAGCCGGGAAATTACGTTCAGACATCATGGCAAGTTAGCAGCACGTGAGAAGGTCGAGGAGAGGGGGTCTGGCAGGAGATGCGTGCCCCCGTGGCTGCGCTGCCCCAGCACTGCCCTGCACACAGCAACCCAGTGCTGCAGGACACGCTGCCACGCGCTGCACTGCTCTCAGAGCAGCGGGGAGTGAGCAGCCCCTGCCTGCTGCCCCCGGGCACGGGAGTGTTAGACTCTCTCCCCGCTGTGTGCGGCAAGGAGGCAAAAAAAGTACATATATTATTAATAATAAATCAAGGCTCTTCGAGGGGAAAATCTTTTAAATGTAACATGGCAGCAATGCGGATCGTGAAGCGTGGCCTTACCTGGGCTGAGTTGCATGGCTGATTCCTGCTCTGAGCAGAGCCAGGGAGGCAAGGCAGAGGGGCTGCGTGTTTAAATGTTTCCTCTGTGCCTGATTGGAAGCGCAGGAGCCAGTCAGGGGCAGGGGAGAGGCTGCTAAACTCAAAGTAGGTTGATTGTTTCAGGAAAAGAGTGGATACTGGAGAACCTGCAGACTGGTTTGCTGCGGGTTGAAATACGTGAAAAGGGTTGAGTGTCACACGGGAGGGAGAGGCAGGGGAACTGAGGGGATTTTCAGTCTTGCTGAGGCCCTGTTTGCATTAAAACTTGCAGCAATTTGAGCAAAATCTGGTTTTAATTCTATTTATTGAAACCAATCACAAACCCATGTGGATACTCTTAAACGGACTCAGCTTTCCAAAAGAGTATCAGTGTGATTCAGATTTTGGTTAAAGCAGCGAGAAAACCATCCACCAACGGCTTTAAACCAGTGTAATTAAACAGATTTCGAAGTATGACTTGAGCTAAAG
The DNA here is from genome assembly GCA_013396635.1 of Penelope pileata. Classification (NCBI taxonomy): domain Eukaryota; kingdom Metazoa; phylum Chordata; class Aves; order Galliformes; family Cracidae; genus Penelope; species Penelope pileata. The sequence continues at coordinate 5,613,204 of WBMW01000802.1, forward strand.
AAATGCAGCTTCTAACGTGGACGTGACCCAGCAGTCACTGGCTGATATTGAGAGAGGAGGGGAACTTCACACCCTGAAGCCCCCGGTGCTGGTTCACGAGGCCTCATGCAAGGTTTCCACTGGAAGGGTGTGAGAGTATGGAGCAGTGAGAGTGGACACAAAGAACTACAGTCCAAAAATCCATCCTCTTCTAAAGCAAAAAACCTCATTGCGTAAGCAGTGCTCTGAAGAGACACATGTATCTCACTTCAGCTTTGGGAACCATCCTTTTCACCTGATAGTTTTGAAGCAGAGTCAGGGATTGCAGTTATTCAGGTTTAACAGGACTTGTGAAGCTGACTGAAGCTAGAGGCAAAATTCCCCACGCACCACAGCGATGTAGCTCTGGGCTTGACCGCACAGCTCACTTGAGAGCTGTCCCAGCCACAAGCAGCACCCCTCAGCCCAGAGGACAGCAGCCCACCAGTGACCTAGGACGTGAGGTAGGTGTGACAAAGCCCTTTTTGCAAACCCAGCCCACCTGGGGCTGGTGACACGCTCTCTGGGGCTGTGTCACTGCTGGGAGTCTCCTCGCTCAGCAGCATGGTCAGCTGCTCTGAGCACAGAGCATCAGAAGGCACTTGGCAACTTTAACCAGGCTAAATAAAAGAGAGAAAAAAAGATGTAGATGGGAGTAACTTGAATTAATCCTGTGGGGAAGATTCGCTCATGAGGAACTAAGAGTATAGATAGCAATACCTGGCAGACAGTCCTAGCAAACTGGCTCGGGTCCTAGAAGCAATCCAGCCAGAGCAGCGCGGAGATCAAAGGGAGCTGCCTTCCTCTCATTCTCAGGGCTTATTCCCTCCACCACCTCCCCCATCACTATGTGCTCCTGGTAGGTTTTCCCCATATCAAAGAATACTCATATCAAAGAATTTTACAAAAGCAGCTTTCCCAGAGCTGCAGCCCCAGTTGGAAACAAGTGGGAGCGAGGCCTGAGGCACTGCCAGGGCCAGCTTTGCTGACAGTGAGCAGGGATGGCCACAGGCCCGGCTGGGCAGAGCTCAGCTTTGGCCATAGAGACCTTTCTATCTTCTCTCCCTTGGCTCTTCTCATCCTCCCTCTGTGACCATCCCAGTGCCTGTGGTGGCTGAGGGTGTGCGGGACACTGCTGTCAGACACAGCATGGTTTGCAGGGAATGGCATCTCCAATGAGTGCTGGGCATTAATTCTGGTGCCTGAGATGACAAAGCAGACAGCTGTATTTTATCAAAGTTCTTCAGAAAACTGAGAAAACACCCAGAAGAGATTTTGCAATTCACGATGTAGCTTAGAGTCATAGATTATGCTGAGTGGGAAGGAACTCACAAGGATCATCAAGNCCCACCCTCGCTGCCCTCCTTTGGATGCTCTCTGATAGTTTTATGCCCTTCTTATATTGTGCACACAGTACTTGCGGTGAGGCCGCACCATGCAGAGTGGGACGATCCCTTCTCTTGCTCTGCTGGCAGTGCTGGGCCTAACGCACCGCAGGGTATGGTTGGCTCTTTTGGAAGCAGTGGGTGAATGATTGGCTGATGAGTTGGGCTCAAAGGGTTATAGCAAATGGGGTTACACCGTGCCGGCAGCCAGTCAGCAGTGGGGTTCTGCAGGGCTCCATCTAAGGGTCAGTTTCTCTTTAGTGTTCTCATCAATGACTTGAATACAGGACTTGAAGGTATACCAAGTTTGCAGATGATACCCTCAAAATGCCTTGCAGAGAGATCTTGACAAGTCAGAAGAGCTGGGCAACCACCAACTGCTTAAAGTTTAACAAGAGCAAGTGCTGAATTCTGCACCTGGGATGGGGCAACGCTGGCTATGGCTCTGTGTACAGACTGGGGGACAAGAGAGAGGAGAGCAGCTCTGCAGAAAGGGATCTGCGGGTTCTGGCTGATGGCTCTGCTGAGTGATCTCCTTTCTCTCCTCTGCAGCAATTGCTTTGCTTCCCTGTCACTTCAGGAGGGCAACATACAGTCTTTTAATGTCTTAACAACCACATGCTATTCCCAACTTGTTACACATACTTAGTTCACATCGCCCCTCCGCAGGGATAAATGTACAGCTCTAACACTGAATTTCATCTGTTTATCTTCTCCTGACTGTGACTCTATTTCAGTATTTCTAGTTTCACACTGCTTCGCACACAGCATCCAACTCAACAGCAGCTCAATTCCCCTTTCAGGCTGTTGATCCCCTGCTGCAGCAGTACCAGCTCCCTCTGCGAGGGATTCCTGCGAGCTATCCCCTCCTCTCCTGGCCCACAGCGCACACCTGCCTGCAAAATGGCATCATCTGGTGCAGATTTTACTTCTTTTCTCCCCCCAGAACAAGGCTGCTGCTTGGCTCGCATTGCAGCTCCATAGGGATCATCGCTTAGCTCTGCAGGACACACTGCCCCAGGTCTCTGGCTTGTAATGGGTTTAATTTTTTATCATGCTCAGAGCACTGCCTGCTGTCTCTATGCTTTCATACACACTGGGGAATTTCTTTTGCTTGGCAAACGTTCATGGTTTTATCGAGGATTATATCTGGGTTTTCTATTCATGGGTTTTCTAGTAATGCCTCTGAACTTCTATTTTTCTAATTCACAGGCTCATCTCTCACAACCAAAATAATGTCCCCAAATCGCAATGCTGTACCTTTAATCTTGGATCACTCAGCAGTCCTCTTTTTCTTCTAGAAAGAAAAAAAGAGAAAAAATGGTATTGGGAGCAGAAGTCTCTCCTTTGTTGAAGCCTTTGGCCTTGGCTCAAGCAGCCTTTCATGGGAAGTCCTACAGTTCCCTGGAGGGCTTGCCTAAATCCCCACTCACCACAGTGACTCACCATAGGCAGTGACCCTAGCTCAGTTTCTCTCCATGCATTTCTTCCTTCCACATTTAATTTATTGGTAACCAAGTACAGCTATTGCATCCCATGGATGATGATTAAAGGAACTTTCAGCCTAAAGGAACTACTGTGCCCATGATGCTGCTTTCCCCATTCTATGAATATTCGGGTTTGTTTTGTTTGCATATCTGTTACCTAAACAATTTGCACACAGTTTGATTGGGATAAGTCTCAGCTTTCACCTGCACTAAGTAGCTCTGTGCTTTCTGTGGGACCTGTAATCCTGGCATGCTTGCTTTCCCAAAACCCCTGTAGACCATTTGCTTCGTCCTTACCGTACAACAGTCACACCATCGTTCAGCTTTCATTTGGCTTGCGGTGAGCTTATTCTCTTCTCTCACATCACGCTGAGGAAGCGTCTGTAGCCCCACGTGCACATGACAGCATCCCTGCAGAGTGCTGGCTGTAGAAATGGTGCTGCAAGCCATACCAGCAAAGTGTCACTGCCCAAGTCACTGCCTGGGTCTCAGTGCAGCGCTGAACACCTCCATGCATTTTCCTTGTCTGCTGGCTTTGCTACGATTGCTTTCACTACCGTTGTGCAGAACATTAAGCTTGTGTTGCATTTTGTCTCCTTCACATCTTTGCGTTTTGCCTTGGCACAAACATGGGTGGATTTTTCAATGTGCTTTTCATTACACCTCTGAGATAGCTCTCAAATTTTCTTCTCTCGCATGCTTGCTTTCCAGAAGCCTTACACATGTTCCGCAGTGTCTGTGAAATGGATAGAAACATCTATGCGCCATGCTCTCAGCAAAAGGAAGTTGACTGTGCCCATTTCCTGCCAAATAACAAGCAACTACATTTGTACAATGCTGAGGCAGAGCCGAGCACCCTGCTTCGCACGAACCTGGCCTTGGTGCTACAGCAACAGCAGCGCTCCGAGCGACCACGGAGGCTCCCCTGTGCCCCAGTGATGCTAGTACAACCACAGCCCAAGTCTGCCGGGAAGCAGGACAGAGGCTGGAGAGCCATCAGCGCGTTCCTGTACCCTTCAGCATCTGCACTCCCTTCTTTCCGTTCCATTTCTCAACATTACTGAGTTACTTTTCTGTTCTGTTACTCAACGTTACTTTGAAGATTTACGAGCATCAGCCATTTTGCACAGCTTGGCCACATAACAAACTGCTATTTCTCCTGATTCTTGGTAAAACTTGCCAATACTCTTCCTATCAAACCCCATTAGAGGAGGGTTTTTTTCCTGTCCCGTTCTTCCAGAGAATGCATATTGCTCATTACCCATAAAAACATATCTACTTTTGTGTTGCTTTTCCTTTTTGTCTGTGTCTGACAGTTTTGTACTGTTCCTCTTGTAAGCTGAGCAAAGCGCAGTTTCTGTACCCATTTCTTTCCAGCCAAAGCAGAAAGCTCAGGAGCCCTCACCATCCCCTCCACTCACAAAGTCATTCTTAATCCTGGTGACATCTACCAGCCAGCTCCTGTCTGCTGCTGGGAGCAAGCACAAAAAGGCACCTGCTGCAGGACAGCTCTGCAGGGTTATTCTTTTCACTGAACGTGTTCCCCTCCCCAGCTGTGCCCTGAGAGGAGAATCGTCCCTCCCCAGCATGGTCCTGTTGCAACCTGCCAGAGCACTCTCATAAAAACTTCTGCCTTTCACCTCCAAGATATCCCATATTGGGAAAACAAACAAATGCAAACAGCCAACAAAAACCACAGTGCAGAGGGTACGTGGGCACCCATAAGTATGAAAGGCTCTGTATGCACTTATTAACAAAATCCCCCTTTCACATTTAAACCCAGACCTAAGGACAGATAACAGAAACTGCTCACAGCTCGGAAAGTGCTGCTTCAGCCTGTTCAGGCTGCGATTGCTATTTTTCCCCTGCTATTCTAAATATAAGTCTGTATTTCAGGTAAAAAAGTCACAAGGAATTTCATAATAATTGGAAAAGCTTTCATATCCCATCTGAAAGGATTCCTTGAAAGAGATTAAAAAAAGAAAACATCAAGGAAGACATCAGGACTGTACCTCGCTCTTTCATCAGTATATATAGTCCATAACGCACATGGGGTGCCACAGGAACCGCTGCTCAAGGTCAAAGCAAGGTCCTTATGAAAGGGACAATTACTCTCCAGCGACAGATAAGGAGAAGAAAGTCAAAGCCAAACTCCGAGAGAGGAAAGGCAGGAGTGCTCAAAGTCAAGTGAAAGAGCTACAAAAGCCTTTACATGGGGAAGAGATCAGCTCAGAATCTAGCTGTGAATTGAGGTTTTATCTGCTATGAGGGGTCCCCTGGCAGCATTTCCCTCCCCATGTCCGAAAGGCAGTGGCAGTGCGGGGCTGACCTCGCGCCCAGGAGGCAGCCGTGTGGCAGCGGGATGCTCCTACTGCCCTAGGGCTGCGGCCAGGCCAGGCTCATGTGTTCACACTGCCCCACACAGAGCCTGGCTTCATCATCCTCACTGCACTAACAGCACAACTAGAGCATGATCATCAACGGTGATGGGGAACTGAAGCTGAGGTTCAACCTAGTGACACCTTTGGTGGAAAAGGAATTATTCTAAGGTCACTTCGTTCAGAGTTGACGTTAAAATGTTTGAAGGCTCATGGCAAAATACTTACTGTATCTACCAACATACAGATCGTGCATTTATGTTTTGACACACCCTGATTCGCAGTGCAGTTGGTCTCCAGAGTCTTTCTAGAGACCCAAAGTTCTGACATGGCTGGGAAGACAGGAGAAAGATGTGGATATACACGTCTCATCATGCCATCCATTAGGTCAGCATACAAGGCAGTGCTTAAAATAACATTGGAAACTTGTGTTCTTTGAACAAACAGCAACATTTTCAGCCTAGATGTAGTTGCAAAAAATAGAATTTTTTACTTTATGTATGAAAGCTCCAGATTCTTGCACCAGAACTCTCTCTTGAAAAATTACTCCTTAAATTCTTCACCAACGCTGTGATCTTGTTTCTTTTTGTCCATGATGGAAGTTCACAGACCTAGATACACCAGCACACGTTCCCTCCTAGAGACAGCCCTCACGGCAAGTTAGCATTTGTGTTTCTCAAAGAAATAAGCTAGATCAGCAAACAAGGCAATAAAAAGGTTTGCATCTACAGATAAGCCTTCTAGCAGGCACAGCTGCACGTTGGTTGAGTGTGGTTTTCCCACCCTCGCTTCCAGCTGACAGAGCTGAACTGGCCCCATTTAAGTTCATTTAAGTGATGTGTACTCGCAGTGTTCACATGAAAGGGGCCCAAGACTTCTTGAGATGGCTGTAGGGCTGCCTCTATCCCTGGCCAAGATGTGCTCACTGCAGAGGTGAAAATACACAGGTCAAAAGCTAAAAGGGAAATGAGATTATTCCAATTTTGAAGCTGAAAGGAACAAAGAATTGGAAGGGGCTTCCTGGATATCCGAACTTCCACTCTCCGACAAGCACGAAGGAGCCAGATGTTCCTGTGTCAGCAAAAGTCATGTTCAGCGTCCTGTCTCTAACGAACGCTGAAAGCAGTCACCTGGAGATGGGTATAAGAACTGAAGAAGTGTATCAGAGCATTTCCCAAAGTAATCTCTCAGCCTCCAGCTGTTCACTGCCCAGGGACTTCCAAAGACAGATGTGCTTCCTCCGTGTTTAACAATCTGCAATACTGTACTCTTTGATCTTGTCTAGCCTTCTTTTGAAGGCATCCCAACCCTTAGCATCTGAACATCCATAACTTTGGCAAGGAGCTCTGCAGCTTAACTACTTGCAAAGCGAAAAACCATCTCCTTGTGCTTGTTTTCAACAAGCTTCGAATGACACTGTGAGGGTGGTGAGACACTGGAACAGGTTGCCCAGAGAAGTTGTGGATGCCCCCTCCCTGGAGGTATTCAAAGCCAGGCTGGATGGGGCTTTGGGCTACCTGGTCTGGTGGGAGGTGTCCTTGCCCATGGCAGGGGGGTTGGAACAAGATGATCTCTAAGGTCCCTCCCAACCTGAACCATTCTGTGATTCTATGACACTTCCTTCAGATTCACAAACATGGCTTCAGATGCTCCGCTGCAGTCAACCTGTAGGGATCAACTTAGGAAAGCTAAATCCCACCTGGAGGTGAACCTTGTAAGGGACATGACGGACAACAAGAAGGGCATTTAGGAGCACAACAGCAGCTAAAGAAAGGCAAGGGAAGATGGGGGCTCAGTGCTGAACAGGGTGAGGGACCTGGCGACAAAGGCCACAGCATTCTGTACCTCCTTCACCTCAGACACCACTGGTAAAATTTGCTTCCAGGAATCATGGTCCCACCCACAAGAAGATCTGGAGCCATGAAGGCCTACCCTCAGAGGAAGAGGATCAGGATGGGGAACACTTAATTCTCCACAGGACCTGATGGGATGCATTCATGGGTGCTGAAGGAGCTGGATGATGTCACCAAGAGGCTGAGGCAACTGGAGGAGGTTCCTGAGAATTGGAAGAAAGCATCAGCATCACTTTTATAGGCAAGAAGGATCTGAGGAACTACAGGCTCAGCCTTACCTTGATCCCTGGGAACGGGACAGAGCAAACAATCCTGCAAACCTTTTCCAAACAACTTAAGGACAAGAATGTCATTGGCAGTAGTCAGAATGGATTTAGGAAGAGGGAATCATGCCTGACCAAGTCATTTGATGAAACAACTAGGTTGGTGGATGAAGATCAACTTCTTTATATTGATGTCAGCAAGGCTTTTGACACTGTTCCCCATGAGAGCCTCACAAACTGATGAGGTATGTGCCAGACAAGTGGACAGCGATGAAGCACGCTGGGTACTGGCTAACCTGCCGGGCTCAGTAGGCTGTGATCAGAGACACCGAGTGGATCCCAGTTGCTCAGGAGTTAATGCTGCACATATGCAGATGATACAGAACTGGGAGAGGTGGCTGATGCCCCAAGCGGCTGCACTGCCATCCAGAGGGACCTCAGCCCACTGGAGAAATGAGTCAGCAGGTACCTCCTGAAGTTCTGCAAATGGAAAATCACACACATGAAGAGGGATAATCTCATGCACCAGTATATGCTGGGGGGTGACAGGCTAGAAAGCAGCTTTGCAGAAAGACCTGGGGCCCCACTAGATGAGTTAGCCTAGCTGCTGGCTCATGTTTATCTCCAGAGGTCCCCTTCAACCTCAATGGTCCTGTGACCCAGTTTCAGACACAGCATTTTGCCTCTCTTCATTCTCTACATCAGTTCTGAACTTTCTCCACCTCCACCTTCTGTCCTCTCATCTTCACCAGCTGAACACCAGCCCTCCCTTTGCACTTCCAGATCTCCTGAAAAACATCTGTTCGAGGCTTCCCCTCTCCTCTGACACTGTCAGAGGCTGCACCCTCCTCATCTGCTGGGTCAGAGACAATTAGAATTTCAGCAATGAGTCCAAAGACGAACTGAGCTGCACAAATGCACACTGTGAGGGAAGAGTGGAGACAGCACTGCACAGAGAAAGCAACTCACAGCTGTGCTCAGCCTTTGTATGATCGTGTTTATATGGGGCTGAGATATCAAGAGCTCAAGGATCAGACAAGACCACAAGCCTAAGAGACCATCACTTTCCCACAAAGCATTTTGAGAAGGAACCATCTTCATCCTACCAAAACTCTTTCCTAGTGATTTCCCCGACAGCAGGGTTGCTAAGCACTACCCAACACAGATATTTAGGAATAAGCTGTCCTATGCCAGTTTTACAACTGATCTCCAGTCAAATATATATAAAAAATCATTGTATCAACAGGTCAGTGTACAAAACCAGACACAACCAGTCTCTGATAAAACAGGGTTGTGTACATTGAACTGCGGCACAGCACAATGTTATAAATGGAAAATAACCTCTTTTCAGAGAAGTAACTGTCTGGAATGCAATTGAGAAACAAAACAATGCAAAAATATTACATTTGAAAATCCAAAACATCAGATTGTCCCTAGAGAAAATGCAGGAATATGAGTGGAAGCAACTGTAACTAGAAAAAGCAGATTTTTATTTTTACTTCTATGATTGTCAAGAGAGAAAAAAAAAAAAACTTGCTTGACTTAGTTAGATGAAAGGCACCAGTACAGCAAGAAAGATCATTCTGGCTGACTCTGGAGTAGTAATTCATAGGGAAAACTCTAGTTCAAAGCACAAATAAAGTATTTATTCCTTTTATAATCCAAAGTCAAGGAACACTCAATTTGAAGTCTAATTACAAGGGTAAAAAATGCCACTCAGAAGCAGTTTCAGGTTCTACAGCCTTCCTTCATCTTGCCATCACAGCTCACTGATTGAAAGATGCTTCTCTCCTTGCTGCTCTGTAAATACCATGCAGCCAAACGCAGAAGCTGGAAGTGGAAAAATGCTCAGAAAATGTTTTCAGGCATAACACAGATCTACTGATGAAGAATAAGACAATGATACTAAGAACAGGGTCTGAACACATGCCCAGTGCTAAAGCTGCTCTAGTGCTCTGACTCACCTCTCCCTGCCGTTCCGTTTGTCCCTGGGCTGTAGCTTGCAGCCAGATGACACAACACCATTTCCTGCCCTCCCTTCAGCTGAGGGCTCTCAGCCACTTTTCCAGCAGCCAGGCTCTGTCCTGCTGTGCCCCCAGAAGTGCCATCAGCAGCCCCATCCCTGGGTGCACCACAGCTCCTTGGTCCCAAGGACCGCTCATCCTTGAGGTCCACAAACTGCCCTGACCATTTACGTTCACACGAAAGCTGCACGCAGGGAAAGTAATGATATCCAACAGGTGGCAATGAACCATTTAATTGCTTGGGGCTAGCAACTGTTTTTACATTTTTTTTCCCTTAAATATACATTGATACTTTCCTCTAAGTACCCATAGCTGGCCATCAGCACACAAGAAGGACTTTCATCCAACTCCTGATCATTTTCATTTGAATGAATACCCAGCTTTCCTAACAGGCTTTGAAACTCTGCATCTCACTGAGGGGTAAATTCTTGTTTATGGGACTCAAAATCCAAAATTATTTGGTATTTGTAAGATTTTGTAGTCAGTAAAGCATGAGTGACTACACGTGAGATAATGAGATTTGCTCCTCTACTCTGAGATTATTTTCAGGTAATAAAGCTACAGAGAACAATACAGTTAACCATCGTTAATTTAGGATTGGCATTTATGTTTCATCTAGAGTTAATGTAGTCAAACTGAGAACAAAAGCAGGGTATACAAGGGGGAGCCAGGCCTCACTAACAAGTTAATAATTAATAAGCACTTTGATGGTATTGACCCCATCAGCAGAAATGCAAAAGAACCTCACACACTATAAATCTCGCTGCAGCAAATAGAGTTCCTCGCATTCTATGATTCTGTTTTCATCAGGTCTAGCAATCTTTTCCAGCACAACACAATAGCTCAGCATGACTTCTTACAGCATTCCACCGTTGCCACAATTAATTTCAAAGGTACAATATGCAGTTTGGATTTTTATGGCTTAAGAAACTTCGGTTTGCTTAAACCACTCAACTGAGACAAATCAACTCAGATCAGTTTAGGTTTGCTGTACTTTTCCCATGAAGGGATACTCTCTAACCCCATGGTAGGCCAATGGTAGAACTGGAAAATAACCTGTCAGCGTAACACCAGCTCGTGCTGTGCCATCACCAACGCCGTCGGAGGCAGCCGGCTCCTTTCACTTCCACTGCTCATGCTGCCTGTCCATTTCCCAGCTGCCAGGTCACGTTTCTCACATTTCATACGTTATCAGGTCACACTGCAATGGGAACGTGTATTACCCACAAGCTCACATTTAAGTAACTGCAGTATATAAACATTCTTTAGTGAGAGCAGACGGAACTAAAAAAGCAGTGATGAAGTGAAAATACAGAGAGAAGCACTGCTTGTGGAAGCATTTGACTTGGGTACTGATTAAGAAATATCTAAATCTTCTTAGATTAATACAGTAAGTATTTAAAAATTGCAGATTTAATCACCTCCCTTCTAAAGATTTGCTTCTTCAGGATCCACAATTAATTCCTAAACTCCACGTACTTCAGATCACTTCATCTTTCATTATTCAGTCATGACATTAAACTTTTATTTTAAAGCATTACCCTGCTGAAATATTTATTCTAGGGGTCAAGGCAGAGAAAAGAAGGGGAGAAGAGGAGGAACAAACCTGAGCCATGTTGCCCAGAGATGGAAGGATCAGATCCCTTGAAAGCGCTTAAAAAAAAAAACAAAAAAAAAACACCTCCCACTTCTCAAGGATCAACTTTCAGTTGAAACCAAAAATTGCTAGTTTGAAGCAGTTCTGAAGGCAAAGAAAAATCTTGAATAAAGTACAGCTAAAAGAATCTCTGTCCAAACTTGCCTGAAACAAAAGGTAGAGGACAAATCGTGTCATTCTCATAGACATTAACACAACGAAAGACAGAAAGGCCAAAGACCATATATGAAATGTCAATACTAGGAAGACATACCAAGAAAAGAAAAACTGTTAGCAAGCTTCACACTTGCATTTCCACTGGATGACGAGGCAGATACTTCAATATTGGAGTCACTGAAAAGCAAGATCATGATGAAAGCCCAGTTAGTTCCCCTTCCTTAAGGGGAACAGAAAGGTATAAAGGATCCTCATCCAGGGACGTTGTTTCAAGTTAGGGAAACGCCAAGATGAATTAGAAGTTTTACAGGGCATGTAATTCAAGATGGGCTAGATTAGCAGAAGCGAACTATTTAAATGGTTTAACTTCACCTGGCTCAACTCTGCACACAAGCTTCTGCAGCAGAGTCAAACCCAGCCCTCAGGGATGCATTTTGCTTGGAGCCCAAACGCTGCAGCCCAGCTGAAAGAACTCCAGAATGTAAATAATGAGGGAAAACAACCAGGTTGCACTCGATCAAAATCTACCCATGACATTTGCAATTTGAAGGATATGAAAACAGCACCTGGGGTAAGGATTATGATGCTATAACTTGGGTGTATATGCCATGGGAAAGAACAGAAACAAAATTAAAGCAGAATTACGGCTACAGTGGAAGAACAGGAGGTTTGGCTACAAAGATATTCTATACACCGTAATAAACCTTTTCATGCTTTACTTCCAACAATCCTAGAAGTCACAAATCGTTTCATCTCTTCAAACAGTTATGCAAAAGTTACGGTGTAATTACGGCATAATTTCACATGCAATCAAAGCTTTTTGGTCTCGTAACTGGGGCAGAGCCAAGCCAGCTCTAAAATGATGGCTGCAATACTCCGATGGCTGCACCGACTGCAGAGGGACGAACCAGTACTTACACGGGGCAGGGGAGGCACTGGAGAAAGCCAGAGTAGATTACTCTTCCAAGTGCAATGCTTCATCTTCCTGTGTCTGGTAAACCAGCTTTAGTCTTCTCAAAAATTAAACCGTTACTCTTCTCTGAGTGAAGAAAAAAAGCTGAAGACTATCACTCAGCTAAACTAAATGGTGACAAGAGCAGCTGATCATTTGCTACCAGTGACCAACGCTGGCAAGGAAAAACATGTAAAAAACGGTTATTTTGACTAAGAATGAAACCAGCACGTGCTCGGTACATTAAGCTACTACTTTAAAGCTTATTCCAGAGTTTCCAAAGAACAGCCAAGCGTTGCAAAGTTAATCAAAACAAGATGTCTCTAACAGCTGAGTACTGCAAGAGAACCTCCAGTGCTCAGCAGCAGGACCACCCAGAAATGTCTTTTGAGATGTAAGCCCAACAGAAAGCCTAACAACTGGGGAACCAAGCTTAGGCAAGTCAAAGCGTTTCTTCTGCTGCGCAATCTTATCTCCCCCACAGGACTGCTGCAGATAAAAACATCCTCATTCGAACATACAGCTGTACGCTTAAATCTTGCGTTTTCTGATCTCAGAGCCTCAGAAGTTTTGGCAAGCGTGAATATTAGGCACAATTAAAAGCTCAGCTGTGATACTTCTTTACTGCAAAGAGCACTGAGATTGTGAAGCACACCTACAGCTGCAGAGAGGTCAAGCGTTCTTGCATATTTTTAAAAGACTCCATATTTGATAGCTGCTGAAAAGGAGAGATACAGGGGAAAAATAAAGTGAGAACGCATCAAGACTTTTTTTAAATAACCAGAGAAGAACATCTTACAGCAATAGTTATCTTTTATTTTCTCTTTTAGTTTCAAATCGCAGTATTTTCAGCATTTCTTTAAACTTAAACATACATCTAAAACCAGACGCTCTCCTTTTATTCTGAGTACAATTGTTCTTTGGGTCGGGGCTCCGAGCTGTTGCCCATCACTGCCCTCAAGCTCTACAAGACACCGCCACAGGGTGCTGTGCACCCCGTGCCTTTACCTCGTCCTTCGCCAGGCGGATCCGACTCGACGGCACGCGCACACGGACGGATGGCAATGGCAAGCTCACAGGAATGCACGTGACAGCAAGCAGCGCATGCTTCACAAACGCTCTGCAGCATTTATACCCAGCGAACGGGAGCACAGCTACAACCTGACACACTACAGAAGCTCTCCTGGGTATGACCGCAGGATTCTCAAGATTTTCACTGGATACTTCAAGGTAGCATGCACAGGAAGAGTTCACCTGAAATCTCAGTATTAGATAAGATTAGCGTATTGAACTTCCCAGTAATTTTGCTACATTGCTTACTCTAGTTCTTACAGCAGCTTGCTTTTCTTTTTTTTTCTTTAAAATAAGGAAACTATCTAAAAAGTACCAAAGTACTTTGCTCCTTCATAACTTCCATCATTTGTATCCTTGTAACGATAACTGTTTAAAAATAAAAGAGCAAAGCACTTACTATTGTCACATAGTTTATTTCTATACTTAGTGCAAATTTTACTCTGGATTGTACATGAAAAAGTCTGTTTAATGCAATGAACGTACTTGAACCAATCCCTTTTACTCCCACCCCATCCCTTTCAACCACTGGGTGAGATCCTGAATGACCAAATTTAATTTGACTGTTTATTGCTATGTTTATTGCTCGTTATACCCTCTTTTAATTATTATTATTTAGGAAGCGTAAATGCTTAGGTATGACTGCTCCACAGAAGTGTAAGACAAAAACCAGGTCTGCTGCTCTTGGAGAACTGTCTTTGCAGTGTTTTTGACACAACCTCCTTATCTGCTATATAAAGTTAACAGCCATTTAAAAAGGAGAATGGCAAGACAGACTGCTCTTAAGGTGAATCTATTAAGTATGAACAAATTTATTTTAACCCAAAAGGTTCCACTCGTTCCCCACTTCATTTGGTCTGTATCTGTTCAATCACTACTCAGTGCTTAAGGAATGCTCTACCTTTAAGAAATGAAACTGCTTGGTACTGGTCTAAAGCATTAATCAAATCACTTCCTAGATGCTTTAGGGAAGAAATAACATCTGAGTATACGCTCAAGAGAAGATTTAAAAAAACTCACATTCACTTTCAACTGGCAAAGAGCCTAAGTAGAACACACTTTAAATCCCTTCAGTAAGAACTGATTTATAATGTTTTGTTTTTTTCCTTAAATCCATCATCAGTATTTCTTAGCGGCCACTGTTCTGCTGTTTTGTTCTGCTGTTGCAGTCCCCATCACATACCTACTGATTCTTGTCAATAGAAGCAGGAAGGAGTGACTTCAAACACAATTTCACTTGCAAAGGGAGAGTGGGGAAAGCAAGCACAGGAAGTGGACAGAAAAGTGTGCTGCGGGTGACACGTTAGATTTGAAGCACGACCCGTGTGTGCTTCCACACTAGGAAGACCCTTAAGATACATACCCCTACAGGTCACTGAGAACTCCTAAAAGGAGCTGCTGTTCTTTAGATGACTTAGAAACATGTTTCAGGAGGTCTATACACTATGACAAATCTCCAAGAGAGGTTAAAACAGATGGAGGAATTACTAGCAGAGAATCCATGCGTGTAGAACTGAGAGCATCAGCTCTAACGCTCGTCTAGAACTGGGGAATGCAAGTATTTGCTTAAAGGCCATTTGAGGAAAAGGGGCTTTGTCACATCAGATGCTTCTCATCCAGCCATGCTGACTGCTTGGTTCAATACACTCCTTTCAGTGGTTGGAAAGATTTTATGGCAAGTCCCAGATCGGTTGGTTTGGAAAGTTTCCTAAAGGGACGAGCTCCCGTTATCCCAAGGTAAAGTAACCAACTGGTCTGTGTTAATCATGAGGAGCTTAAAATTATGAAGAATTTAACAGTTTGTAACACAACACATACTGTTGGTGAGAATATGACTAACCTGATGCTTAAAAAATATATTAAAATCTATTTTAAATTTTGGAAAATAGCTTACAAAAATATCTTCACTTAAACTATATATCATACAAAAACTGACTGGTGTGTGGGTTTACAGTACAAAACGATTATTGGGGGTTACAAAAGGGAAGAGTGACCTATACTACCCTTAACGAAAGCAGAGGGCATTATATCTCACTGCCTTGAATTAGTCTCTTATCAGAATTAAGATAATTTCCAATATAACTCAAAACTTTCAGAGTATCTATTTATTAAATCTTTTTCTCAACTCCTGTTCAGTTTCTCTTAAAAATCACCACAGTGCTGTGGCCCAAGAAAGAAGCATAACCCCACTAAGGGCAGAAATAATTGCTCTAGATAGTAAGATCTGTAGAGAGCTAAATACAGCAATGTCTACAGTTGTTTCTACTGCCCATATTATCAGTTTTGTCTTTCTAAGAGGAAGTGACACCAGTGGACAATTCCTTTTAAATCAATTTATGGGCAGAAGTAACATTTTTGGTCTAGATTGGAATTAGTTTAAATACACGGGTTTAATAAATACAAATATACACATTTGTATACATTAAATGTTGTCACGTGTATCATTTCCACATATACATTATATACAGAAATACATACAAGTACATGCTCCTCCTGACAACACTATCTCATTTTTCCAAGTGTCACCAAAAGGTGTGATAAGAAAATGAAGAGATTAAATATAGGAAGTGACTGAGAACCCAACTATCATTTTTCTGTGATTAAAAAATTATAGCAAATACAACTAAAGACAAATGCTGTGCTTTCCCCATGTAATGCTTACAAATCAATGGGGTTTCCTGGGTGGTAAGTAAAAGCTAAATCTGGCCCTGTATAGTGTTCTAAAATGCATGGGTATTTGTACTGTGTGTCTAAAGCATTATGTGTACAACAGGTAATAAAAGAGGTTGTGTAATCTAACACCTTAGCCAGTCCCAAAGTAGACCACAGCAGCCTTCTGATTCTCAACTGCTAGCGTAAATTTGTTCAAAGTGAGAGTGATTTGAATCCAGACGACTCCATGGTCTCAGTTAGGAAAGGTCAAATGGTTACTGACTACTGGGGAGCTTGCACCATTGTCTCTTAAAATGCTGTGCAGCAGATAAGAGCAGTTTCTTAAGTATACAAAAGGCTGATCCAAAATAACTAGTCCTCTCTCTTAACATTACATCTCAAAATAAAGGAATTCAAAAGCTACAAGTGGATCACAAGAATGCCTCCTTAATACAGTCTCTCAAGACACATTAAATCAACATATTCCAGTTTTAAAGCACTTTAAGAAAAAGTGAGATGCAAAACAAGATGTAGTCTGTACAGTAAGATGGATTTTCAAAAGGAACATAAATCTGAGCACAAGGAAAAAATGAGGACAATACAGATGTCAAGACATTCAGTAGCGTGGCTTCTGTTCGTCTCAAATTACAGCACAGCTCATGCACCACACATCTTACAATTTTACATACTGTACATGATATAGAAATAGAAATATTTAAGTTAAAATTTCTTTTACTGATATACTGTACTCAAATTTTAAATCCTGAGAGGAAAAAAAAGAGAAAAAAAAAGTGTGGTTATGTATGTGCACCACATCTCCGATACCACCAACACATACACCACAGGGTATAAGAAAGTCCAGAGAGGAATTACATGCTGGAAGTGTAACTCATGAAAGCCATTTTCTCTTTTCCTTGTTTGGGAGAGACATTAGGAAACAACTTCTATTCCGTACTACA
This sequence comes from Penelope pileata, assembly GCA_013396635.1. Taxonomy (NCBI): domain Eukaryota; kingdom Metazoa; phylum Chordata; class Aves; order Galliformes; family Cracidae; genus Penelope; species Penelope pileata. Next base: position 5,630,059 of record WBMW01000802.1, read on the forward strand.
CAACATTATACACATGTACATAGAACTATGAAGTTTTCTAATGACTGCAGCTTGCAATAACAGAGTGTTCCTGTCAATTTCATACTGGCTGCAACACAGTGACTTCAGCTGAACATTAGGAAGAAGAGCAATATCAGTTACCTTACACGTAGTACTTGCTCATAGTTCACAGTTAGTGAATCTGTCTCAGGTTAGTCCCAAACATCACTTGTAAAACACTGACAAATCTTTCCACCCACAGGTGCCCGGTGTCAAGAAAAACAAAAACTACACTAGACTTTTCAGGTGATTTCCAGTGCTGCAGAGCACTTCTCCATGCATTCTGGAAGAAAAAACTTGCAGATCCATATTTATCAGAAATGCAACCCCAGATACTTTTTCGATTTTGCATTTCCCACAATCCATACCAGATTTCAACACTAGTCATGCAATTCCATTATGCATCAGGACATTCAACATGCTGAGACCTTGTGGACATTTTGCAAACAAGTTAGGAGGCGATGATACGGGGTTCCTGGAGATGCTACCACCTCAAACACAGACTGAAAGGCTCTCCGATCCAATTCTTCATCTATCTGGTGTCGGTAAAAGTCTATGGCCACCAAACAGAAGATGTTAACATCCACTTGCTCCAGTTTTCCCATCCTGCTGATAATATGCGGAAGACTGAGTCATAAGTTAAGGTTATAATGACAAAATTTGATCATCTTTTGGTGTACTAACTTAAACACTGCTCCAAAAAAACTGAGTATTTTTGAGAAAACCAATAATATGAAAAATACTTTCATGTATTAATTGAACTGCTACTACAGAAATTCTATTTCTTTACTAGCTTAACACATTTTCTTATTTCCAGAAACTTGAACCTACCAGTAGTTTTCTTTCTTTGAAGGAAAACAGTGCAATCAGCACTACTGTCTGAACTGCCTACCACCAAGGAGCATTGCTGACATTAGAAAATTTCAAATGATGACATAAGTCTACTTTTTTGTCTTGCCATGAAATGCAACACCATCATTTATTTATTTTTTAAAATACTTTATCTTGTAGAAGGAATCTTGTAGAACACAAAGCTTTTCAAGGTGACTGCAAAGATATCCATTGAAGCTTTTTTAAAGCATCTTAAAGCAAGGAATTTCCCAATCAACTTCAACAGCCACAAAGAACAGAAATTAAAAAAAAGAAGATTTAGGTAACAATTCCCAAAATCTATTTAACGTTCTTTCTTCCTGAAATTTGAGACACTAAAAGCACAAAGTCATAGACAGCACAACTGGAGTAAAAGTTTGGGGGTTTTTTGTTTGTTTTTCTTTTGTGGTTTTTTTTTTTTTTCCATGTGTGTGTCTGTGTATTAAATTTGTGCTTCTACCCCCCAAAGCTATCAATGTCCTTTACTGAATCATACATTTACCCTGAGGTGGCATACATTGTCTGTTTAGGATACATTGCTGAAATCCATTGACTGGTGGAAGCACTGACAAAAAAACAGGAAAGACTCCACATTGCCATTGCCACAGGCGTTCTTTGTGTGAAATTGGAGAGAGAGAGCATCACCCAGTCACGGACCATTGAGGACTGTCCAGTGGTATGTAGTGTCTGAAATACCTGCAAAACCATTCGGCACAAGAATAAAGACATGGCATACAAACAAGGGAAAGAGTTCAGTTTCTTTTGTAAAGGTTTTCCTCAGCTACAAATCTCTGAGATTCACAAACTGGATTGCGGGAGACAATTCTGAGTCTATAAAATTGATGAACACAAAGCATAGACAAAGTGATTCTGTAAAGAGTGGGCTCATGACAACTGTGCCAAACTGAAATGAGCATAGAAAAGGCAAGACCTGCCTTGTGTCTCTATTTTTAATACATCAAGTGTAGGGCACAGATGCACTCTTAGGTGATGCATGAGTCCAGGAAGTAAGTGCTGAAATGCAGGATACCAAGAAGCCCAACTGAGTCCACAGAAGCTTGGCTGGTTTCATAAGCCCAGATGACCTGGCTCCTTGAGATCTGAAGAATCTGAGCAGCAGAATCCTAACTATTAATTTTCTCTTTATTTTTCCTTTATCAAGGTGATTCTAGGTCCTCCATTTCCCCCCAGAACACAAAGTTCACAGCAGTACATCTCAATCACTGCTGAACAGCTTATCAGGTCTAGTGAAAATTATATTTGCCCCCTGTATTCCACTACTGAAGTTCTGTCACTTATTTAGCAGTCCTCTGAAACATTTAAGGAAAAAGAAACATATAAACATTACCTTATAAACTACTGTCGCCATAAATTGCGGGTAAGGCTGCTGATTAGATAAAAATTCTCCAATAACTTTATTCATGACATCTTGTGGGGGGAAAAAGTCATCAAGGAACTGTGGAAGAATTCGGGCCACTACTCTAGCTTCAAAAGGAAATCCCTTCCTGATCCTAAAAATAATAGAAAAATAACATTATTTAATTCCAATAAATATCATCTTATTTTTCAAATTAATTGCAACACTTTCATCTGTGGACAGGCAAGTCCTAAACACTGAAGAATTTAAGACTTCACCTAATCTTACACCAACAACCTAGCCAAAGAAGTCTACCAAAGCTACTATAAACTATTAGAAGCTGTTCCTTTGCCTGTGCTACCTCCCCAACCCCCCTTACATCTTTGAATCTCTGAAATTGCTTTAGAGACAAGATTTCACAATACAAAGGCTGAAAAAGTTAAATGAGAACAAAAAAAGACAGGGAGATCACTACTCCTAGTTGTCAGAGAAAAGACCATTATCCGTCCCTGCTGAGAAGGACTTAGGGGTCCTGGTAGATGAAAAACTTAACCTGAACCAGCATTGTGCACTTGCTGCCCAGAAGGCCAACAGTATCCTGGGCTGCATCAAAAGAGGGGTGGCCAAGCAGCGAGAGGCAGGTGATCCTCCCTCTCTGCCCTCATGAGGCCTCATCTGGAGTACTGCATCCAGGCCTGGAGCCCCCAGCACAAGAAAAGGCATGCAGCTGCTAGAGCAGGTCCAGAGGAGGCCACAAAGATGCTCAGAGGGCTGGAGCACCTCCCTTATGAAGAAACGCTGAGGGTGATTGGCTCATTCATCCTGGAGATGAGAAGGCTCCAGACAGACCTCATCGTGGCCTTCCAGTACTTGAGGGGAGCTTATAAACAGGAGGGAGACCAACATTTTACATGGTCTGATAGTGATAGGACAAGAGGGAATGGTTTTAAGCTAAAAGAGGGGAGATTTCAGATATTGAGAGGAAATTCTTTACTCAGAGGGTGGTGAGGCACTGGAACACACTATCCAGAGAGCTGTGGATGCCCCATCCCTGGAGGTATTCATGATTAGGCTGGATGGGGCCCTGGGCATCCTGATCTGGCGGGTGGCAACTCTGCCCACGGCAGGGGTTGGAACTGGATGGGCTTTTTACATCATTTCCAACCTAAGCCATTCTGTGATTCTATGATAAGCAAAACCTTGATTTCCATTCACAATATCTTTGCATATTTTTCATTCAACACCAGAACAACCAGAATATCACAAGCTGCATTGTAAAGAGGAGAAGAGCTACTTCAATTTGAAGATAATTTTATTCAATGAACAATGATTGGAAAATCTTTCTAATAAAGGCTGCATCTGTCGATCTGTCAAGAATAAGTTAGTAACTGTTGTAAGGAATAATCACAAGATATTTTCTGCGTCTAGTATTCCTGTTTCTTTTGCTAACTCTTAGGAGTGATTTTTTCAAAAGCACTCAAGCACTGCTCCAGCTCTGTTCTCACTGAGCGCAGAACCAAAATCCTCATCCAATTTTATAGAAAAACCACTAAAAAAAAAAAAAAAGCAAACCATTATGCCACAAGCTACTATGCAAAATCTAACATGCTACGCTCACTTAACACAGCTTGAGATTGTCAGATCAGAGCAAGGGTTATGAAATACTTCTATTAAATGAGTTCCATGTGAATACAGAAATTTTACTGTACCCGTTCACTGCAATTACTTAACAGCCTTGGAAAGAGCAACACTTGAGTGGGGGAGGGGAAAAAGAGGTTTTAAACTCTTAAGGGGGTTTCAAAGACTATTTCCTGTAAACTGGGATTTATATCCTTGATTATGCAGAAGACATCCTGAAAAGCACTTAAGAGTTTGACCTGAAGGGAGCTGGAAATACATTTATAAAGTATTATGTTTTGTGCAACACTGAGTATCAGTTAGGACATGTCTGTTTTCCATTCACATTCCTGTACATTTGTGCTGTGTTCAGCAATTCCATCAGTGTTACTGTGCATACTACAAGGATCAATTTTAAGCAATGGTAAGTAGAGAAACGTCATTAATTCAATATTAGAACTGTCAAACAGAGAAGTGACAAGACGGTGCCAAACAATCATTTCCCCACCAGTGCCCCATGAGACGTTTTATCATGTTTTATCCTCTCACCTATCAAAAAGAACAGATACTCGTTCCATAGCCACGATCACAGATTCACTGTCGGGGGCTGCAGGATTTGCATCTGCGGAACGACTGGGGCTGATTTTTTCCTTTCCTAAACCAAAATAATTTGTTACAAATTTACTGCAAATGCCAAAATAAGACTTTTTTATCCTTGGTAGCAAAAGTAATTGAAAAATAATTAGCACTGTTAGTAAGCTAGTCTTTCAACATATCAAAGGTACATATAAAAAAAAAAAAAGTAAATACCTGTGTACATGCAAGTCAGCATTAACCCAAGAGCTGCCATTGCTCTGTGGGGGCTCTGCACATTCACTCTGTCAACACTCAGTTTAACAAGAGATTCACTATCCAGCCTGGAAAGCTGCTCTGAAAGGAGGAGTCGTTCTAATCCCCTCAGGACGCAATGGTAAATAATGGATGGCGTTGATTCATCACTTCCAGACATCATGACTCCACACATCTGAAATAAAATAAAAAAAAAAAATCCATCTACTTGTTTTTTGGAGTGTGTTTAGGTCATTTTCTAGCAGCACGCTATTACAGATGGTATGTGAAGGACTGCATCTAGGACTGCTGTATTAAGGAAGCCTGATGAAAATAAAACCCACGTCACAAAAATCAAGTCAAGTGTTAAAGATATCATGTGGCAATCCCAAGTTACATAATCACCTGTGATTGGGGACATTACAACATACCTGTATAATTCCTGCAGAGAATTCAGGCCCTACATCAAGTGGATAGTTCTCTATCAAATAGAACGCAGCTGCACACATTACTAAGATATGCTGTTGGTTATGGACATTCACACAACTGCAAATAAGAAAGAACACCAGTGGTCACTTAATTAAGTTGTCTAGGTCATGAATACAGACAAGACAAACAAACCTTAGAAATACCAGTATTTTTCCCACTGAAAGTTGTGAAGTTTTTAAATGACGTAAAGTATCGCCCAGTGATTTGGGCAAACTTGTCTCATGCTGTATGAGAGCTTTGGTTTTTGTGGAAAGTTAGTCCAACACTACCAAATATTGAGTAACATAATTAGAAGCTAAAAGTGCTTCACTTGTTCAGATGAAATGCACTTCACCACTGATCCTGCAAATGCCAGTCAAGGAGTATGCCATTGGACAGAATGAGATCAAAGTCTGAGCTATCCAACAGTTTTCTCACCTTCAAATATCTTTTCAATTCTGTTAATCAAACCTAAAATTGGCAAAGCTTCATTTCTAAGGTTCCAATGAAAATGACAAGAACTTAAGCTGTTTGATACAACAACCTGCGCTAAAACAGACTGCACACAGCAAACCATATGGGGCCTTTTTGGTCACATGTGAGCATGCAACAGTTCCAGACAGAAGCAGAAGCAACGGCACTGCAAGAAAAGCCATTCCCTAGCTTTTCCTAGGGTAAGTCAACCCTAGAAATCTTAAAAAGCTTTATTTTGTTAGTGTTTAAAAGTCAGGTTAAAATAAGCTAGTTCCCTTTCGCATGTGTATTCTTTCACTTAATATAAATGGGAGGTTTTGTTTGTTTTAAATGAAGGAGATGGTAGAAGGGGAGAAGAAGTCTTACTGTGCTACTCCTCTCAAATTGGAGAGCAAATACTCGCTGATGATTGGAATGAGTTGCTTTGCTGTCTCATCAAGCAAGTCACACTCAAGAATATAAAGAATTCCATGCAGAGCCCCAATTCGACTTGGCATATGGGTGCTTCTTAAGGTAGATTCCAGCAGCCGACTTACTGGCTCAGCCACAGCTTTATCCTAAAACATTCAGAAAAAGTAGTCATTACAAATCAAGACTGGTGAATCTTGTCATTTGGAAATGATGGGAAAAAATTAAAGATTAGCAAACAAAGCAGAGACTGGCTTAAAACAGCGCTTTGAATCAATGTCACAAGATTAATAGATAAGAAACAATTTGCAGATTAACTAGTAAAATGATGCTACAAGATGTTCAAAACAACTTTTTACAGATAAAAAACTATCTCATAATTTAAAACCAACAAAGCCAAGATAAGCATCATAAACTATACATCCTATTAGGGATCCATTACACAATGGGACTAGGACTGTAAACTGTCCTAAAAACTGGCTGCTAAGTGGCTATAGCCTGTGTACAAAAGAATACTCTGCAATCCACTCAACTAATAGTACACTGCTCCATTTATTTCTTCTCCAAAACCACTAGCACTCTGTTCTGCATATTCTTCTATCCATCACTCCCATATTTAGTCTTCAAACGCCAAGCCAGTATCAGATACTTTGCCCTCATTATCAAAAGACAGTAACCTACTGGAAAATGTGAAAATTATCCTAAACTGTTAGACTTGAAAAGCAAAGTCTTATTTTTCTTACAGTGTATTTTAAGAAGTTAGAAATTATTTGTTTCACCTTATTTTGGTATTCATATCTAAGATACAGGCCAGTTTTACAATGCGTGATCTTAACTGCTCTTTTTAAGCAAATTTTCAATATGACAGAGCACAGGACATCAAGCAACTCTTGATAGAATTAACCTTTCTTTTTTGTTTTTCCCTCCCACTAACTGTGATATGCAGCTGTTTGCTTGTGAGAAAGTGTTACTAGCTTGCTGAGTGGGTAATTGCAGACCAGCAAGAACAAGATGATCTCTACAACTCCTTTGGTATGTCTGGCATCACTTTCACAGCTTTCCCTTGTACGGATGCTGCTGCAATAGCTACTGGAAGTCCTATCCCAAAATCTTTCAAAACCTTTCTTATCACTATTACCCATACAGTTTTATGTCAATCTTGTATGGAGTTTATAGAAATGTTAGCTTTAGAAGAATCTCCTTTTTTCGTAAGTTGTCCCACTGTGAATTGTCCTTTGGAAGATACCTCTCCTCTCTGGCCTATGTAATTAAAGAGAGTAACAGTAATCTGCATTAGTAATGTCCTTTCCCAAAATATAGAATGACACAACAGAGATAAAAGAATGAGGGAAAAGGGATACATGACTATCAAGTATTCATCATATGAGCTGTCCCAGCCTCTTACAAAGGAAAAGATCAACAATAACTGTCAGATTTCGCAGCAGAAGCTGAGGACTAGTACACCTAGACACTCATGAATTTGAAATTTCCACAAGAATTTCTTACCATCCCAAGAACAGCAGCAGCCTTACAAGTGGCCGGTATCAAATACTGTACAAGAATCTCATCTTCTGACGGATGCACCTTTCGCAATTCTGTCAACGTTGTATACATCATCTCAAACTGATTCCTTTCAGTAAATAAGTCCGACACTGCCAGAAGCTATGCACAAATTAAAATCAAACACAAAAAATCCATTAGCAGCTAGCAGAAGTTGACTCTCCCTTCTCTTATAATTGACAGCAAATATTCTTCAATTGACCTACTCAGCGCATAAACATTAACTCAACTCAGATGTTTGGAAAAACAATTGTTAACTTGTGCAGAATTCCACCAGCCATCCCAGGTGAAAATTACCTCCAAATGGTCATTTTTTCCAAAAGGTTTACAAAACCAAATCCACTATAGCAAGTAATTCTGTCAAATGAATGAATGTTGCCATTTACAATGTATTACAACACCCCAAACTATACAATACATACTCTCCTGCAAAGGCAATTTCACCTATGTCTCTTTATCAGTGCATAATGCCTACCAAGACACATTCTTTAGTCTTGCTTGTATACTTTAATGGTCACTTTAGTCCTTTAATGCATACGCTACTTTTCTGTCTTCATTTTCTTAGGAAGACAGAATAAGCAAAACCGTGAAATCTGCTTTTTGCAAACAGTCAAGTAAAAAAGGACTGCCATGTGACGTTAAGGTCTTTGTAATGTAGTACTAGAATATTCAATCCAGATGTTTATACTGTTTAAAACATTATAATGTTATAGTTGCCCAAGTTATATTTCTGTATTACCCATACAACATCACTGCCAAGAAAAAAATTATAAAAAATCAACGTTTCTTACACATTAAAAGATCCTTTACAAATGCAGCTTAGCTCTGAACATTTGGTAACATATACTCAATGACTCAGAACAGTATTTTAGACTTACTGATCGCACCACTTCGCTGATCAAAATGACTGGTGTTCTCTTGTTAGGGTTTGATGGCAATATCCATTGACTATATAGTTCAAGCAAGAACTGAGAACAAGAATGTATATCTACACCAGCTCGATGCTTCCTGCAAAGCACAATAAGCAAGGGTTAAAATGGCTGTTCTTAAGTCCTGCCAAAATGCTTAAATAGTTTCTAGTACTTACATTTTTATCTTATTTTCATCCAATGCCCAATTTATAAAACTATTTTACTGAACTCTGAAGAGAGAAAAACTTACTTGCAAGTTAAATAACACACCTGGTGTTAATAGGAGATGTTGGTGGTGAGGAAGGAGCAGGTACATCATTCTCATCTTCCTCATCCTCACCCCACTCTTCTTCTCTCAATGGAGTGATATTATTTCCTAACCATATGGAGTGTATAGAGACCTTACAACATCAAGAAAAACAATTCATCATTCAACACTCTCAGTCAGAAGAGTAAAATCCTAGAAGTCCAATCCATTTTTCATTTGAATTGCAGGCAATGAACACAGCCTCAAACAACATTTACATGAACAGCACATCACTTATTTTTTTTAAACCTTCTTCAATATTTCAGTTGAACTAACTCAGTATGATGTGCATTGTACAGCAATATGTGTGATGCTGAAAGCATCTGGATGTAACCTGTGCACGTGCACAAATAACATACATGCATAATCCAAAGTCAACATACTAGATCTGAAATCTAAAGCAAAGTGTACATATTTACAATTCATATTAAGCAACAAAATAATGCAGAAAAAAACCGTAATGACTGCAATTCATATCTAATTGCAATTTAACCTCTCCTCTGAAACCTGAAAAGAATTGCTTATTTTATGTCCAGTGGTGTTTCCTTTCCTAAGGACAACTGTAGCAAATTAAAATAACAAATTTCAATAGCAAATTAAAATCCAATATTTGAAGTTGAATCTAATACCACAAGGGCTCTTTAACACAGAGGGCTGAAAAGTAGAACAACTCCACAGCTGGCTCACAGGCAGACCTCACACACAAAAGCCAAAGTTCTGAGAGGTGGATTAACTGGCTGAGAGGAATCATGCAATTATGACCTACTCTGAATGTCAGAGGCCTTAGTTTAAATTTGATGTTAAGCAGTGCTTCTTAACTGGATTTTCATGAATTAGAGGAAAATGTAACAAAAGCCAAGTTCAAAGTTAAAGCTTTAACAAACCTGCCCCAGTTTATAATCCATATCTCCTATTTCTCGTTCCGTATTGATTTGCAGTAAGAGTTTTTCATGGCTGATAAGAGCGCCTATAACAAAATAGAAGGCAATTTGTTAAAATATGCCTAAACAGACCTTAAAATGGCTTAATTTCTTGCAAACTGGGTTTCAAGCTCTTAAAAGTATCATTTCTATTTTTCAAACGTAAGAGAAATTCACTCCCTCCCTCACTCCTACATAGGCACCTACCTGTAGTAATAGGAGAGAGAGATGGAACAGGGTCCCATGCTTGATATAAGTGATGAGTAGCAATATTATCTCTCTTAGATACCATCGCTTGGATCTCTTGTTCAACAATTCCCCTGATAACACTTAGCTTCCTTCCAAACCTGGAAGTCCAAAAGAAATTACTTTAAACAGATTATCCCTATAGCATTTTTGTGCAAGTATGATTAGCTTACTCAATAAGGTGGTACCTACACTTACTCTCAGTGCAATTGATGCTAAGACTGAGAAATGTTCAGGGATACATTTAGCACACTGTTGACTAGATTTTACTTTTGTTGTCTTTTTCCAGATACTGTCTTGTAACTCAACCGGTTCATGACGCTACTTCTGTGTAAACAGAACCACCTGTACACACTCTAACTTAAAAAACACAGTCCATGCATTTTTCCTACTGCTAGATTAAGATTAATGTAATTACAATATTAATCACAAGTATAAATGTACACTTTTTAAAGTAAGTGGAAAAAATACCTTGTGTCCAGAGCTTTTAAAGCTTTGTTGCGAGGCTGTTGTTCCAAACAGCTGACAGCTGGATTGCCTGCAACAGGTATTGTCATTGCACTCAGCACCAAGGAAGTTATGGCTTGTACTGCAAGAACATTAATTTGGGTCCTCTCTGTATCTTCCTGTAAAATGAACTTACTGTAATTTGAATTGGAAAAAAAAAAAGAATCCTGAAAGCCCTGAATATTGGTTTGTTACCTTTCACTAAATTACCGTTAACAAGTCTGGGAACTAGATTTCTTCCTAGCCAGAAATCTAGATGACAGACAATGCAGCACACAAAGCATTGCAACTAGCAGAAACACATCCTTCCATCACAGAAGTTCTACATGCACGCTTTTATCCCAGCAGCATTAAAACATCAGGATGTTCAATTCAGAGCTTTCTAAGTGTATCCTTTCCTTGCTTGCACCTACCCTTGAGTTACCTGTTGAAACAAAGCATTAAATAGGACCAAATCTGAGTTGGAATCTTCTCTGAAGAGCTTCCGTGTTTGCCAATTTATTCGCTGCCCTTTAAGGAACAGAACTCAACCTCATCATGCATTTTAGCAACATTTTTTGGGAGTGTTGTTAACTAGATGCATTAATAATTCTAATGTTGCTTATAAACCAAGTTTCTACAGATTCAGTATTGAGCACCACTGACAGATGTGTCCGAGCTCACAGGGACAAGAAGACAAGGAACTAAAACCAGAAATTACTTCTCAGTTTTGGTCACTACTTTTCTGTTTGACAGGCTTATTAATAGAAACAGTTTTTCTTAGTTCTAATTAAAATTTAATTTTAAAAACATTCAGTGAGCAACATTACCTCTTGCTGGTTCTCTTCTTGGTCCATTACAATAGGCTGAGTTACAAGTACTCCAAGCAAAGTAGCCCAAGTCTCCTCAAACTGGGTACGGCTGATCCATCCTAAGAAAACAACCAGAGACAGCCATTTATGTCTTCATACAAAGTTAAACATGAAACAACACTAAAGAAATGGCACATTGTTTCTACAGATTTAATTTAATACTTCTTTCTATGTTATCCAGCATTTTTGTAATCACTACAGCTTAAATATAAACTGTTCTGTTTTAGAAAGTGAAGAAACCTTTGGAAGAGTTCTGAACATTATCATTTTCAGGTTATACATTTAACATATATTTAGATATTTTGACTGCCCAACTTTAAAAGCAATGACAGCTACCAGGTTTCCACAGTATAGAAAGGCACTCAAAACTGGATTTTCTTTACTTTGAGGACTGGCATGTAGTACCAAGCTCAGTTACCTGTTAACATCTCAGCACAGACAAAATGCTCAATAAGAGCCAACAGCATTCATTTTTAATTTTGTACATACCAAGTGTATTAATGCGATAGATGAACTCTTTAAAGATTTCTTTTTCTTGAAGAAATTCTACTGGGATTTCAGGAAAAACTGTGCCAAAGTCACCTGCAGGCTTTGGCGACCAGCCTAATTTCCAGACCTGGTGAAATAGAAAGAAAGATCATTACTATTCCAAAACAGTAATAGCATTAACATGACAACTATAACTGTACAGTAACATACAGCACCATCCAAATAAAGGAGACATGAATGAGTAAAATAATTCTCCAAATACAAAAATCTTATAGAAAGATTAAATAGCTCACATGGGTAGCACACGTTACACTGTATTTCTAACTTTTTTTTCTTTGCTATGAATTAAATATCTAGTCCTACTTTCCAAGTTCAGACATGAAAGAAAATAACGTTCCTGTCATACATTTCAGTTTAAAATTTAAGTTATGCTAAATATCAGGTGAGCCCTGGACTGAGTACAGAAATGATGCTGAAAGGTAATGCAGAGATAACAGTTCACATATAACAGATGGCTGAAAAAACACAAAGACGTATCTGAGAGCGGTCAAAGAAGTCTTGATCCATAAAATTTGTACCTTTTGGCACACCCTCACAAAACACAGTGCTGAGAGACTGTACATATGGATCAGGAAATCCCCTTCTGCTTTACCTCATAAGCATCTAAAAATGTTTCTGATAACTGTTTTCAAATTTACTAAATCAACTTGAAGTCCTTTCACAACACCAACAATACAGTGGAGGTAATCATGAATTCATAGGAAAGAAGGGTAATATACAATCCAAAAGTATCTGCATGGCATGCCACGGTACCACTACTAAATAAATGAGTTAGTTTAGACACTGGAAACACCTCAGCATCCTTGCATCATTATGGTACTTGCTTAGCATGGCATAAAATGAACTTTCGAATTCAGATATCAAAGAAAGTAGCCACGTACATTTCACACTCTTTGCAGGGTTAAATAATTTTGCTGAGCAGGAGGAAATATAGCCCTAACAATGCACCAAGTCCTTGCCTACTTTTGTTTCTTTTAATTACTGCCTGGACATCTATTCATGTGAGAATGTACAGAGCAACTACACTCTTTTCCAATTAGAATTCTTACTCCAAAATAACTCTTATTTGATATCTTCACAGTGTTCTACTACATGGTGTTTCAAAAGCTAAACTGGGTGACCAAAGGAGCTAAAGATAGAGTCCTAACAATGTAAAAGTTAAGATGCAGTCTTGTTTTTTCAAAAAGATTTTCAGAAGCTTTTACATCCTGAAGATAAAACATAATGAACATACCAAGGGAGGTACTCTCGTATAACTGTTCACCAGAGGCAGCCTTGCTAAACTGATGATGATATTCTTGAGGACAGGAGTAAGAAATGCTGGGATACTGCTGTTTCTTTGATGACCCAAAGCCAGGACAGTCTGTAAACATTCCACCATCTCAGCTACCATTTCACAAGCTGCAGTGATGTGTTTATTTTCTTTTTTTGGGAGAAAGAAAATTCAGTTTTACGAATTTATTCTAAACAGACCAGTTAAAAACATACATAAAAAAACACAAATGCTTGATTAAAATAAATGTTGACTAAGACCACTGTAAGGATGTAGACAAAGAAACATTCTACAGTACTTAGCTAGCTGAAGTACTATGAGCACCCTCCCTGCAACTGTTTGCATTGTTTGCCAGTCTCAGTGCTGGAGAACACCAACAGCTGAGATCTGCCAGCAAAGCAGAAAACATGCCATTTTCTCAACCCCAGCAAGAATAAGTCACATTGAATAGAGCATTTCTTACAATTTAAAGTGACCAAATTCATTTATCTCACCAGAAAACACTTTCATAGCTGGCTCTAAGCTAGATCTGACAAGCAGGTCAATTCTGTAGATGGAATTGAGATCTTACTCTATACTAGCACAGGTGGATATAGAAGACAGTGCTGTCCACTTTCATGGATTACACTTGATCTTCACCCCAATACAGTACTCCCATACAGCAGAAAGGCAGAAAATGATTCTGCCGTTTATATTAGAAGAAATATTAATATTTAGATTCTACCTCTCCACATGAAATTTAAAAATCCTACAGCACTTTATAAAAATCAGTCTGCAGCATGCTGCACAGCTGACAGGACTGCCCAAAGAAAAATCCCCATTAATATTTCAAGCTTCAAGCTTTCAAGATAAAAGCCATATATATTAAAAATGCCAATATATACTTGATAAGCATTTATCAAATAAAAGTAAGATCTCAGATGAACTCTCATTGTTAAAAAGAAATCAATCACTGAAGCAGACCTACAAGTTTTTAGCAAAAATCTAAAGACAAACTTGGAATTCACTGTGTACTTACTGTGTAAGTTTGAATCAACTTCATCCTCAACTAAGCCTTTTGAAGTATTCTTCTTTCTTTCAGGACTAAGAAGTTGATTTCCAGGTTCAACTGCAACTGAATTAAGACAAAAAATATTCAAAAGATACTGCCATGATATATCATATTCCATTTTTCACCTCAAAACCACACAGTATTTAAATATTTGCATTTCCAAGGCACTTGGAAATAAAAATAAACACAAAGTTTTAAACGTGAAATTAAAATAGTAAAAATAAAGTTGTCAAAGAAATAACCAGGAAGGACTCACAGGAATTTTTCCAGACTCCTAGCATTTGATCTGAAATGACTATTAAGAAATTCAAATTGGACTTACCTGCTTCTATGATAAACCTAATGCAATTAATCAAGGAGCAAGCATATGTCACATTAACTGCAGAAGCCAGCAAATTCCAGAGGCTAGGCTGCTGTAATGTCAGACAGCAGCAATCCAGCGCAGCCTGAAGATCTATACTTATTGGAAGCCGGTCATGTATTAAATGCCATGATAATGCCTACGAAAAAAATAAAAAATTTGCCATTAATATCACACTATTTCAACATATGAATTTACAGATTTGAAGTGGAAGGTTTTTGTTGTTTTGTTTTCAAACAGCAATATGTAAAATTTTTATTAGCAAGTTGTATAGAATATGTGATTTTTTTTTCCTGAGAAAATAGAAAAGTACAAGAAAATTACGAGCATTATACAGAGGGGAAAAAGAAAGCAAAACAAAAACAAAGAAAAACCTCATCTATTCAATGTCCCAAAAACAGTGCAGGGCATTTCTCCCAAGTGTCAAGATCATTCCAACATTAAGCCAACCTCTTCTGGTAAAAAGCTACCCTTGCCCAATAATCTCATCTGATTTTCTAGCACAGATCAAGTAAAAGAACCCCTCAATAAATCTACACTAAGACAAGTTGCCCAGATCAAAATTCACTCTATGGTGATCAATTTCAGTCTAAGTTGCTTCCTCTCCCAATATTTCATCACATCTTTATACATGCTTAAATTTCTTACCTCTACTGACATAACTACGAATTTCAGGATATCATTCTCTTTGTCAGGAGGGACACGGAGACCACTTGGTAGTTTTGAGAGTAACAACAAATACTGAGCCAGTGCACGACAAAGCGTCATCACAGACTGATAGATCACCTCATCTCCTATAAGACAAGACTGGATGAAAACTAGCAGATTGAATTTTTCCTGTCAATAAATGTTTTTTGGAATTATTTCATAGGCATTTTTATGCCAAGTATCTTGATTTTTTTTTCTAAATAGTAAGCTCATGTATTGACAAGACATCTGTAAACTAAGTTTGCAGAGGAGAGAATAAACTTTAACAGATCGCTATTTCTATTACCAAAGATATCGCTTAGCTTTTTCCAGTAGGCTGATGGCTCAGTTGGCAATAGTGGATGGAAAACCTGGTGGTTGGCAGGAAGGTTTAGTACAGTGGTGGACACATGATCCAGAGTTACCCTCCGAGCTGTTTCAAAGAGGCTACTTTTCTGGTCTCTTGAGATTTCATTCATGCCAAGGCTTAAACAAGGTGCTAATAAGCTCAGGTTGAATTCCTGAAATTAAATAGTAAATAAAAAGTAAAGAAATTGCTTTTAAAGAGAAGCTAATTATTTGTCAGAACTATTCTGCCAAATTAATATAATGCTAAATTAACAGTTTATTAACTTTATCAACTTAAAAGACCACCACTCCATTATGGTGTAATAACACCCTAATTGAGGACTGGACTGGAAAGAAAAATCAATATGCTCAGTCCAAGTTTTCAGAACAGCACGTGAATGAAGCTGATGATCTGTGCACAAAGAATCTTCAAGAAAACATGCCAAACAAGATTTATTATAACGGACAAATTGATTCTCCAAAAGATTCCATCATAAATAAGCTGCAAATTTCTCAACAGGGATAACAAGGGACCTGTTGCTGACAGTACTTCTCAGAGAAGTCATAACCCTGCAGTGTAAAGCATATAATAGCCTCGTGTCTTCTGCCAAAAAACTTAATGCATTTCCCTTTTTTCTTTTTCCATAACTTTACTCTCAGAAGTTACTGAAACATTTTTGTTGAAAAACTTTCCACAAACATATCAAGGTAAACAAATAACAATTCAGCCCAAAACATTAACATTTGGCAGAAACATGAGTAGTTGAGCACAGGGTTGAAAAGTGCAAGCTCTATCAGTTATTTGATGTGCATGTTTGCATAAGTCACTGTGCCATATTTGACTTGAGAAATACAACCATCATGACCCAATTCATACATATCACGAATTTTTATTCTCTTTAAAATCAACATAAATTGATAAATAAGCTTGAAAATAAAATGGCAAGTCACAATTTAGCTAACAATTTATATTTTGTCTCCCCCAAAAGTATCTCCAATCAACGGAATTTTAAATTCTAAAAGAAGTTTGAAAGGTGTAGTTCAGCTTTGTGACTTCACAGCATTTTCATTTGAATAATCTTGTTTCTCCTCAAAATGAGAAAGCATAAAATCTTTTTTAAAATGGTTCCCCACCATCATTTCTGCACACCAGCAGTAAATGTACTGTAGAGAATTTGAGCAAATTATGTTCTTAGAAAACCTAGTTGTGCTTCATGACAGATTCACCATCTGTGGCATGTCAGCCATATTACGAATCATCTAGCATAGATAATAAAAAGTTTCAAAATCATCTGGCCTTGTACAAGACTGTACAGCAAAATTACGGAAAATGACAGAACTGTGAATTTTTGTTACTGCAATACTTTAACTTTAACTTCATCTCTATACACCCAATCCACGCTGTTAGAAAACTATTAGCAGCATTGCTAGACACAGAATTGAAAAACATTCAGTATTTTATTTTCCCAAATGAATTGGAATTCAAGACACGACCTAGCACTATTATGTAAATTTGAAAGGTTTAAGAATTTAATCTATTAATGCTACCAATTAGAACATTAGAAATAATTTATTACAGCATCTTCAGCTGGTTCTGTTTCCTCTGACAAAGAACTTACCTTGCTGTTCATGAAGGAGTTCAGGTCAGGCTGAGGAATCCTATTTAACAGTTCTGCACCTTCTAGTAGCGCTGAGTCAGACTTGATGCAGCACTGCGACCTCACTAGTGACACATACCAGTCCTTTAATAATTAGAAAAAAAACAAATTAGTACATGTTTCTTCTCAGAAAACAAAACAATTTGAGGAGTGGAGGGAGCACTGCCCATTGTCATTGAATTGCGGTCCTTTTAAGGGATCACAGGCCACATTAGTGTCAACAAAAAGAAAAAAACAAACTGCAAAATCAAGACAGAAAAGCATGAGAAAAGGCAAAATAGATGACTGGTGAATGGACCATCTTAAAATAAGACAAATAGGCACTTTTTGTCGAGTTCATCTTTAGCGTAAGTCAGCCAACATATGAAATCATTCATCGATCCATATTTGAGATTCAATGACAATGTTACGAGCACAGTAAAAATAAGCTATTTTCAAATATTTTGCAATGACATTTTGAGAAAACACATTTCTAAATATAATCTTACTTTGTCTAGAATTACATTCTCTAAAGCTGGTTGGTCTTCTCCATCTAGTGGGTGTGAGGTAACCAGAGGTGAAGGACTAGTTGTGTCTGGTGCTACCATAAGTCGAAATCTATCCAAGAGCGAGTAAAGTCTTTGGTGTCTGAAAATAAAAGCACAAATCAGCAAGGAGCTAAATTAGTTTCATAAAGCATTTAAAAATAGAAACACATCCAGTGAACTAGTGCTAATAATTAGGACAGAAAAGCACTAGGGCCAGAAGTCTTTTGTTGGATATACGTATTCACATGACGTAAAACTGCAGCCTTCATCAGCTACCAGGAGACAACACAAATTAATCCCATACCACCAACAATAAAGATTTAAGTTGATTTAGACTTAGAGCTTGCACATGCTTATGCATAAAATGCAAGCTGTTCATTTTCTTTATGCAGTGTATCTTTTTAATGGATATGAAAAATCAAATTTAATGTACAGACTTGACTGCATATGAATATGTTCTAACAGATACCAAACAACGATCCACTTCTTTAAGAAAATGAAGTAAAATTGAACTTATATTTAAGATTAAGAATTTCAGTTTGTGGATTTAAAAGACAGTGCACTCTAGGTTTTTTTGTTTGTTTCTTTTTCTGATTCCAGTACTGTTATCAAAAGCAGGTGCCAAAAAGTCATCTGGAGATTCTGATTAGTATTTTTTTTAATTAAATCTCAGCTTACAAGTGAAGGCACATTACTATCAATCTACTGTTGTCTTAGGCTTTATATTCTCTATCCCTACTTCTATTTCCTATTTCAGTCAATATATATTAACCTCAAAGAGCAATGACATCAGGAGAATCAAATTACTCTTTCAAACACCAAATAACTGAATGTTTTGCCCCTTTATATAGCAGTAGTTTAGTAGTTTACTTTTAAGCAGCTGGGAGATCAAACCAGTAAACGAAAAAAATAAGAGTAGGGATTGACAAAATTCTGCACAAGTCCAAGTAAAATATAGCTGCTTTCAGTAATGTAATTTGTAATTTTTGCCAAAGAATTAATTTGGGGTGACTTTCTTTTAAAAGTTAAATACTGTGTGGGAGAGAATTTGATGTCTCTGAGCTTCTGGATTTCTTGAATTTGCAATATATATTTAAGAACTAAACTCATCCAACACAACTGCCTTTGAGTCATAATATCCATGCATCTCATATGAGGCTTTACTCCTGTTTCACCTCTAAACAGGATTCACTATCTTAGCTTCAAAAAAAGAAAAAAAACCTATCATAATTGCTTCTAGAACATTCCTTAGCCTGTTATTTTCATGTGTACTGATATCACTTACCTTGCTGCTAACCCACTGTTTTGAAGGTATTCCTGAATTCTATCCAGTTCTTCAACTGGTAACTGAGTAATGCTGTTCTATAGGAAAGAGTCACAAGAAAAGAAGTAAAATACTCATATGTACTTTGAAAAGATCAGGAGGTTCATATGCAATAAAGTGAAATGCAATCATTCATACATCTATATATTATATAAAGCGCTATTTTCCACAGAAATAACTTAAACATCACAACAATGTGATATATTTTAAATGATTATATTTAATTATTATTGCTAACACTACCCAAACTGATTTGCAGATAAATATATTTATCTTTACCTGTAAAGTTGCAGCCAAAAGCATTTCTACCCGACGGCAAGCCAGTGTGTCAACCATGCGAGCGAGCACACGGAACGGAGTACACAGAAGCTTATCGACATACAATGTCAAGACCGCTCCAGACTGGCTGAGATGTATCCCCTCTAAGCACTGTAAAGTCTTCTTCAGAGTTGTAGGCTAAATGTTGAAAAAACACAAAAGAGGTAAGTTACATATCCAACACTGATGGTACTAGGGTTAAATAGGAAGGTGTTGAAACAAAGCAAATCAATTGGAATACAAAGAACTTAAAGGTACTTACAGAAACACTACAGCAGACAACTAGTGGACCAGTATAATCACCTGTACACTGATAAGTCTGAGTTACTGGGTTATTTAATTAGTGTGAACACTTGTTTGTTTACTGTTTAACTGTAAAAGCAGCAAGCACAAAAACACACGAAGAAGAAAGTAAAGCGAGGGAAAAAAACTGCTAGTCTTAAGTAAAACTGCAGAAAGATTTGAAAATTGATGATCCTGAACTATTGCTGGAAGGAGGTAAGAATAAGAGCAGAATCAAGCACAAGATAAGCATAAGGGATTTTTTGAGCACATTTAATCATAGCATGTAATCACAGAAACAGTGATTGCTATGCATGATTATGAGAGTGTAAGGAAATATATATATAAATATATATTTTAAAAACATGCATTTTAAAGGGAAAAACAAAGACAAAACACTGACTTATGGAACTTTTTTCTTTTCTTTTTTTTTTTTTTTTTTAAATAGCAGACCATGAACATTAGGTATTTTAATTTTACTTATTTGACTGACAAGTCACTAGCATTTCACAGAACAACTACACCTGTCATTCAAACATGCTTAGCTAATTCTAGCTATTCTCAGATGGGCATACTACAGTCCAGATTCATTTCATCTGACTTTAAAGTATTTTACTCCCATGCCCAAGGCACTAATGCTGTTGCAAGCAGACTTGTCCATAGACAATACGAAAAGAGAGGCAAATTTACCAGGATGCTCATGGTGTGGGAGCATCTTCCACCATTACCTCTAAAGGAAGCCCAGGAAATAACTTCCCCACTAAGTTCCCAAGCTTAAGAGGGATGCATACAGCCTTACATACCTACAAATCATCAGCCACTCCTTTTAATTTGGAAACTAAAATAATCAACAGAAATAATAAACTGAANCATACAGCCTTACATCCCTACAAATCATCAGCCACTCCTTTTAATTTGGAAACTAAAATAATCAACAGAAATAATAAACTGAATTTCTGAAGCAATAAGTCCCTCATCAGGTGCCTATAAATTAGCAGCAGATCGATGGGGGAAGGCATGAGCTTGCAAATCATTTTCAAGTTGTTAGGGCCTACGAAGATGGACTGATTCCTGTTCCCACCTCTGCCATTAGTAGTAGTTATTTATGTCAACAAAGTACTGAAATCAAGGATGGAAGTTAAAGATTTAATTTACTCCTTACATTTATTATGTGGGTTAATATCCAGAAAGGAAGAAAAGCAGCTTAACCAACCCTAACTGAATTTATAGATTTGATGGAACACAACTGATACTGAAGTTGCTAACATAAGGTTAATTTTTTCTTTTTTTCTTTACAAGTGACTTCAAAAATAACATTACAATTTGATAAATGACCCAGAAATGTCAGAATTTGCATACTTATCAGTTATACTGAAATATAAGCAACTTCTTTCTTGAAAAAAGTTAAACTTACAGCTGCAAGATTCTCACACCGTGATTGAATGGCCTGGATGAAGAGACCACTGGCTGCTGAATTCCTGTGAACAGCACTAAT
Organism: Penelope pileata; assembly: GCA_013396635.1. Taxonomy (NCBI): domain Eukaryota; kingdom Metazoa; phylum Chordata; class Aves; order Galliformes; family Cracidae; genus Penelope; species Penelope pileata. The sequence continues at coordinate 5,651,295 of WBMW01000802.1, forward strand.
GAAGTCTTGTACCGGAGGCTCATGGGACAGATTAATCAAGTCTTGAACATGATTCACAATAAGCCAGGTCAAATGTTCTGAATCATGTAGGTTTTGACACTAAAAGGGAAAAAAAACAAAATCTGATTCCAGTAGTACAAATGATAAGTGTTTAATTACTAAAAACACTATCTGAAACATAAAGATTTTCATACATAATTCCAGTAACTACTTTAAAATAATCATGCAAAGTGTCTATATTTTAGTACTGCCATCACTACTTTTACATTAGTTTTTTCAAATGCTTTTGAATTCACTTAAATTAAGTGAGTCATAATGAGTTTGTAACAGTCTTTTTAGTATCATTACAATAAATGCGAAACCATTACACCAAAAAGGAATGGCAGGAAGCTGCATCATGGGAGAGTCAGCCTTGATATCAGGAAAAGATTAGAGTGGTTGGGCATGGAACAGGCNTACAGAGGCTAAACATATATCAACAAGGAGTGAAACAGAATAGAACCTGACCTGTAGAACTAAGCAGGTGATGTTGAGAAGCTGGTACTTCTCAATAAAGAAGTATTGAAGAGTTTTACCTTGAACTAGCTCTAATCTGATCATGGTGACTGAAAGCCCATTGGTAGTTGAAGTGCTCCTTATACAGAGGTTTTGGTCTAGTTGAATCTGAGAGGAATGCAGTTTGCTTCCCTAAAAATGCTTTGCAATGCAAACTGAAGTGCAATACTAATTATTATTGGAAGGTACACTTCAAATGTACACTTCCAATGAACTAGAATGCTAATATTAAGGCATAAAGAGGCTGAAGCCACAGGAATTGCTCTCATTAGAGAGCCAAAAGTGGAACTGAAATGTTAACGTAAAAATCTCCTTTTACAGTATAAAAGAAAGATATTTGTTGTCTCCCAGAAACTGTACTGGTTACTTATGTTGGGAAATCTTGTCCTTTTTATTATGCTTCCAGTAATTCACAAGTAAGAGATATGATAATCAGTAGATTATTCTATCACCTCTCAGGTAACCCTAGACATGCCATGAGATCTAGCTTGGAACAGGGAAAAAAATACCAAATGAGGTCATATCTAAGCTTATATAAGTGTTCCCTGAAAAGAAAACTATTAGTTTCACAAGACCTCAATTTTCACTTTTGAAGCAGAGATCTAATAAAATAATTCAGAACTATAGTNGAAGCCTGCTGGAATTCAAGGAGCATTTGGACAATGCTCTCAGACATAGGTATTGAATTTTGGGTGGTCCTCTGTGGAGCCAGTTGGAGTCAATGATCCTTGCGGGTCCCTTCCAACTTGGGATATTCTATGATTCTAAAAATGCAGGTTACAAACAAGTAAATTGAGAAGGGCATTTCAGAGACATCACTTTTCAACAAAATGCTGTTTGAAATAAACATACGTACATAGCCTTTCTTAAAGGGTGATTCTCATTTAGGCTTCTTTTTAAATATTTCATACTACTACTTGCCCTAAACACTAGATGAGTAAACTTCTGGAAAGCACATCCAAATAGATCAATAATTAATAATAATTATAATTAATAATAATNGCTTTGCAATGCAAACTGAAGTGCAATACTAATTATTATTGGAAGGTACACTTCAAATGTACACTTCCAATGAACTAGAATGCTAATATTAAGGCATAAAGAGGCTGAAGCCACAGGAATTGCTCTCATTAGAGAGCCAAAAGTGGAACTGAAATGTTAACGTAAAAATCTCCTTTTACAGTATAAAAGAAAGATATTTGTTGTCTCCCAGAAACTGTACTGGTTACTTATGTTGGGAAATCTTGTCCTTTTTATTATGCTTCCAGTAATTCACAAGTAAGAGATATGATAATCAGTAGATTATTCTATCACCTCTCAGGTAACCCTAGACATGCCATGAGATCTAGCTTGGAACAGGGAAAAAAATACCAAATGAGGTCATATCTAAGCTTATATAAGTGTTCCCTGAAAAGAAAACTATTAGTTTCACAAGACCTCAATTTTCACTTTTGAAGCAGAGATCTAATAAAATAATTCAGAACTATAGTTATAAAACTCATAATTCAAAACTTACAACATAGTCACAAAAAAGAATGAGTGCTCCTCTTCTTACTATCTCTCGATTGCACATGCCGCGTTTAGATTCTGAATCTGATTCATCATTGTCTCCAGATATCTGAGGGCTAAGTAATTTAGTAGTAGAAAGACTGCGTCTCCTGCAAGAAGTACATTAGATTTTATTACTGTGGCGACTGAAACATTAAAAATTGAATTGTTTGGAATATTCTACCCATAATAAGTCTTCTATATAATACTTATTTTTCTAGAAACTTCATTTAAACATTATACCGCTTTGAAACAGACATTTTGCTTTTCATCAGCTTTCTAACAATTGTAGTACTATTTTTGGTTCAGAGTTTAGTGTGAAGAACTAAACGGGTTGTTCTTGAGAAAACATGGGCTACAGGTTCTCCAGTAGGATAACGGGACCTGTGTTCTTCACACTATGAGGTCGAACTGAGGCAATAATCTCACATTTGAGTTCTTCTCTTTAAAATATTCATCTACTCATTTGTAGAGCAAGATTAGTCTTCCCTAATGTTCACAGCACAAGTATCAGAAATTTCTCTCAAGTCAGCTGTTATTCTTCCTCTACAGTTAACAGAGGGCCAGCCACCCACACAGTGGAGCATCCACCTTACCCCCAGGAGCAGAGATCATCCTAATGGCTGGTCACCTGCTAGAAGGTAGAATAAGAAGTCTCCGTAGGAGCATGAAATCTGACATACTGAATACTGCGCTATAGCTATTTCCATAATTTTCATTTTAAAAAGTACACAGATGGAGTTTTACTGGCTACAAAATATAGAAGTTACCCGACAGCTCTTTTGAGGAAGAATTGAGCACTGGATGTACTTACTGAACACCTGTACACACAAAATAAATGCAGAACTATCTATTTCAGAACCCAGGTAGTATTATTCAACAGCTGATAGGCTTTGCAGATTAAAAGCTAGGAGTTTCTTTTCATATAGTTGTACCAAGTGCAGTTGAGAACCATGCCACTACTATTAAGGATCAAAACCAAATCTTACTTTGGAGTTTGATGCACTTCTGACCACCAGTTGTAGTTGGTGTAATTAACAAGAAGCAGGATCTGACACCAGAGGAGAACTAAAGAAGGATGCGTGGGAATCATGGACTGAACAAGATCACTCAAACTTTCAAGGGTATAGAAACTACCATCAGATCCATCTCCTGTAAAAAGCCTGGTGGCTGCAGCTGTGATTCTTCTAAACATCCCTGAAAAAAATAAAAGTATATTAGAGTAACTATGTTCTTGATTGAATTATGAAGTTTCAAAATTATTCAGGGTACCCTGAGAATACAACAGCTGTTACATAGGCCAGTACCATTCCTGAAAGGTAGGTATATTCTTATCGTTTTTTTTGTTTGTTTGCTTTTTGCTTCTTTTCCATGTAAGGCACATCATGCAGTTTGCCCAAGGGTAATGTGAATCAGTAGTAACCAGCTCCCAGACTGAATAAACGATGCTTTAGGTTTCATTACAGTTCTAGCCTGATCTGTCTCCAATTTTTCCTCTGTCATCCATAAAATAGTTCACCTAATACATGAAAACAGTTACCAATTTTAAAATCGTTAATTATAGATCAGGGTACTTTTCCTTTTAAAGTAAAGCACAGAAGTCCTAAATAAAAACCATACTATAACTACCATTCTACACATGAAGATTGCTTACAAGTCTCCTACTACAGCTGAGGGCTTCCCAAATATGTTTAGCTGAAGCTAAACTGACACTCTTCCATTCTGAAGCATGAGCAAAAAGTACATTCATTTAAGTGACAAAAAGTCCTTGCCCCACACACTGAACGCTCAGCACAAAAGGTGAATTTGTTTTCTGACTTGCTGCTTCTATATGCATATACCAAAATGAAGGGAAGGAAAACAATGAAAAAGGAGAAACTTAAAGTTGTCTGAAGTTACAAGACTTTCTTTTCATTCTATCTGCGCCTTTTATTTTAGCACACTGAAAATTTTCATTTCTAATCTGGTAGCTTCCTATACTTGAACATACAGGAGTCAGCAACGTTCACATTGTGAAAAAAAATCTACACTGGGTGAAAAGATGAGATGTATGTAGAATAGTGGCTAAAAATGAGAGAATACCACAGTACTTGCTCCCAAACACAAGTCACAATAAGGTACAGCTGTAGTTAGGAGGATACAACTTAAAGAGGAAAAATTATGAAGTCTTTAACTGAACAAAAGACAAGTAACACAAAACAGGCGCTTAATTAAACCTATGCTTAAATCTGAAAGAAAATGCTAAGACAAGAGAACAAAGCTCATGTGTTTGACCAACTCTACTTCCACTCCATAACACCATATAAGGTAACCACACTACTATTAGTGCTCAGAGTGGGTTTGTCGTTCATTTCTGGAAATCATGCAGGGCATGTATCCCAGTGCTTTGCATGAACATTTTAATTCTAATTTTGTATGACAATTTCTACACAGTTTTTGGCAAGACAGTGCATCGTGGAAGCCAGTTGCTGCAAAATAACTAGCTGAGCCTTCCCTTTCCACTATCCCCAGCTCTTGCTGCTGAAGTACCCATTTCCCTGATTTCAATTACCAGCTTGATTTTCTAATTTCATTGGTCCTGGCTCAATCCCATTTAATCACTTTGGCATAGTTTTTTGGTTTTTTTTATTGTTTTTTTGTTTTTTTAAATAATCTGCATTGCAAATTTTTCTCAATAGCAGCAATTAACAGCATACATATGTGCCTGTGTCAATAGTAACTACAATAGAAATGGGCACACGGAAAAATAGAATGATCACTCGCTACATCCAGAGCTGCAAGAAGCAGCTGGTAGCAATGACAGGAACAGAATGAAGTTTTTCGTCAAGAAAAGACTTTATAAAAGACATCTGCAGGAAGAGCTTAAAAAGATTAAAGGGTGCTGTACACAAAAGAGCACAGAATCACATTAAACGTTTAATAGTGGTTTGTTTGTATTCACTTTTTTGTTATTCACATTTGCTAAGTAGGCAAGTACCCTAACTCCCATTTTACAGATAGGGCTGTAGAATGAAAAAATTACTTGTCTACTATCTAAGGAAGTCAGTGAAGCAGGGAGGAAGAAAAAGGAACACAGGGTTTTAAGGATTGCAGTCAGGAGACATACTTCATACCTTTTACCTCTTCTCATCAAGCACAAAATTTAACACAAAATTTGTGGTGATAAGAATGGAAAAAACCTATCAACAGGAAGTACCTGTTAATAACCCAGTGGGGAGAACATGAGGTTGTCAAGAGTGCCAGAGCTATAGGGAGCAATAGCTAACAATATGTTTTGTTCTCCAGAACATTACTAGTCACTTTAAGGTAGAATATGTTTTGGAAACAAACTGCATAAGCATGTAACTGAAAGAGCTAAATGAGATTTACACCATTAGTATCTCAAGTGACACAGTCAGATTAGAAAATGCTCTCTTAAAAGACTTTAACCATGAGAACACATTTATCATTTTTAAATACAGCCCTGCTGTTAAAATTCAGGAAAGCTATTTAGTAAACAGGATCTCTTCCCAAGACCCCCAAGTATCCTCTACTGCAGTCCTCAAAGCCTTTCCTCAAGAAAGAGCACAACATCAGTTAGCTGGAACAGTACTATTTCAACTTCTGGGGTTTTTTTTTTCCCCTGATTTTTTTTTTTTTAATTATTAAAATATATATTTTCTAATTATTATAAAGAACAGAAACCTACCCTGCCCCAGGGTTCTGTAACTCAGCACTTTGAGCCTGGACATAGCTACCAACCTCTAAATTAAGACGAACTACAGAAAATGTTGCCATAAATTTGAAATGCTTTGTATTTGTAGACTCTAAAGTTTTAGATAGTTAAAAGGAAAGATGAAAAGTCACTAGCTAAATTTTTTTCATAAGTAGAAGGCAAATGAAAAATGAGCCCTGACTTCATGAGGATAAAATTTCTAAGGTTCTTCATAGCATATAGGATAGAATGTCTTATGCACCTATGCATTGTTTGTCATTAGTTCTTCAACTCATCCAACAATAGTCTCAGAACTCAAAAATCTCTATCACCAAAAACAACACAAGGCATTGCTTCGAGAATTACCTGATTTGAAGATATGTATTAAGCACATAAGCAGCGTGCCCAGTTCCTGGCAGTAGAAAGTGTGTTGCTGTTCATTCATGTCTACTTTCAATTGCTTAGTAACAATATCCTCCAGTAGAATACCAACCAGTTGTAATAAGAACCTTGAAAAAACATGCATACAGTGAACATGAAAACCATCACAGCAACATAACTTGTTTGCTTACGAAACTCAGTAAGTTTAAAACCAAAATAAAAAGTTCTCATGCATTCATCCCATATAAAATGGTAAATTAAATGCTACATAACAGCTTGACCTAAAACAAACATCATTGCTGTGGCCAGATGATCATGAGAAACATAATAATTACATAATGAAAGTGTTACCTATCCATCAACTGAAGTCGTAAGTGATAGCATGCATACACCAGCTCACCTCACCTACATAGAAAACATTCAAATTGATATGGTGTCTTTATAGCAATTTGCAATGAGCTAAACATGCCCTGACAGTGACCACAGCTCAGCTGAGGAAGGGTACCTCAGCAAGTCACAGAAATTCAGCTGCTTGCAGCCTCATTCATTCACATTCATTCTATAACCTGGACCTGTATCAAAACTCCAGCCAGGCAAAAACCAAAAAAGAGCATCTGCAATAAGCAATCTTTGCTCTCGGCCATAATTACTCCTCAACCCACTCCTGTTGGACATAAGGTCATATTAACGAAGTCCAGATGCACTTTTTCCTTCTATCCATCACTTTCACAGTAAACTGAAAGATAAGCAGTAGCATTTTCTTTTTATCTGAAGCTCCACACTCGGGTAAAAAGTTTTTAGTTTCTCAAACAAATAGCTTTTTCAAATGCTTCCCACCACATTAAGATGTAATGTCTTAATGAGAAACATTATGTCAACATAACATGATAACCATCTCTCTGTGGTTTTTTTGCTTAAGTGTCATTCTTGGAGGGCTCCAGCATCAGAAGCTAACTAAACAAAACTAGCTCTCAAGAAACAGGATATAAAGAACAGGACTAATTTAACCAGTTTAAATCTATTCGCTGTCAAAATTTTTGTACAGAACACAGGCTTCTGCAATGGGGCTGATTCATCTTCCAGGCCCCACAGAGAGAGGCTGAAAAGGATTAACCACTTAAAGCTTTGGACTTGATTATAATAAGGCCAGGATTCATCCATCTTAATGGCTCCAGCAGGTCTTTCACTTGGTTTAAGAAGAGGCATCAGAATACTGCAAAGTCCCTACCAAAAACTCTTCATCTCCTTTCTGTCCAACTCATTATTCCCTCTTCCATGCACCCTCATCTCATAGCAACAGTTATCTATGCACATATACTGCATAATATATTTGTGATTTCTCAGAAATCTTAATCTTTCCCTTAAGTTAGTCAAGGCATCACACCTGGAAAACGTCTCTTCAGGCAGGTATTTAACCTGTTTAACCTCAGCACGATCCTCTTGTGTGGATACATTATTTTCTCCACGTCTCAGTCTGTTAATTGCTTGACATGAAATCAAACAAGGTGAGAAAGAAAGCTCTTGAATACGTGACAGAACTATGTCTTCTGTGGATTGTGAAATCAGAACTCTAAGGATAGCTAAAATTCCAGAAATCCATAGCTGGACAGTGCTCACTGACACCTAACAAACAAGAAAAAATGCAGATTGTTAGACTGAATAAGCTTGACCATTACCATAAGAATAATGTTTTGAAGATATGAACATAAAAGGTTTTGCTGCTTGCCCCATTCTTGTGTGTTTGATTTTATGCAACAGTTAAAAAAAAAAGTTCAACTTCAAAAGTACTCAACACAACATAGGACTATATTCAAACCTCCTAAAGCAAGTCTTGACAGAAATTAGCAATCTCACCTGTCAAAATAGTACTAGTACTGGCATAAGAAAAATGTGATTTACCTATTATATTGCATACTAGACTTTATATTAACTGTGCGTTTCTCTACATTCCTGATTCTAAAAATACAAAATGAAGGTAAGTAGCCCACAAGCAGAACATTTCTATATAAAATGCTTCCAGATGGTAAATCATGTTAATTCTAATGAATTCTTTCCTAAAAGCTTCAAGTACTTTAACACCACATAGCAAAATAAGAAATAGAAATACATACTCTTTTGTTTTGCATTAAAGATACAAGATTCTCTCTTGAAACATCCACTTTTACTACTTATCTACAAAATCTTCGCGTGCCTTCACAGGTTCCCACTTGCTTACCATTGTTTTAGGGGTAACAAACATACTCCTTAAAAGCATGTCCACAGGGCGAAGGGAAGAAGGAGCCAAAATTTCAAACAAAGTGTTCAGCACTCCTAGAGCATCATGAGAGTCTATATGCATCTGTAAAAGAAAACCACAAAACTAACCTGTAACTACTGCTACCTCTAAATGCGACACAAAAATACCATTTTGTGTTTTAAACCTTTATATTACAAGTTGTACATAATAAGGCTGTCCTTAACAAAATATAAAGCAGTAAAATCTACAAAAGTATGTGAAAGTTTCATCATAGGCCTTCCGACACAGGAAGTGTGACAATACAGACTAAAACTTATCACAAGAAATTCAGTATACATACCACTTATTAATTTAAGGAGAAATATGCCATATTCAGAGAATGAGACCAAAAGTCCGACTGTCATAAAATTTAGAAACTTCTTTCTTCCCTGCACATCCTACTAGGCATTTGTATTTATAGACAGAAGTGCTGGCACAAGAATAACTGAATGCTTTGGTCATTAATAAGCTTGAGGAGATAGCTAGGAGAAAAAAAATCCTCACCATCAGAGAAGTGAACAGCTACAATGGAATTACATTGCAGCAACAGAGGTACACATCTCACTTGTTAAATTATAAAACAGCTGATCACAAAAAGGGCTGGATCCAAAATTTGGGTGACTTTACCTTGCCAATTCAATTTGAGGGTTGAGCACACGCAAAACATCAGGAACTTAATTTGTCAACCTTTTAGCCTCCCTCAAAAACTGCTGTCTAATCCTCACTACCGCCCACTCTCCCCCACCATGCAATCTTCTCAGAGGAGAGGGGATCTGGCATTAAAGAGTGAAGAACATCTTAAGGGCACAATTTCACTAGTTTTATTTTGTACCCTGGAATTAAAAATACCTACTTCAAATAAATCTGTACAGTAAGACAAAACTTTTGTTGCTTAGGGAGCAGAATGGAAAATCTTTTCCCTAAAAGGAGCAGTATCTTCTTCCCAGATACAAAGGCTCTACTCTTTACATCCAGTTTGCAGTCCTGTTCTGGGCTCCATGCTATGACAACACCTGCACATCCTGGAGCAAGTCCAGCAAAAAGCCACACACATGATAAAGGGTCTGGAGCAATCGTCATACAAGACAAGACTGAGGCAACTATGGCTGTTCAGCCTGGAGAAGGCTCAGGGGGATCTTACCAATGTGTACAAATATCTGACCACAGAGAACGAAACACAAGTAGTGAAGACAAGCAGCTAGAATCTTCTCAGTAGCATCCAGTGACAGGATGAGAAGCAATGGATAGAAGTTGAAATACAGAAAACTCCATTTAAATACAACTTCCACCCTCCTCCTCTTTTTTTTTCCCCCTCCCTGTAAGGATGCTCAAACACTGGAAGAGGTTGCCCAGACAGGTCATGGAGGCTCCATCCTTGGAGCCCATCCAAATCTGAGTGGACACCAACCTAAGCAGACTGCTCCAGTAGACCCTGCTTTGACAAGACAATAATCTCTAGAAGCCCGTTTCAACCTCAAATATTTTGTGATTCTGTGACTTATAAATGCATTTTTGTGTGATGCTATTTCATTCTCTTCACTACAAGAAATGCACTCAGACCTGAAGCAGTTATGAAAAAAATCATTTTTACATTCTGCAATAATGAGAGAACCTTCACACCATTGTGAAGTGCTCTGAGCAAGATACAATTGTGCACATAAGAAAAAGTAGAAAGAGCTTTATCAAGGAACAGTCTAGAAGCACTGCATGTACTTCACACATTTAAAATATGTTCTTCATCACTTCAAAGACTTAGCTTAATCTACACAAATTATTTTTTGAGATAAGGTGGCCACACTTTAAAGAAAATATAGAAATCACAACACCCAAAGTAATTTTTACAATAATTGATACAATAATTATTCTGGATGTTTATAGATTAAAAAAATACATATAACAACCTGTTGTTTTGCAAGCATTGGGAGAATAATGTCAGCTATTTGCCGGGACAATCTTTTCCATTTGTCTTCATTTTCTTTATGACACTGTTGCAATACTAAGATGAACATTTCCAGCACCTGAGGAACAGTCCAAAAGAATGCAAGTAAATACTTGTACTATCAAGAAACATTCAAGTAATACTGTAGTGGGAAAAATATTTACTGTTTCATCTATTTGCCAAACAAAAAAAAAAAAAAAAGAAAGGAAAATCTGCATGAGAAGTCAGACTACATTTTAAAATTTCATTTTCAGGTTAAAAATTTGCTCTTAGTTGTGACAATGTTTTAAACTTTTAATTTTTTTAATTTTCCAGTTTCTTCTAGAAACTTAAAATAAAACACTTTCTTAGTCCTTTTTAAACTGCATTTGTCAAAACACTAGTCAATTGGAGAAAGGATAGTAAATTTAAGTGCTACATCACATACTCAACAAAACTGAGGGGGAAGGAAGAAAGCAATTTCTCACATATATTCACAGCTTTCTTACAGAGCTCGTTCATCTGGGATATCTCACTTTTACTTGAAAGCTTATAAGAAAGTCTTTAATGGAGAACACCAACAGCAAGGAGCACACTCAGTAGGTGAATGTGTTTCCTGCTTGAGGGTTATGGAGATCTCGCTATCAAGGGCATACAGGCCAAAGACACAGCAGGTAGGAATGTTAGCGTATAGACTAGGAAGTGGGACACAAGAATCTGGTTCAGAAGTCCAGAATCAGAAGCACAGCCAATAAAAAGAATTTTTTAGAAAATCACTGGGTGATTTTCTTCCCAAAAAGCTTTCTAATGAGAAAGGTGATAGTTAAAATAATTCAACCTAGAATTGCTCCTATCTACCTCCAGCTCCACGTATGGTTAACTACTGTTGTAACAGAAAAAAAGGACACAGCAGCGCTCTGAAGTGGAGAACATCCATAGCATAGCCAAAGAACTGTCCAGAGGTCAGCTTATACACACTGCATGAGCAGAACAGGACAGAGTAATTGGATGGTGTGGGATGAAGAGCAATGCACAAGTGGGTCTTTAATAGGTTAAGAGTCAGCAGAGGATCTGCAAGCAATTGCAGTACCTTATGTAACACAAAAGTTATTCAGTTTCATATCATGTGTCTACCGTGTCATTTCATATAGTTATATTAGTCATTTTATGATTATAAAACTACAAATTCAAAAGAGAAAGTGGATACACAAAATTATCCCAATCTGAACATGCAGTTCGAACAAATTATTTTGACAAGCTGTACTGCCTTTTTTCCAACTATTCTCAGAAAATACATTGCTTACATTAGCATACCCCAGAATTGTATTTTCACACAATGAAAGGAAAAGTATTTTAAGTTTGTTCATCAGCTGAATAAGCAATAAGATCCCATGTTAATTATCTCACTTCTCTTAAAATTACTTTTGTGCTTTTTTTTTAAGCAAAGTGTACTGAAAGTCATTCTTATACTCCAACACAATATAAACATGTTTTCTAAATCCATAAGATCTGAGGCAAAGAGGTGAGAGATAACTGTGTAGCTACCAGTCTCGTTATCTTATTAAAAAAGTATTTAAAAATGAAGATATTGCTATTCTACAAGAGCACTCGAATAACCTCTAAGCAGCACATTTCCTACTTGTAGACCTCTCTTCCACTTTCCATCCCATTCTTTTGAATTTCTTGAATCACAATTTATTACAACACTTCCATCAACCTTCTATTTATTCAGTCCGCAACATAACCAGGATTGCGATCCTCACTGGAGCTTTTCAGTGCTTTGTTACCTAGACTTACCTATGAGATCTAACAGACATGTCATTTGAGTTGCAACACTGATTTGTAGTGTAGAAGCTTTTCCTACCCCAAAAATCTTTGCATACTCTCCATATAAAGAAAGATCACACAAAGAACTCAGCTATTCAAGATTTGTGTAGAAATTAGCAATAATGCCTGAACCAATATTAGCAGTCAAAACAATATTATCCTTTTATAGAGCATAAACAGGGGCACTGTCATCCTCTTTTACCTGATGGTACTGAATAAGTCTCAGCAGCATTGACACTACCACCTCCTTTTGTGTTTCCAACTCTTTTCCAGCATCAGCTTTATTTGTTCCTCTCAACACAAACAGATCATGAACGATGGGCTGCAGAGCTGGTATTGCTAAAATGAGATTTTTTTGTTGTGTTAGCATGAGAAAAGTCATTCTTGAGCAGCATTTTCTCGTTCTGACAACTTAACTACTAAGAGAGAACCATGCTTTTTCTTTATTAAATGTTTTTCCCAACAAAAAAAAAGCTTCTCATGCATAGATGTCTATCTTTTTAATTCTAGTATAACATACTTTATATTACACACACATTTGCCCATTCTCACAGAGCTAGAACGTTTTTCAAAAAGGTTTCTCAGCATAAAAAAGGATTCTATTTAAAGGTTGAAAGTGGAGGGAAAGGAAAGGGAACTAAAATAAAAATCAAAGTCTTCAAAATATCCCTTAAAAATATTGTTGTGGACTCATGTTAGCACGGTACGATAACTTCCTGAAGAAATCAAATGAAGCTTACTTCATGTATTAAAAATTTTAAAGCTAGTACAATCAGTATGATCTCAGTTTTCTATAGTTCAGTATTCATTAGCAGTTTTAACGTATTGCTATTGCTAATAACTATCACTAATTTTGTTTTTTTTTCTTTTTTGTTTTTTTTTTTTATTTATTTTTATTTTTATTTTGGTTGGTTGTTTTTTTAAATTACCGTGTGTAACAGCTTTCCTCCCACTGGCCATGATACCATCACACAGCTGAATGATCTTAGGAATTCCAATTATCTGTTTGGAATGATATCGCTCATAAGACAGCAACACCAGAAAAAAAAAGATATTAGGAATAATTGCTTCAGATTCCCTGAAAATAAAAAACAAAAACATCAAGTTTGAATTGCACAACTCTGTTCAGTAAAAATGAACCTGTTTACACTAAGGTGTTTTTTTTTTTTTTTAATAAGTGTTCTGGTTTCACACAGTATTTGTGCTCCATTCTCTACTACCATTTTTTCCAAAGGATTTCATTTCTTTCAAATTTTACAGTTGTTCAGTTACTAACATTACAACATACTATTTAATGCACACAATGCAAAGCACACAATGCAAAACAAGCCTTTCATCTTTTCATACAAATTTGAATGTGAGAAAAAGCAGAACAGTTGACAAAAACTCCATTGCATTGCTTACAGTGTTAGGTACTATAAAAAAAATGTTATGTACCGTAAAAAAATGAAAGTAGAAGATACTCAGAATACAAAATGGATTCACATTGAGTCCACAATAGCTCTCCCTTCAGCAGTTAAATCCTATGAAGAGCTGATTCCTGAATCCTTGGGGGATTTCCCAAATAAATGGTTTTAAAATACCAAATGATAAACAGCACATGGCTTCTTCAACCACATGGAACCTAAATCTTCTGGAAGGGCTACCACTGGAGCCAGAGAATATACAAGAACATTGCCTAGAATGCTACGCCCTCTCTTCTCATAAAACAGAAATAACTAACAAAACCAACCACCACATGCTTCAGAACACGGCAGTTGTAAACTCTCACTGTTCAAAGGATCTTTGCCAGTTTCGTACCTGAACTGTCCTACTTCAATGTATTCAAACTGCTTTAGCACAAATCCAATAAACACCTGAAGAGAGAACAAAGTGTCACAAAATTACACAACAGAAACACCAATTTCCATTTGAAATTATTTTGACAGTTACAAAAGTGCATGCTTTGGAAGGAGAGAAAGAAAATACACGCACCGAAAATCATTTATACTTATAGTTCACTGGTATGTTATCAAGTGTTCCCTCTAGAGTTACCAAAGATCTTGAGAATGTCATTGGTGTTACAGCTTACTACAGTTTGCATGAATTTATGCTGAATTTTAGTTGTAAATGTTGTCTACATATGTAATAACATAACTTCCTTTCTCACTTCGTTAACATGCTATTTGAGGTATTAAAACCAAGAAGTCAGGATCAGTCAAGAAGTCTTGGATCCAATATTCATCCATTGCAAAGATTTATCTGTGTATCAACTTAACAGGAAAGTTACCAGTTGCAACTCATACAGTTTATAAACCTGAAAATACCATAGAGAATAAAACAAACACTGCTGCTAGAAATTTACTGTTTTCATGGACAACCACATAGACTACTGTATTTGCCACTACATTCTCCCTTGCTATTAAAATGAAACAATGCTTGTGAACCACAATGCTCATTACCAGTCCATACTGTTAATATACAGGGGTATTTCTGTTTTCTACTTGTAAACATACTTTTATTTAACAATACTGATTGTATTGTCCACATCATCTTATTCTTAAAGTCAATCTGATGAACAGCTCTTCTATAGTTGTTGCAGAGTTTTAGAAGTCATTTATACACAATATAAAATCAGAAATCTGAAGCTCCTTGCAGTTGGTGGGGCAATGAAGTTTCACCTTCCTTCATGTCTTTGTTTTAACCAATGTTACAATTATAGATTGCAGCAAATTTTTTTTTTACTGTAAATATTCAGCCTGCTAGCAATATCCTTGTTGAAGAAATTTACAGAAACGGTGAGGTACCAACCTGATCAGAATCCAGAAGACAGTAGTTAACTCGTAGCTGAACCAGCTGAGCAAGCAAGTCTAAAACTTGTCTCTGCAGTTGTACCGATGTTGTTGTAGTGTATTGTTTCAATGCTTTTATGACAAGGGGTTCAAATAAACGAATGTGATTGTGAATAGCATTCTGTAATAGAGAGATTTTAAAGTAATCTGATATCTGAACAGGTCTCATTCAAAACCAAACTACTTTTTAAAAGGAGGAAAAGTGTTTCAAAACCAACGTACAGCTCTTTCAGAAGGAAGTACATAGACACGAGTACCTTATCAGCACGGTGTTTTGCTGCACTGGTAATGCTAGTTTTCAGCTGTGTAGAAACCTTTTGCAGCACATCAAACCATCTGTGATAAAAATAAACAGAAAGTCATATACTAAAGAAATGGAGGTATGAGCAACTAGTCCTTAGAGACATTGTTACCTGATGCCACCTTTTATCAGAGTGCTTCAAGAATTTTAGTAAAAAGAAGGATCAACAGAAACAACCTACACTACACTTTGATCACGTAGATACGTAGACAACAAACTTCTAGTAGAGAATTTCTCATGTCTTTCAGTCATTCCCCTGTCTTTCTTTTAACACTATTGACTGTTTGCTACAACTAGAAAATTAGTTAAATAGTTGTATTCAAAACTATTTAAAACTACTACACTTTTAAAAAAAATTAAGCAAAATACATGTTATTGATTTGATTTGGGAAACACACTAGTGATACTCAATACCATTACATCTGGAACTCTACCACCAAGAAAAAATACTTTACTCAAATCTACAAGAAATAATACACAATGCTGTAATTTCATGTTACTTATGACACTTACATTTATGAAGAACACTAAAAAGAGATGTTAGTTCAAGTCAACATTATCTTGTAAAAGAAGAAAGTTACCCTGAAGCATCGTGATCCTGCTCAGCCTGAACCATGTTCCTTAGGCTAGCATCAGCAAGCGCCTGTGTAAAATGTGTATACGGTGCCATGAAGCAATAATGATAGAGACCAGGTCTCAAATTGGAAGAACCTAAGCGCTGAGCTTTCCCTTGAGCTTTGTTGGTGTTTGAAGACAAGCCATCGTACTGAGAAGCCAGATTTGTCCCAAATAATGTTTTCAGTAACTAGAGAAGAAAATTGAGAAATCAATGGTTTAGGACTAGAGAAATCTAATGGTTTAGGACTAGACAAAACTTGACTGCTCACCCTACCAAAGAACTAACGAGGGAAGGTCATCACAAATTGCATATGCAAACTGTGGATCATGTAGTCAAATACAAGACAACAGAAAAAAGCTGGGAGAATTAAAGAAACAATCCACATCTCAGCCCAAAAAATATATGGAAATGCTTCAGTTGCAAGAACAATCACGTGACAACTCAAAACAGTCTCCCGAAGCTCCCCGCTCATCAAAGTTAAACTTTGATGACTTGAACCCAGATGCTCAACTGGAACTGTGCAAGAAATCTATTGGTAAGACAGTCCTTTGCTTTCTAGGTCTTCTGATTCAGTTAATTGGCTACAGAACACATTTGGGAAAGTAGGAAACAAGCTTGTTTTCTTAGCATTTAATTAGTTCTTTGAACTGGAAGCAGTTCAAGAAGAAACTAAGTTATTCAGATGGCATCAAGTTTCAGAATAGATCATGAAAAAATTCCTCACACTGTCCCCCTAAAAAGGATCAATAGCCATTATCAGTATCCAACTGATATGCACAGGACATCGGGGTTAGCTTTACAGTAACAAAAAATTTACCTCCTTACCTGCTGTACACAAACTGTTGCCATTGTCGGTTCTCTGTTGAAACATGATTTTAGATACCCAAGAATTTCTTCAACACACTAAAAAAAGTAGAAGAACAAGCCATTTAACTACGTTTTTCTTTAACATATAGAAGTATTAACATGAAAACTGGACAATGCAAGATCTGCTTTGTTTTTCTTGAAATAGCACAATTTCTAACACCACAGTTAAAAAGAAAACGTCAAGACACAGGAGAAGAAAGGAGAATGGCTGCCCTTCTCATATTTAGAATGAGTATGTTTAAATACACAGTACGGATACAGCAAGGATGACTGAAGGGAAATCATTTTGCTGGAAAAAAAAATCTCCACATGAAAACTGGAATAATTTTATACTGGCTATATTTCAGGTGCAGCAATTTAGCCCAGAAAATCTGCTTTAGTATTTCACCCAACTTTCTGGTAGTACAACACTTCTAGGACTACTGTCCCTTTCAACAATTTTAAAATCCACGATACATGCTTTTTCCTGGTAAGGACCACAAATTGTGAACAACTTAACTGCAAATAAATGCAAACAAAAACCAAACACATCTTGTACCTTTCCAATGTCTTGAAGAGTTGCAAGTTCCAAGATTTGTGACAGAACATCTAATGCAGACCGTAAGAAGCATCCAAACTTTTCATTAGTGTTCTGGAGATCCAGAGTAACCTAGTTACAAAAATAAAATAAACCTTTTTCTTAATAGTTACTAGACAAGGAGACAGAAATAGCAGAAAGCAGCAGGTATTGACACAAAATGGTTTTCTGTCTAAAATTTCAGTGTAGTTCAGTCAACGGAACTGTCAGCTTAAATTTCTCTCTGAATTGTTGCGAAGGCAGGAGTTCAGTTTGATTATAAAAGAAAGGGATCTTCTATATTGCAGTAGTTAACAGCATCTGGGAATGTTGATAAATAATGGGGAAGGGATAATGTATTTCTCAGAAATACAGTAGGTGTTTAAGAATACACTCCCCTGAAGTGTACAAACCAAAACTCTACACTCCTTGGGGAATTCATCTTTTATTATCTACACTAATGAGGAAAACAATTTACCCATTCTGGAATAAACTGTTGAGAGACATTGTAACAAATCTGGCACTACTAAGGCAGTGCAGGATGGCTTAGTAACAGTAGTGACAACAGAGAGGCAAGCACTATGGTGACAATGCCCATCAGGTTTTGGGGTTGTTTTCTTTGCGATAGTTTTTATTTATTTTTGTTTTAAAAGGTGGACACACTGCTTACAAAATTAAGCAAATGAGACCTGCAATACTACAGAAGCCTTGGACAGTTTGACCTTCTCAGATGTTACTCTTGTGCCCCAGTTTAACTCAATGGAACCATCTTACCCAGCTTTTTTAATTTAGCACCAGAACACAGGGGAGGTTACTGCCTCAATAGAGCCACTTTCAAAGCAAACACAGTAAAGCCAATTCAATCAAATGATACCGTATGGTACCTTATAATTAGCATGGGTCGCTTTCAAGACATCATATAACTTCAGATATGACGGAAGATGATAAAAGCTTCCTACTGACGATGATTTACTTGTTGGAACAGGACCACTAGCATCAGTTTGCCTGGTAGCTTAAAAATATATTACATATTAGCACAACATACTTTTTCTGGAATCCTAATTACACACAACTCAATATAATTTCATGTATTTGACTTTTAGACAAAATGTCCAAGTCAACAGCATAAATTTTTGGATCTGCATTTTAAAACTGCAAAAATAAATACTGTACAACTAGAAAGCTTGCAATCCAAAAAGCAACGTTCTATGAGACACATCAACTCTGACTGCTTATTACTGAAGTGCAAGTACAATTTACAGAATTAACATCTATTTCCTTCACTTAGTAAGAAAAAAAATATCAAGATTCAGAATCTCATTTCCAAGAGCAACATAGGCTGCTCCCTGCAAAAAAAAAAACTGCAAAGCAACTTTAACTTTTTAAACT
The DNA here is from genome assembly GCA_013396635.1 of Penelope pileata. NCBI lineage: Eukaryota > Metazoa > Chordata > Aves > Galliformes > Cracidae > Penelope > Penelope pileata. Next base: position 5,670,056 of record WBMW01000802.1, read on the forward strand.
AAAATGTATATAAAAATTATTTCTTAGTCAATAGCTGAGTGGATTCAGAAAAAGCAGTGAGAAAAAGGATTCAGAAGTAGCTTGTAACTAAACAGTAGTTGCTTTTTGTACAAAACAAAAGAACATCCCCACCACAGTTACCTTTCCTGCAATGCAATACTGAAAAAAATTGGAACTTCTGAGAGTAAGCCAGAGAGACTTTTTCATCTACAATTTCAGAAAACAAGCTACTCAATTATTTCTACCCTCTTTGCTGTAACCACACTGCTAAACAGGCCTCCCACCCACTGTCCCCATATCAGTACATGTACCTACCTGGACTAGTTTCACCACCCTTTTTAGGGCTCATTGGCACAGAAGCCTGCTCTACAGGCTCCCTCTCTTTCCCCTTCCTCCGAATTGGACTAAGAGAAGGTGGGTTTGTGAGAGAAGGTAACGCTGCCTAGAATTAAAAAAAGGAGTTTTATTAATCATGTATGTAAAAGTAGCTTTTCTTCTTCTATACAAATACAAGCATATTCACTTTTTTTTAAACTATCCTTTATTTGACTGTCAGTTAAATCAAAACTTTTACATTTATGACATGGCTTTCCTGAGTGAAAAGGAAGAAGTTTAATGTATTCCCTACTTTTCTTTTCAACTTTAGCATAAGACAATCAGATAGAAAAAGAGTTCAATGACTGAAGGTCTTTTTGATTCCAGATAGAAGAATGTAAAAAAAAAAAAAAAATTACACATTAAAACATTAAGAAAAAACTAATCCTAATAACATTACTTTATAGTTACTAACTCAAGTCTCAAACACAGATACCTCAAGAAAACAAGCACCAAAAATATCTTGAGAGTTATTTCAGATGTCGAAACATTTTGCAGGGCATTCAGAAGACAAGAGTGATTGGTAAGTCATCTTCTTGTCCTTATCTCAACCTATAAGCCTTTTTATCATCCCCATACTTTTGAGGAGGAGTGAGAGATGCGGTGCAGTTTAGCTGCCTACTGGTGTTCAATCACACACAAGGAAGGTATCGAATAGCTGTCTGTATCAACTCTAAAATGCATAGCCCCGAACAGTATCGAACGCAACAGTATTTAACTCATGCAATTTTATTTTTAATATATACCTTTACTGCTGGCCCAGGAGCAACATCATCCATTACATGTGCACAAATATTAATGACCTTCAGCAGATGAGAAAAGAGCTGTTCTACCAAAGTAACAAGAGTTCGATCTGCCAGAGCCGGCCATGGTTCCTCCAGCTTTACAGCTCCTTGGTTTGAATCTTCTTCAGCACTCCAGGGGTTCTTTAAGCACTTAGGAGCACTTGCTGCAATAGGAACCACATCAATTAAAGAAAAAGAAAATAACACCTGGAATTAAGAATGGTTATCATCTCTAACAGAGATGATAGAGCTCTCTAAACAGAGTAGAACAGAGCTCCCTAAAAGAGAGCTTACATTTTCAAAAATAATGGTATGAGTTTAAACAAGTGGAAAAATGTTAGGTACCCAACCTGCAATAAGCATACTGGACATATCCTTTGGCAATTAGTGGAAATTTACAACTTCAAGGCAGTATCTAAATTAGGTTGCTTTAGCTGAAAGTAATGAAACCCAAGCAAACAGAATTCCTTTATATAAAAATGTATGTACTTTACCAGGGAAGGAGAAGAGTAATTAAGGTCAAGAGCCATGCTAATGCTAAAAAGACATCAACAAAAAAAAACCCACAAAGGTGGTAGAACTACAGCTAGCTAGAAGTAGCTTCCTGTCTACTAGGAGGGATATTCTGAATCAGCTGTTTCCAGGTGCACTTATATGAGTATGCAGACATTTCCATCCTGTCTCATCTATNAATGACTTAGCCTTAAGTGACTAATGAACCAAAAATGTTTCCTTTGCCTTTGCTATGTTGCTGTTTTCATACATGCACGTGAATGCGATTGTAGCCATTTATTTTGTATAACAGTACAGTGTGTTATCCTCTACAGTCCCAGATCTTTAACCAATTATTCCCTGTTCTATACTCATTTAATTGGCAATTTCTCTTTGCAGGTACTTGTCATTATATTTTTGAGTGTCTCTATTAGGGAACTACATCTTTGTTCTCAGAACACATTTCCAATTTGTTAAGATATTCTGAAGAACTAAGTCTGTCTTTTAAAATGCTGGCAACCATTGAAGGCTGTCATTGCCTGCAAGTTTATTAAGTGCATGCTATCTGATTGCTATTAACAAAAAGAGCCCTTACAGAACACAACTAGAACTTTCAACGTACAGATACCAGTTAATGTATTAGTTCTCGTGGATGCAGAAACCAATCTACACTTTAGCTAGCAGGTGTGGATGAAATTCAGCTGTTTAGCTGAGAAAAGCCTACTTTCCAAAAGTAAAACCTGGCAAGTATATCGTTGCATGTTATTAGAATCGGGTAAGATAAAGGTGTACTGATGCTAATAGTAAAAATAATAGGATACTCCTCTTTTTCTGCTCTGCCTTACCTGAAAGCAAATTTCCAGTCAAAATCAAAGCATCCTGATGTGCAGAAAGGTCCAAAGGGAACCATGTTGATGAAAGAAGAGAGANGATTCCAGATAGAAGAATGTAAAAAAAAAAAAAAAAAAATTACACATTAAAACATTAAGAAAAAACTAATCCTAATAACATTACTTTATAGTTACTAACTCAAGTCTCAAACACAGATACCTCAAGAAAACAAGCACCAAAAATATCTTGAGAGTTATTTCAGATGTCGAAACATTTTGCAGGGCATTCAGAAGACAAGAGTGATTGGTAAGTCATCTTCTTGTCCTTATCTCAACCTATAAGCCTTTTTATCATCCCCATACTTTTGAGGAGGAGTGAGAGATGCGGTGCAGTTTAGCTGCCTACTGGTGTTCAATCACACACAAGGAAGGTATCGAATAGCTGTCTGTATCAACTCTAAAATGCATAGCCCCGAACAGTATCAAACGCAACAGTATTTAACTCATGCAATTTTATTTTTAATATATACCTTTACTGCTGGCCCAGGAGCAACATCATCCATTACATGTGCACAAATATTAATGACCTTCAGCAGATGAGAAAAGAGCTGTTCTACCAAAGTAACAAGAGTTCGATCTGCCAGAGCCGGCCATGGTTCCTCCAGCTTTACAGCTCCTTGGTTTGAATCTTCTTCAGCACTCCAGGGGTTCTTTAAGCACTTAGGAGCACTTGCTGCAATAGGAACCACATCAATTAAAGAAAAAGAAAATAACACCTGGAATTAAGAATGGTTATCATCTCTAACAGAGATGATAGAGCTCTCTAAACAGAGTAGAACAGAGCTCCCTAAAAGAGAGCTTACATTTTCAAAAATAATGGTATGAGTTTAAACAAGTGGAAAAATGTTAGGTACCCAACCTGCAATAAGCATACTGGACATATCCTTTGGCAATTAGTGGAAATTTACAACTTCAAGGCAGTATCTAAATTAGCTTGCTTTAGCTGAAAGTAATGAAACCCAAGCAAACAGAATTCCTTTATATAAAAATTTATGTACTTTACCAGGGAAGGAGAAGAGTAATTAAGGTCAAGAGCCATGCTAATGCTAAAAAGACATCAACAAAAAAAAACCCACAAAGGTGGTAGAACTACAGCTAGCTAGAAGTAGCTTCCTGTCTACTAGGAGGGATATTCTGAATCAGCTGTTTCCAGGTGCACTTATATGAGTATGCAGACATTTCCATCCTGTCTCATCTATCTATCAAAAAGCAACAGAATTCCAGAACTAAATGGACAGCATGTGTAGCAAAAAGTATCAAAACTGCACAGGTTTGAATTTATTAGCTAAAACTGAAAGAAAGAGATTTATAAACTAACAAATAAATGGCAAAACACTTGTCAGCTATGTGACCCTTGAATGGGTCTTTCAGAGGAGGGCTCTCTCCTCTCTCTTTCAAAAGGAGCACAGGAAAATCTCAAGATGTATATGTCAAATCTACCCAATCTAACAGGCTTTGCTTCCGCACAGTCAACAGACAATGGAGGTCACCTGTTCATCCTCCAGCTTAAAAGCCAGGTCAATTGTATCTATATGAATCCTAAGATATTTTGAATTCACTTTCAAAGGCTGTTTCAGTTCAACAAACTTCTACAGAGCTTTGATATTCTTATAAGTAAAACAGGTTTCTGCAAGAACAATTGAGAATGCTCAGTAAGCAGCTGAAGTATTTACCCTTAAGTGATAAATGAAGCAAAAATGTTTCCTTTGCCTTTGCTATGTTGCTTTTTTTCATACATGCACGTGAATGCAATTGTAGTCATTTATTTTGTATAACAGTACAGTGTGTTATCCTCTACAGTCCCAGATCTTTAACCAATTATTCCCCGTTCTGTACTCATTTAATTGGCAATTTCTCTATGCAGGTACTTGTCATTATAGTTTTCAGTGTCTCTATCAGGGAACTACATCTCTGTTCTCAGAACACATTTCCAATTTGTTAAGATATTCTGAAGAACTAAGTCTGTCTTTTAAAATGCTGGCTACCATTGAAGGCTGTCATTGCCTGCAAGTTTATTAAGTGCATGCTATCTGATTGCTATTAACAAAAAGAGCCC